>JAZGLO010006660.1:3151905-3751905 GCA_036873155.1 Biomphalaria sudanica
TCAATACAGTTAGGTTAGAGTAGCCAGGTTCTAGACACAAATATGTATCGATCTGATAGATTACATAGCTGCGTCAGAGAACACACGTGGGAGTGGCGGGGGTGCCAAATTTATGAACTAGCTAACAGTCCTACTAGGAACAGGCGTACACAGCACTGCAAGTCTGATGAATAGGGTCCGAAAAGTTGAAAAACAGAATGTCTTCTTTGAGCTTAAGGGATGTAGGCCTATTTGTAAGCTCATTACGTGAGGAGAGGAGCAGCTTGCATTCTTGACAAAGCTTCTATCAACTCACGTCCGGTACAAATCTTGTACACGTGATTTCTCCCACTTCCCATCTAGGATCGAGATGAAATTTTTTGCAAAATTATTCATTGTCGATGACCAAACACGGGTCAATGAAAAACAATTTTGCAAATCATTCAATGAAACAGTGGTAATCAATTGTTTTTATATTATAAAATGGGAGATAAATCTATCAGTATTTAGAAATTTGATAGTAAATCGCGGTTCTTTCCCTGATATTAGCCCTGTTAGCTTGTCACTGACGCAGTCCTCGCAGAATCACCGAAAGCTTGTTGCTCTCCCCCCCCCCCCTTAAACTTAGCACAGGCCATTCTGGTGTCGTTTCCATATAGTGAGTATAAAATAAATTCGTGGTAGCCTTAAAATCAATTTAACATAATTAACCGAGAACCGTGTCCGCAACGTATGGCTTAAATACACTCTAACCCAGTGGTTCCCAAATTCTTTTTGTCCCGTAGACCCCCTCGCCATGTTTTCTGATTTTCTGAATCTACGAAATAATAGTTAAATATATATGACAGACAATTCACAAAACACATTTAAACGTTTTGTTTTCAGAGGTTTGCAAGCTTACCATCCGTTGCTACGGAGATTATTTTGTATATTGGCCTAGGGATTTGTTGTTTTAGGAAGTAGTTATTTGAAACATTAAATATTAATGTGCCTTAACTCTTTCTCTCCTAACTGACGCTGCCAGCGTTGATTCCACCATAATGTGGTAAATAATTACGGAGAGAAAGAGTTAAGTATCATTGTAAAAGTTTTCACAAAGAGCAGTTTTTCGTGTATTTCTTGAGCCATAATAATTGGAATAAAAAAAAATACATTACCAGACAAGGTTGACCCAGCTGCATAGAGAAATATGTTGTTTACAGAAATATGTCGTTTGCAAAGACTTACATAAGAAGAAAGAAATATTTGACTATATTCCAACAGAGCTCAAGAATTTAGTAAACTCTCCTACAAATCTATTGCCCTAACACCCAATGGGTCAGAGTTTGCATGGGTGGTTCTCAGAAAGCCACCACAAACGGAGGAGCTGGAATACTCATTGAATGGAGAAAAAGTAATTTAAAAATTAAGTTCATTGTAACTAATGAGCTCTATGACAACCACAGAGAAGAAATAGGAGCACTGGAGCTAACAGTTACCATGCTAGCGAATCAGCCAAGTTAGCCAAAAAGTTAAATTTTTTTTCTTGACCAATATAAAAATAGTTCTTCAAAACTTGACACACTCTAATGCCTCCTAAATGAAGCAACTCATGATGCCTGGTCTGATGTTCGGTGTTCACCTTGTCTGCTCGCATCTCCCGTCGGGAGGTTTGGCTAGGATGTAATTATCCACATAATCTGAAGGAACATCCAAAAGATTTTGTAAAAAAACATATAGTGTGACCTTGTAAAGCTCAACAACAGCAAGAACACTGTTCTCCAATGTTGAAATAGAAGGAAATAGAAGGCTGACACGTTTGCCCAATGTGAGAGTTTCTACAATTTTTTCAACGGCTGGTAAAGTCAATAATTTGCCTATCGTGTGAGGTTTTCAGTATTTTACTATAAGTAAAGAGATCAGTAAAACGCTCACTAATCATCATCTTCTCAATGTCAGGTCAAAGAGAGATTTTGTGAGTGTATTCTGAACTTTATCTTTGAGTGTTTGAAAGTTTTTCAAACATTTATCTTTTTATCAGGGTGGCATCATCTCAAATGATCCTCCAACTTAATTAATTTCATAGCATTATTAAAAAATGGCATATTAACACTCGCTTGTTTGACAAGGAAGTAATGAAGTTCAATTTCAAATACTTAACGCTGTACAGTCTACATTTCTTTTGGTTAAAGTTATAACTAGACAAAACTACACTCTTGAAATCTAGTAATTAAATTCAATAAAACAATTTTTAATTCAATCAGCAGAATAAACATTGTAAGGATTATATAAGGTACAAATCATAAATATGTGTATGAAAAGATTCCATTTGTCAAAATTAAAGTCACTGACATGCTAAATTGAGATTCTTTATCGTAGACCCCCGTGCACATCTCAGACCCCTATTCCCTTTTAAACTTTCGTAGACCCCTTGGAAGTCTTCGTAGACCCCCGGGGGTCTATATAGACCACTTTGGTAATCACTGCTCTTACACCCAACACACATCTCTAGCTTGTTGTGATCACATTCTCACGACCTGCTGCAAACACATGCACACATAAGAAAGACAAGGGGTACAATTAATCGCGGGCAATGCGTTCACCGCCAGTTCAAATTGTGCCTTCTTATATTATTTACACTATAAGCAAGTAACTTTAGTCAATTTCAGAATATAATAGAGATACAAGTAAAAAAAAATGGAAGAACAAGCAAAAAATAAAATAAAATCTAAGGAGAAGAACCGCGATATCACTGACATATATCTCAATACTGCATGAACATGAATAAGGTCATTTTTTTTCTATATAATAGAAAATTACCACAAATTGATTTCTCAAAATTGATTTAAGTATTGCTATCAACTTTGAATAATTATATGTACCATAGCATTACAGACAGTGGAAAACAAATTATATGAAAGAGTGCAATCACCATCAGATATTTTTGTCTTTACAGACTCCCAATCCACTCTGCAAGCGATTTACAGTAGCACCCCGAACAGCACGAGAGAGTTGACAACACTAATTGTGATAATACATCAGATGATATCAAAATTAAAAATCAACATCACACTACAGTGGATCCCTGGACACATTGGCATCATGGGAAATGAAAAGGCAGATAAGCTATCAAAGCCAGGTTCAACTATGGAACAACCATATAGAGCTGTTAACTACCTCACCCTAAGGTCAATGGTAGTCAACAATCACAAAGAGGAGTGGCTCAACCAATGGGCATCAGGAAACACAGACAGAGCCATGTACAAAGAAATGACCATGCCTAACAAACTGGACAGTATTGACTTCCTCCCCCGCAAAGAGCAATCTACAATTTTTCAACTAAGAACAGGACACACACCACTATTAAATTACCACCTGAACAAAATAGACTCCACACAGCTCCCCCTTTGTAGACACTGCGACCACTGTTATGAAACCGTAAACCGAATTCTCTTTGAATGCCCCTCCCTAATCCACCTTAGACAGACCCTACTTCCACTCCAGCCCAACATAACCAACACCCTGTACGGCAGTGCTGAACAACTGAAGAAAACAGCACACTTTTTTTTTCCTTGGCAGTCTGCAAAAGAGCTCACAGCTCAGCGGCAATAAAGCTGGCTAGAAGAAGAAGTGTTTGAAATTTCCTCTTGATCCCAGAATGCGAAGTAGGAGAAGAACGTGTACAAAGCCTAATAAGAGAAATAACTCCACACAGGAAGCGACATCTCTAAAAAAAAAAAAAAAAAAAAGCATTTATTTCATTTGCTCGACACCGAACAGAATAATTAATTACCAATACAAAAAACCCTACCCTTTCAGACCTTGTGGTCTACAGGGCAGATGATGTAAAGGTCATCTGATTCCGTGGCATACGGTTAACGAGGGTGTGAGGTGGCCAGAACAACGACCAACCGCCTTTATTTTACCCAACTAATGTTAGGTACCCATTAGAGCTGGGTGGACTCAGAGGCGCCCAAGGATCCCGACATTAAAAATCCCAGTCTTCGTCAGGGTTCGAACCCGGCACCCCCGGTTCGAAAGCCATGCGCTTTGCCGCTCAGCCACCGTGCCTCCAATAATAATTAAGTAATTAAAGAACAAATTGGTTAACTTTTTGATTGATTCATGTTTTTTTTTTAGGTAAAACAAATAATTGTGTACAGCTTGAACTTGACCCTAGAATGGGAAGTGGGAGAAATAACGTGTACACAAATTGTACCAGACAGACAGAGTGAGTTGATATAAGCTTTGTACACATGACATTTGAAATCGGATACAATTGAGCTTAGAAGATGTGGTGCTAATGGTTATGCATGTATAACAGATGACAAGGCTACGATTTTACCCCATGAGAGTTGTATGTAGCTTAGATTTAATTCAATTACATCTAAATTTTTCATACAACAAAATTCTAAACCACGAAAACATTTTTTATTTCGTTTTAAGCATTTTGAATTCCAAATGCTTCATCCCCCCCACCTCCCCCCCCCAAAAAAAAGAAAATCTAGTCTTAAAGGTACATCATCCTCTTCTACTTCGATCGTTCTAGTGCCCACTTCGTAGGATTATTTCCTAAATATAGATACCAAGTACTTGTACTGTTAGAAAGAGTACAGAAACAATGGTGAATAAACTAAATAGTTCCATGAAACTTGTCGGTCAATGGGAATCAAACTAATCCCTATATGAAATGCCCATTAGCTGACCCCCCCCTCCCCCAAGATAAATAAATTTGATTTAGAAAACGGAACAAAATATAGGCGATTATCTTTAAAACAAAACACTTTTATAAATATGTACATGCACTCTTTAATATTTTATGAATAGCCTTGCAGGTACTGCTTGAGATAAACAGAAAAGCAGCTAACGCCGCAGACGGCTACAGCGTCCAAGTGGAATGAAAGAAGAGTTTCTCTTGTTTAGTCTTTTTTTTTTTAAAAGAAGATAAATCCTTTAAGTAAACACAAAACTTATAGATCGCGAAGCAGAATTGGTTCCATCCTAAAACATAAAAACCCTGACCAAAAAAAATCGATCTTTGTAGTGTATTAAAAAAGGCGGGAATGCGGTTCAAATGCTGAGAAGATGGAACAAAGAATGGCGTGCAGAACGAGAGGTGCCATGTTCCGGTTAATGAAGCACACGAGGACACAGAGGACAACGCAGATGTTAGATAACGAGAAAGAGGGAAAGGAGGAGGCGGGGGGTGGGGGGTCAGTGAGATATAAAGAAAGTCTAAAAGCATCACGAAACTTCCAACGAGATCTCATCTTACTCTATTCACTCTCGAGAGATCACATCTACTTAACAATTAGCCAAGGACAGACTCATTACACAAATGTAAGCCAGGGTAATTGAGTGCACTCGGGCAGATTGTGTCAAGTTTCACTTTTGCAGTAGACTACGAGTTACTTACTTAGATCCTCCCGCGCTGTTTTTTTGGGCACAGTGGGCGGCAAGCCCCGTCTCGGCAGAGATCAGTCACTGGCAATGTCTGAAGCCTCTTCCAACCTGAGGTCCTCCATGAAAGTGCGGCGCCAAGTTACACGAGGACGTCCCTGTTTTGCGCTTTCCTCGTATTGGCCTCCACATCATCGCAACTCTCGGTGTGCGTAACTCGTTCCGTTTGTCCTGCAAACGTCAAGCGACGCTCGGTTACGACCTCACTAAGTGGTCGAGTCCCAGTTCGGTAAAAGGATTTCTTTCTTTGAGACCCAAGTCTATGTAACTGACTCCTAAAAATCCGTCTTGGCCATTTTTTTTGAGAGTGTACTGTGGTCAGTAAAACGACAAGCCTCATTTACATTTTCCAAACAATAACATGCGCAATTTACAGGGGGGGAGTGGGAGTGAACTCGCGCAGGCTCCAAAACTGTCACAGTGAAAATGGGGGGAAAAAAAAGGGGGGGGGGAAAGAGCGAAGACAATGATGACGTGTGAGCTGTAGATGCAAGGAGAATGCACTTCTGCAGCTCAGAATGCAGGGAATGGCATGGCGATAGGGACAAAAAGGGGTCAACCACTACAACCACCACTGACCAAAAAAAGAAAGTATAATTTCAATATGTTTTCAAAGGTTAGACAACATAAAGAGAGTCTTGGTTGTCTTATAAAATACTTTAGTCAGTGAGTAGTTCAGTCTTGGACAGATATTGCCCCATGCATCACACTGATAGCGATTTAACTTGACGTGAAGAGATCTTTTTGGGCCAACCAGGTCAATCTAACACATGGTGTTGAGCGTGCTGCCAGATTGGATTCAAACATTAAGCCGACACCCAGTTTCAACTCCTCATTGGTTACCAGTGGCGTAGCAACCATGACGCGAAAGGGGTCAACTATTGAACCAGGTGTAACATTCAAAAAACAGAAGCAAAGAAGAAATGAGATTCATTTTTTTAACTCTTTCTCTCCGTAATTATTTACCCCATGATAATAACAAAAAGTTATGCAAGACAATAACAAGAAGTTATACATGACAATAACAAGAAGTTATACATGACAATAACAAGACGTTATACATGACAATAACAAGACGTTATACATGACAATAACAAGACGTAATACATGACAATAACAAGAAGTTATACATGACAATAACAAGACGTTATACATGACAATAACAAGAAGTTATACATGACAATAACAAGAAGTTATACATAACAATAACAATACGTTATACATGACAATAACAAGACGTTATACATGACAATAACAATACGTTATACATGACAATAACAATACGTTATAAATGACAATAACAAGAAGTTATACATGACAATAACAATACGTTATACATGACAATAACAAGACGTTATACATGACAATAACAAGAAGTTATACATGACAATAACAATACGTTATACATGACAATAACAAGACGTTATACATGACAATAACAAGACGTTATACATGACAATAACAAGACGTTATACATGACAATAACAATACGTTATACATGACAATAACAAGAAGTTATACATGACAATAACAAGACGTTATACATGACAATAATAAGACGTTATACATGACAATAACAAGAAGTTATACATGACAATAACAAGACGTTATACATGACAATAACAAGACGTTATACATGACAATAACAAGACGTTATACATGACAATAACAAGAAGTTATACATGACAATAACAAGACGTTATACATGACAATAACAATACGTTATACATGACAATAACAAGACGTTATACATGACAATAACAAGAAGTTATACATGACAATAACAATACGTTATACATGATAATAACAATACGTTATACATGACAATAACAAGACGTTATACATGACAATAACAAGACGTTATACATGACAATAACAATACGTTATACATGACAATAACAAGAAGTTATACATGACAATAACAATACGTTATACATGACAATAACAAGAAGTTATACATGACAATAACAAGACGTTATACATGACAATAACAAGACGTTATACATGACAATAACAAGACGTTATACATGACAATAACAAGACGTTATACATGACAATAACAAGACGTTATACGTGACAATAACAAGAAGTTATACATGACAATAACAAGAAGTTATACATAACAATAACAATACGTTATACATGACAATAACAAGACGTTATACATGACAATAACAATACGTTATACATGACAATAACAATACGTTATACATGACAATAACAATACGTTATACATGACAATAACAAGACGTTATACATGACAATAACAAGAAGTTATACATGACAATAACAATACGTTATACATGATAATAACAATACGTTATACATGACAATAACAAGACGTTATACATGACAATAACAAGACGTTATACATGACAATAACAATACGTTATACATGACAATAACAAGAAGTTATACATGACAATAAAAAGACGTTATACATGACAATAACAAGACGTTATACATGACAATAACAAGAAATTATACATGACAATAACAAGACGTTATACATGACAATAACAAGAAGTTATACATGACAATAACAAGAAGTTATACATGACAATAACAATACGTTATACATGACACTAACAAGACGTATTAGAAGACACGTTGTTTGGGAGTGATTCCTTGTACACGTCTCACTATCCTCACGTGGTGCCAATGCGGGCAGAGACATGGGAAGGGAGGCGCGGTGGTCAGTACTACGGTCACTCCTGACAGATGACCAAACGGTGAATGACCGAAAAAAAACAAATTTCTTTCTCCTCCCCCCACCTCCTGCAGGAAATATTCCCCGACGATCAAGGTTTTTATTTTGACACGCTGGAAGATCTGGACATGACAGGTGGCTGATGCGCTAGAGACCACCCCTGGGACAACAACACTCAACACACACACACACACGATGACCAGTGAGTGAAACAGATGACCACTCAAATGTCCACCACAGCCGAAGTTGGCAACACTGTGGTGGTCAAGCAGAGTCCACTTGATAGTGTGCTCGAATTCTCGTAATATACTTCGAATAAACGAAATACATTGCGTAAATTCTAAAAAAATTTAGATTTTACTTTTTACTAAAATATGCAAAGAAAATAATTTTATTTTTTTAAACGAATTAAAATTAACTTTAATTCACATGCACTTTCTTTTATATATGGCACGCTTTTAGATATAAGTATTTTTGTTTAATTAATAAGTGGATTTGTATTAAGCTTTCGAAAATGTGTAGGGGTCTCTACAAAAATTATGCCCTGGGGCTTCCACATATCTAAATCCGGCCATGTCGAAAGGGACTAGAGCCCTAAATACTCAAGACACATATAGACGTTCTTGCATTTCTAAAGACAACCATGACATGCATACATCTCTTTTGGAGGCTGTTCTAAAACCAAAAATTGGTTCAAGTTTAATTTACAACTCATTCGTTTCTATTCAAGTTTTAAAACAAGCAAATAATTTTAAAAAAAAATGCTCTAAAAAACAACAAGAAGCTTAACTAAGGGGAAAGACCGCAACTCACTGTGATATCTTTCAATATTTCAAGTTTTATCTCCACTTCTCTCTATAAACAAAATTGATTAATCAACACTAATTGATTACGTAATAGGTAATTTTTTTTTGATTCATGTTTTGTCATCCATCCATCCCAGTGGCGCTACAGCCCATGGAGGGCTCTGGCCTGCTTCAACACATCCCTCCTTTCAGATCTCTCCTGGGCCTTTCGTCTCCACGCCCTAACCCCAAACTGTTATAGATCTGCCTCCACATCATCAATCCATCGCATCTGTGGTCTGCCTTTGGGTCGCCTGCACTTTGTTTTTTTACCGGTGTACAATTTTCGCTCCTCTGTTCTCTGACATTCTTTCACGTTGATCTGTCCACAGTAGTCTTCTTTTTTATTTCGGTCACTATCGGAGGATGTTCATACCATTCAGCGGTTCTCAACCTTTTATGCTCGGCGACCCCTTTTTACAATCCCCCACTCTGCCGCGACCCCCCCCTCTCCACACACACATGTACGGCAATAGAAGAGTAGACAATAACAATCCATATTTTCGATGGTCTTATGCGACCCCTGGCAATTCGTCACTCGACCCCCAAGGGGATCGCGACCCATAGGTTGAGAACCCCTGATATAATTGATATATCTCATGGTTAGTGTCTGCCCTCCACCCTGTTTCATCGTGTATAGCGCCAACGATTTTCCTAAGAATTTTTCGTTCCCAAGTATTTAGTAGATTTTTGGCTGCTGGTCTTATTGTGGTTTTGTATATTGTCATCCACAAGGAATAATTGTGCAAAATTTCAGCTTGATCCGAGAATGCGAAGTGAGAGAAGAAAATTGTAAAAGAATCCACCCAGACAGACAGACAGACGGAGTGAGTTGCATATATAAAAAAAATATGTTCTAGTAACTAGCCAGTACGAGGTCGTGTTTTGACAGTACTAAGACACTCGTTACGAAGCACCAATGAATTCACGCTCATTAGTTCCAGCCTGGTTAGAGAGTATTAGCCTCAGGGTCAGGGCAGAAGTGAAATGTCACGTGGAAAGAAGTCTCTAAACAAGATTAGAGAGTATGTCTGTGGAACAGACGGCAAAATGAGATCACTGACGATCTAGCCACGAGCAGGGCCGGAAAGTCAAAACACCATCATAATGATATAAGCACAAGGCTGAATGTTTACATTTATGAAGATAGATGTTTATAGTTGTAAGGTTGATTATACAACAGGGAAGGCAGCAGACGATTTATAGCAAAGATGCGAAGCTTGTTTTGATTTCACTCCACACAAGTGCATTCTTGACCTTCCTCTGGCTTATTATATCTTGAATAACTTGTGGTTAAAGTTCTCTATATGTTTTCTGTTCTAAATAATTTAGAAGCTATTGCTATTTTTTAAGCATTTATTTCGATTGCGAATTTAAACGAGTAAAACCAAAATGCATTAAATTTAAAACCTGATGTTAAGTTTAAACCCAGATGCAGTTTCATTAAAACCCACATCCATTTTGTTAAATACAGTAATTCGATTTCTTCTCACATCATAAGTAGGAACTAAATCTGTACGTAACCTGAGAATTCAGTTGGTTCAGAACCAATTTTCATAAGTTTGGCGCCTATTTGTTTAAAAAAAAAGCAACAAACAAACAAACAAACAAAACAAACAAACAAACAAACAAAAATACGTCTTTATAAACAAGTTTTAATAGTCTCAAAATAAATTGATAAAAAGTTTAAATATATAAATTGTAAGTAATTTTCATAACAACCTTGGCGCCTATTTGTTAAATAAATAAATAAAAACCCACTGATTGTATAACTTTCAAAATGTATGGATAAAAAGTTTAAATATATATATATATATTTATCTTTTTTTTTCATCTTTTTTTAATAAGTAAAAAAAAACCATAGGCTATTTTGATGTTCATAAATTAAATGAGGAAAACATATTTTTTTTGTTAAATGGTCTGATAAAAAAAATTTACCTATGTAAATGATCTTTTTAGTAGGTTAAAAAAAAGGTACCTAACAGTTGGTTGAGTGATGTTTACAGACAGTGCTTAAAAACCACGTAGAGCTCTAGATGTCTGAACGATCAGAAGATGAAGGAGATAATGTCTGCCAGGTGGAGAGACACAGATACTTGGAGACACGAGAAGTTGAAGAGTTACAAAATAGAGGGTTAATCGTGTACACCGTTACAGAGAGATCTATCCATAGAGCTTAAGGAGCTGCTACATAGATATAGATCCATAGAGTTTAGGGGTTGCTACATAGATATACATCCATAGAGCTTAAGGAGCTGCTACATAGATATACATCCATAGAGCTTAGGGGCTGCTACATAGATATACATCCATAGAGCTTAGGGGCTGCTACATAGATAAAAATCCATAGAGCTTAGGGGCTGCTACATAGATATACATCCATAGAGCTTAGGGGCTGCTACATAGATAAAAATCGATAGAGCTTAGGGGGTAGCTACATAGATATACACCCATAGAGCTTAGGGGCTGCTACATAGATATATATCCATAGAGCCTTGGGGCTGCTATATATCCATAGAGCTTACATTCATAGAGCATAGGGGCTGCAACAGAAATATATACATTCATAGAGCATAATGGCTACTACACAGATATACATCCATCCATAGAGCATAGGGGCTACTACACAGATATACATACATCCATAGAGCATATTGGCTACTACCCAGATATACATCCATAGAGCATAGGGGCTGCTACACAGATATACATCCATAGAGCATAGGGGCTATTACAGAGATATACATAAATAGAGCTTTGGGGCTGCTATAGGGTGATCGATGGGGCAATCAATCACTCATCGATATTCACACAATCAACACTTGTAAAAAAAAACACTGGTTTCACTTCAGGAAATACAGACGTCAACACATACTTACTTCCCCTGACAGATACTGTTATAACTATTGACAAGGGAGTCAATCCAACGTAGAAGCGTGAAATAATACTTCTAGAAGTAGGCTGTAATGAGAGACTATTATGCGACGATGTTAGGATAAGCAAAAAGGGGGGGGGGGGGAGGTTGAAGTTTTCTTCAGACAAATCACGTCTTCCCCTCACTTTGCTATCAATTCGCATCAATGATAGGGACATTAGTGTGAGAGCCATCAGTGTAAGTAGCCTCAAAGTAGGAGGCATTCGTGAATGATGCATAAATGTAAGAGCCATCAGTGTAAGTAGCCTCAAAGTAGGAGGCATTCGTGAATGATGCATAAATGTAAGAGCCATCAGTGTAAGTAGCCTCAAAGTAGGAGGCATTCGTGAATGATGCATAAATGTAAGAGCCATCAGTGTAAGAGGCACCAATGTAAGTGACCTAAATGTAAGTTACATCAATGTCAAAGGTTTCAATGTAAGCATCAGAGGAAGAAAAATACACAAACCATAATTATCCAGCGTTTGAATTGTGTTCGTAAAACAAGGGCAGACAATCACCTATAACACGGGCAAGAAATAAAGTTAGAGTGATCGAAAGACAGCCCTTGCTCACAAGTTGTGAGAGCGGGGTGGGTAGGGGGGGTCGGAGAGACGGCGGAGTGGGAAGAGACAGAGACAAAAGCAAAAGAAGACAAAGACAAAAGACCAGACAGAGACACGAGGACAGCAGGCAAGGAGAAGGGTTGGCTGCGAATAGACAAGAAACATGATAGCTGAGTGAGATCTAAATTAAACAAAAACATCGAGTCAGTAAACACGCAATGATAAAAACGCAACAGAGATACACACAGAGAGAGAGAGAGAGTGAGAGAGAGAAAGAAAGAAAGAGAAAGAGACAGAGAGAACAGGGAACAACTAATCCTGCCCCTGTGATAAACTAGATGAAGAGAAAAAAAAAAGGGGGGGGGGGAGAAAGTTGGAAATACATATCTATATATTTGGCAGGGAGCCTATGCCAGATCAATACCATTCTTTTGGTCCGCCCCGGGGGTGCCAGTGGAGGTACCTAGCGGGCGCTCTCTTCGACTGCTTACGTGAGTCGGTCTAAAAAAAAAACCTCGGTAACGTGAACTTATGAGAGGCAGGGGACAACAACTCTGAAGAGTCAGGGGAAGTAAGTGAACGGTGAGACGGGGTACGAGTTGGCGAGGGTGTGGGTGAAGAGGACATGAGGGTCCTACCAATGTCCTGATGTCTACCAACTACGCACGTTCCATAGACAATTAGTTTTATTTTGTTCCATTTTTTTTTTTTAAATCTATCATTCATTGGTTAAGAGCAAAACAATCGCTCTCACAAGAGGTCATCAGCTTCATAAAGGAATAACTGTCTTTAAAAAAAAATCTTTCTTCTTGTTTTTATTAAAATTATCAAACACATTTCTCAGAACCAGACACAACAGAATGAGACTACTTATGTTCCGGTAGCTGAAATCGGGACCAGAGAAATTTTCCCAAAGTGGAGTGTCACCCAGTGGAGTAGCTAGGGCGAGGGGAGAAGGGGGGAGAATTTGAAAATCCCCCAGGACCCCCACTTGAGAGGGGCCCCCAAATGAGTGTTTTTTACATTAAAAATTAAATATTACCCAAAATTCAAGGGGCCTCTAAAGAGGTCAAGCTCCCTGGGCCCCAAAACTAGGAAAATTCCGAACAAGACACTGACCCCAAAACACCTCTATAGATGAAAAAAGCTATAGAGAGAGAGCTGTCTGATATGGGAACCACTGCGCAGTTCATCTCAGATATTGGTCTAGTTATCTCGGAACTACTTCTGAGCGATAACATGGAAGCCAATACGAGGAAAGCTCAAACAGGGACGTCCTCGTATTACTTGGCGACACACCTTCATGGAGGACCTTAGAACAGTGGACACCAAGTGGGAGGAGGCTTCAAGCATTGCCAATGACAGATCTTTATGGAGACAGCCTGCCGCCCAATGCGCCGAACGGCGCGGGAGGACCTAAGTCTCTAAGACTTCTGAGCCCTCCAACATAATGATGAGAATGCAGAAGAACAACAAACTAGAAGCTTCTCTTTTACTATCACACTTTTTTCGTGTAGCCCTAAAAATACAATTCGTTGGGTCACCACTGTTGATTCTTTCACAAATTGTTTCAGTCCTCTGTTGTTCTTGAAGAGATGGTAAAAGAAAGCAGTGGCGTAGCTAGGGTGGGGGAAAAAGGAAGGGGGGGGGGTCCAAATATGAAAATCCCCCCCCCCCCAGGCCACCACCCGAGGAGGCGCACCAAATTAGAGTCCGAAATGTGTTTTTGCATTAAATATGACAACCTTATGTCATAATGTCAAGCAGTCAAGCCCCGGGGTCCACAAGTCTCTAGCTTCGCCACTGGACAAAAGGCTATTTCAACCTGGAACTATGTACGCGCCTCGTTAGTTCATGTAACCGAGTTTGAGACCGACTGACGTGGCTGGCTCACCTGACATAACTGATAGAATACTTGTGAACAAGACATAACTGTGATAGAATACTTGTGAACAAGACATAACTCTGATAGAATACTTGTGAACAAGACATAACTCTTATAGAATACTTGTGAACAAGACTTAACACTGATAGAATACTTGTGAACAAGACATAACTCTGATAGAATACTTGAGTACAAGACATAACTTCTGTATAGAACATACCTCTGATTAAATACTTCTGTATAGGACATAACTCTGATAGAATACTTCTGTATAGGACATAATTATGATAGAATACTTCTGTATAGGACATAATTATGATATAATACTTCTGTATAGGACATAACTCTGATAGAATACTTCTGTATAGGACATAATTATGATATTACTTCTGTATAGGACATAATTATGATATAATACTTCTGTATAGGACATAACTCTGATAGAATACTTCTGTATAGGACATAACTCTGATAGAATACTTCTGTGTATGACATAACTCTAATAGAATACTTCTGTGTATGACATAACTCTAATAGAATACTTCTGTATAGGACATAACTCTAATAGAATACTTCTGTATAGGACATAACTCTGATAGAACACATGTGTTAAACACATAAAAGGTTTACCGAACGCCTCCAGTAAAGATCACAGTCACAAAACGTCAAACGTAAGCGAAGTTGTTGTTTTTTTTCAAGCTCCCCAGAAGTTACTTCCCAGAAATCCTTTGTGCGCTGTTTGCCCTTTGGGAATGAGCTGAACACCGCTAGCCAAAATCCTGAATAGCGACAAGCCTAACACCCACCATTGTGACCATCGAAGGGCAAGACGATGCCATAACAAGATGAAATCCCCCAAATACCCTCTTTCTACATTCCTTCCTCCTCTTTCCCCCATTCCCCTCGTCATCCCCAGACAGTCGGCTAACACCAGCTACTGCTTTCTGGAGACAAGTCTGACCCTTTTTGTACTGATAGTGTGTGAATCATAAACAGAGACGAGACAATGGCGCAACTAGCAACTCTTTCAAACCGCCTAATATACTTTTCTCTAAAGTATATTTATACAAATATTTGAGATTTTCATTCATGGCGGAAACAAAAAAAAGTAAGAGAAAAAAAAATCTTTTGGTGTATCCGGTGTACAAAATAAAGGACTTTTTAGCACCGCAGAAGTGAATGTTCTAAACACTTCCGTTTCTAGAACAAATGAGTTTCAATGTGGAGAAAGCGTTCGACTTTCCCTCTCTGACGTAATACGTATTTCAAAAACACCTGGACCACTAACTCGTGGGAATAAAGGAGATTTGATACATCAACTGCCACGCATTGAGATGTTAAAATTCAAGCTCAATTTTTTGGTTTATCTAGTTGGCAACAGTGAGGTTCACTTTAGCGACCTTGGCATTGTTTAGTTGATCGTGAAAATCTCAAATATACACCATACCTTGAAGGTGCTCGATACGAGCATTTTGTAAAGATTTTCTCCTCCCGAGATACGCGTATCACTGGAGGCAGCCAGATTCAACTTGAAGGTTCAAGGAATTAGGTACCGTAATTTTGGACATGTTAGTCGACTACAAAACATGAGAACAGAATTGAATATAAAAGGTCTTCGGTGACCACTGGTCTTGCCTGCTTGTATTACTTTTAATTAATTGAGACTCTTGGAACTGTCTATGGTTTGCGCATGTTGGATTCTTGTTTATTTGTATTCAGCGTTATTATTAAATATTCTTCTTGTTGAGCAATCGTTGATCATTCTTCAGTTTGAATGGCCATTTATTCACTGTTTAGTTATCATATATATATATTTTTTTGCTGTTGCTCTTTGATTACATACATATACATACTACATAGTAGCAATATCTATACTAAAATAGTCTTTATACGCGAATCGCTCTAGTCTTGAGCACAAGTCCGTTTGTACATTGTCCTCTCCTTTGATGTGACACACGTCGAAGGAGTAGTCCTGGAGCATCACAGCGTCCACCTCGTAACTCGGTGGTTCGTAAATTTCGTGCTCCGGAGGTAAGCCAAGGCCTTGCGGTCAGTTTAAAGGTGAAATTTCACGCCGGCCAGGTTATTGTCCAAGCCTTCTCCTTCGGTGATTGAATTCCTCTGCTCCCTAGGCAACAAGTTACATACCTAACGGGGATGCAGAACACCATCCACACACTGGCTACAATTTCAATTTGATCCAAGTATGTGAAGTGGGCGATACATTCTGTACACCAGTGATGCCCAACCTATTTCGACCTTCGGGCCATTTTCATTTCCAAAAGTCGTCTCGCGGGCCACATGACCCAAAACGTTATAGTTCTGAAACTATTTTATTAGAAACCCCAGGATTTTGTACATTAACTAAATGTGATAATTGATAATATAATCATATATCTTTTTTATGCGTCGGAAAATAGCTTTATTTATCTACTTCAAATGTTAGCAACAGTGTAGGTGCCTTTACCACCGACTCATTTTCTTGTCTCTTTTTGGTAAATATTTCCATGGATCCTCCAATCTCTAGGCGTACGTTACATCAATCTTTTATTCGTGGTTCAAAACCAAGGATGCCGCCATATTTATTTTATAATGCCGATATATATATATATATATATATATATATATATATATATATATATATATATATATATATATATATATATATATTAAACAGCCACACTTTCTTTATAAAATCAACATCTTTGTTTTATAAAGAAATCTGGGAATCTATTTTTTCCTGGTAGATTCCCAGTTCATAAAGGCACATACGTTAAGGGTCATAGTACCAATCCATCAGAGAAGATAGGAGAGCCCTAAACTAAGTAAAGATCTATTTTTCAACTTTTTCTTTTGGAGGGGGGGGGGGATTTTCTCTATTTTGTGCCGACGTTTTGGCGGACAGGATGGAACCATGTCGCGGGCCGGATTTATCCCGCGGGCCGTATTTTTTATATCTCCGTGGTATGCTAATCCACCCAGAAAGAGCTGATATAAGCATTGTAAACAAGTAATTAGTCAAAGCTTTGTGTGTGTGTGTTTGCATGTAATGTTCGTGCGTGTGTATGTGTGTGAGAGATAAACAAATCATTTATTCAAGAGAAACTCTCCATTTCATGTTATGAGTTGTAAACGTATTTAGAATATCAGGAAATAAAACCAGTGGCGTCTCTCTAGGCGGGGGTCACTGTATTTGCTACTTTCTTTTCGATTAGCCATGACAGTTGGATCAGGTCAGCGTGGCAGGAAAAGAAAAAAAACAAAAAAAAACTGAATTAGAAATATGGCTGCCACGATGGACAATAAATAGCCTTCGTTCTGGACAATGCAGTGAACTAATTGATTTCGTCATCGAATGGGAAGAGATGTATACAAGAGAGGAACAAAATATATTAATGTGTGGTCATTTCTGGCAAGAGTCGATATCGCCAATAAAGCCATAGCTGACAGGAATCTAAATCTTTTAAGAAGTGACTGTTGACAGGAGTCTATATCAGTGGTTCCCAAACCTTTTCTTTAACGGACGCATCGCACATTTTTGAGTATTTAGAGAAACACTTTTGCTTATTTCAGAGAGATTAATCCACGTGGTGGTCTGCTTGTTAATTATTCCAGTAGTTCGTGGAACACCTAGTCAAACCTCGAGGAACTCTGTTACGCGGAATACAGTTTGAGAGACACTGGTCTATATCATTAAAGAAGTATTTTTGACAGGAGTCTATGTCACCAATGAAGCGATTGCTGACAGGAGTCTATACCATTAAAGAAGTATTTTTGACAGGAGTCTATGTCACCAATGAAGCGATTGCTGACAGGAGTCTATACCATTAAAGAAGTAATTGTTGACAGGAGTCTATACCATTAAAGAAGTAATTGTTGACAGGAGTCTATACCATTAAAGAAGTAATTGTTGACAGGAGTCTATACCATTAAAGAAGTAATTGTTGACAGGAGTCTATACCATTAAAGAAGTAATTGTTGACAGGAGTCTATACCATTAAAGAGGTAATTGTTGACAGGAGTCTATACCATTAAAGAGGTAATTGTTGACAGGAGTCTATACCATTAAAGAGGTAATTGTTGACAGGAGTCTATACCATTAAAGAAGTAATTGTTGACAGGAGTCTATACCATTAAAGAAGTAATTGTTGACAGGAGTCTAATAAATGTGATCACTTTTCAAGGGTGAAAACAAAAATCAAAAAATGTATTCTAGCATTATTTTAAGTTTGCAGATTTTTGAAGGAGAGCTTTCTTAACCAGAAGAACTTGCAGTTCTCAAATCATACCAGCTCAGTGAATCATAGGTTGTTATTACCTCAAACCAGTCAACCATGATAATTGTGTTATGTTGGTAAAATAAATGGTGTCAGAAGTTTATGAAGGCTGAAAACATTTTTTTTTTATATTGCGTCAGCAGAATCTTACACTGCCAAAACATTTTAGTGTGCCCAAAGTTTATGTCGGCTAAAAAAAAAATCTTTCACCAAAGCGGCATCAGAAACTAATTCCAGACATAAAGAATGGGAGCCTCTGTAGATATTGATCGTAACTGAAGTCTTTAGGACGGTATAATAAACAAAAACATGAAAATTCGTCCAATACAACGTCAGTGCTTGAGACCATCAGGCAAGTTTGTCAATACGTCTACACCAAATCCTAAATGTTGGACGAGAATAGACTGATGACAAATGACAGCTTATGAATGTCGGCAGACTAAACTGATGACATGTGTCATGTACCTTGCGTAAGACGATATCGTGACTATGTTTGTTTTTTTAAGTCCCTAACATTTGTTCCGAGCCCGAATCCGGGCGAAGATTTTTAATGTCGGTATCTTTAGGACGCCCAAGACTCCACCCAACTCTAATGGGTAGCTGATACCCAATAATAGAATATGCATCCTTCGTTTGGGACCCCTCAACTCAAGGTAACATTAAGAAACTGGAACAGACACAAAACAGAGCAGTGAGATTCATAACAAACGAATATTCACACTTAACCAGAGTAACACCTTTAGTAAAATCAATAAATTTAGAGAGCCTTCAGGACAGAAGACTCAAAAGTAAAGTAGCAACTATACATAAAACACTGAACCATAATCTTCAAATACAAAAACAAAATTTAATAAAATACTCTGAAAGACACAAAGATAAAGGCACATTCCTCGTCCCATATGCTAGGACAAATTTGTACAAATACTCCTTCTTCCCCAGTGCTATTAGAGCATGGAATGGGTTGCCTGAGCTAGCCAGGAAAACCAGTGACTTGGCAGAATTTAGGTCATTGGTTAATAAGCATGACTAATAGCATGACGCGTAGGACGTAATCATCTTCTTTTTTGAAGTAACGTCTGTATTGAATAAGATAATGATTTTGTGATTTGTGATTTGGGCACATCGGCACAATTTAGGCCATGTCGTGCCTGCAGTCCCTCAAGGGCCACTCTCCCTCCACACAACAAAGGTCAAATTCTATAACCGTCAAATAATTAAAATCAAGGTCTATTTACAATTAAAATAGTAGAGGTAGTAAAAATTTAATAATTTGGTAAAAATATAATTGTAAAAAGTACAGAGTTTAGAAATCAGATCTTCGTAGACAATCCCACTTCCCGGATAAAGCCCAGTACCTTCCCAGGGTCGACATTATTGAATAGTGTTTTTAAATTAGTGGCTCTAAAATATTTTCCCCTGACATCCTGGTATCTGGGGCAGTCAATGAGGATATGTTCCACGGTGAGGCGAGAGTCACAATAGTCACAAAGTGGGGGCTCTTCTTTCTTCAGCACAAAAGAGTGCGTGATGTAGGTGTGGCCAATCCTAAGTCTAGACATGGTCGTGCTACCACGCCTTGTCAGACCCTTAGATGTGGACCGCCACCTGACATCCGCCACAATCTGCCTGAGTTTATTGTGAGTCTCAGCCTCCCATCGATCCTGCCACTCTTGGTAGATGGCAGTGGCAATACTTTGTCTCAGGTCTGAGCAGGGAATTTGAGTTCCTGATACCGCATGATTTAGGGCTCTCTTTGCTTCTCTGTCTGCGGCTTCGTTTCCCTCAATGCCCACATGGGAAGGGACCCAGATGAAGGTGACATCCGTATGGTCGGCTGTTATTTGGTCCAACAGCTTCAGGCTCTTATGTACCAGTGGAATGTCAGTCTTCATCCGCCCCAAAGCTTGCAATGCAGATTTGGAGTCGGAGCAGATTATAAATTTCCTCCTTTCTGATGCTTTGACGGCCATAAGTGCAAGCGATATTGCATGTAATTCGGCCGTAAAGATGGAGCAGCCATCGGGGAGTCTACGGGAGATTGTTTTGTTCCGAAAGGAGCAGGCACACGCGACCTTTCCATCCATTTTGGATCCGTCTGTGTAGATGGTGCCACAATCTCCGTAGCTCTCTTGCAGTTCCCTAAAGTGGACTTGTAGTATGCTTGGGTCTGTATTTTCTTTTTTGAAATTAAGGAGGGATAAATTTAATTTGGGTTTATTCATTAGCCAAGGAGGATTCTGAGGGGTTTCTATTTTAGAGATTTGGTTAATGGGTGGGGTTAAATTTTGGATGGGTTCTCTCATTCGAAGGCCTAACGGCTGTATGACGTTAGGCCTTCGGTTGTATAATTCTACCTCTGTGGGGTTAAATATGGAATCGAAAGCAGGGTTCGTAGGGTTGGATTTTAGCTTGACTATATACTGCATTGCAAGCTTTTTCATTCTTATATCCATGGGGAGTTCTCCAGCCTCCACATGGAGGCTTGGGATAGGTGATGTACGAAACGCGCCGAGACAGAGACGCAGGGCAGCATTTTGTATTGGTTCCAGTATTTTTAGGTACGACTTCCTTGCTGCTCCATATATTATGGATCCGTAGTCTAGCTTGGATCGAATTAGACTCCGATATAGCAGCAGCAAAGTATCTCTGTCAGCTCCCCAGTCCGTATGGCTGAGCACTCTAAGTATGTTTAATGACTTTTGGCATTTTCTCTTAAGTTCCTTAATGTGGGGGAGAAAATTAAATTTGGAATCTAGAGTGAGGCCTAAAAATTTTGTAGTTTTCACGACAGGGATCTTCTTTTTGTGTATAAATAGTTCAGGGTCTGGGTGGAGTCCCCTTAAATTACAAAAATGCATACTAACTGTTTTGGAGTCCGAAAATTTAAAACCATTATCGTTTGCCCAATTTTGAATTTTGTTTAAACATAACTGTAATTTTCTTTCTAGGGTGTTCATGTTTTTCCCATAAGTAAAAATGACAAAGTCATCAACATACAAAGAGCACTCTATGCCAGGGGACAGAGCATTTATGATGCTATTTATTTTTATGTTGAACAGGGTGACTGACAGAATGCTGCCCTGGGGTACACCCATTTCCTGGTCATGAGTGTCAGAAGTGGTGTTGCCCACTCGAACCTGAAATTTTCGGTCTTTCAGGAATTCCCCCACAAAACGGGGGAGATGTCCCTTAAGCCCCATAAGCTCCAGATCACGTAGAATGCCATGTTTCCAGGTTGTGTCATAGGCCTTTTCTATATCGAAGAATACAGCTACTAGATGTTCTCTTCTGAGTAATGCATTTCTGATACAAGCTTCCAGCCTTACCAGGTGGTCAGTTGTTGTCCGCCCTTGCCGGAATCCGCACTGGTAGTTAGAGATCACTTTGTTCCTCTCCAGGTACCAGACCAGCCTACTGTTAATCATTCTTTCCATGGTTTTGCAGATGCAGCTTGTTAGTGCTATTGGTCGATAGTTAGCTGGGTCAGAGCCGTCTCTTCCCGGTTTAGGTATCGGTATAACTGTGGCTTTCCTCCAGCTGTTTGGGAAAGCGCCTGTTTGCCACACACAGTTATAGACCCCTAGCAGGACTGCCAATGAGGGTTCGGGAAGGTGCTTGAGGAACTGGTAATGGATTTCATCTTCTCCAGGCGCTGTGTCATGTGACTTGTCTAGCGATTTCCCTCAGTTCCTCAAGCGAGAACGGTTTGTTGTAGTCTTCATTGTTTTCTGACCTGAAATCAATGGAGTGTCTTTCCTCCCTGGTTTTGACTTTTTGAAACTCTGGCGTGTAATGTGCAGTGGATGACTTTTCTGCTATTGAGGATGCAAGGCAGTCAGCTATTTCTCTGGGGGACGTGACAGTTCGTCCTTGGTTTTTCAGATGCCCTATTGCATTTGATTCTTTCCCTTTGATTCGCCTTACTGCCTTCCAGACCGCTCTAGCAGAAGTTTTGGCATCCAGACTGCCGACAAAACTTCTCCAGGAATTCCTTTTGGCTGACCGTATGGTTTGTCTAGCCTTTGCTCTAGCTATTCTGAATAGCTTTAGGTTTTCCTGGGATGGATTTTTTATAAATGCAGCCAGTCGTTTTTTCCTATCGCCAATAGCACCTTTGCAGGCTGTATCAAACCATGGTTTGCTAGGCCGTTTTGGATTTGCGGAGGTTAGGGGGACAACTTTCCTGGCTATACTAAGTAGCTTGCTAGCAAAGGTATCAGCTGGGTTCTGCTCATCGAGGATATTTTCTGTAATATCCTCTGAGCATCTTTTTTGGAATTCTTCCCAATCGGCCTTGTTCAGTTTCCACCGCTGAGGTCGTCCCAATGAGGGGAGATTGTTAGCAATGATGATTGGGAAGTGGTCACTTCCCCGTAGATCATTGCTAACTGACCATTTAAAGTCGTCCAGAAGTCCAGGGACGCATACGGTGAGGTCAATGCATGTGAGAGATCCAGTTCCTGGGTGCAAGTAGGTCGGTGATGCATCATTAAGTATGCATAAATCATGTTGGAGGAAGATATCCTCCAGCATACGGCCTCTTGTGTCGGTATTGTTGGAGCCCCAAATGGTGTTATGGGCATTGAAATCCCCAAGGATTATGTAAGGCCGGGGGAGTTGTTTCAATAGGTCCTCCATGTCTGTTTGGTTTAATGGAGCGCCTGGTGGTAAATACAGGCTGCAGCAAGTGATAACCTTGTGAAGGGTTATCCTAGCTGCTACGGCCTGTAGTATGGTCTGTAGTTCAACCCTCTCATGGGGGATGCTATCCTTCACAAGGATACAGACTCCACCTGATGCTCTCTCTGCATCCTCAACATTCTTGCTGTAAGCACTGTAGCTCCGGAAGCTGATGCTATCTTTCAGAAATGTTTCCTGTAGACAGACAGCTACAGGAGTCTCAGAGTCCATCAGTAGCTGCATCTCCTCATAATTGGCCTTGAGGCCTCTGCAATTCCACTGTACAATTCTGGAATCCATGGCTTATTCTAGATGACCTACTTGGAGCTATTTGGCTTTGGGAGGCCCCCGGAGGGGTTTCCCTTAATTCCAGTGACCTTGGTATTTTTATTCTTGGGTTTGGATGGAGAGGAGGACAACCCCCTTTTGGGGGAAGTCTTTCTCTCTGGAGAGGGGAGATCCCTCTGGTTAGAGCGGAGGTTATTTCCTCCTCGCTCACCTCGGGCATCCTCTCCGCTTTGATTTCTCCCCTTAGGGAGTTGGTCAACCTCTAGTTCGGTAGAGGTTGGGGTGTCTGACTGGTTTCTCTGAGGAGAACCTGTGTCAGACATGATGTCTCCGGGTTCTCCCGGAGTATTGGTTTTGACTAGCTGCTCAGTCTCCATGCTCTCATCAGCGAGCACAGAGAACCTGTTCTTTAGCATGACAACAGGGCTTTCTTGTTTCTTCAGAGGTGTGTTCTTTGGCGGTGTTTTCTTCTGAGTTGGAGGAGGAGGAGGGGGTGGTGGGGTCAATGTGTCCGTCTGTGTGGCTATGGATCTTCCTATCTTAGCAACAGCCTGGGCATAGGTTTTTGTCAAGCCGAATTGGCCTTTGGCTAGGGCCAATACAGCCGATTTCGCCTGGCTGAAGGTACATCCATTTCTTGCCTTGTACTCCTGCACGGCAACCTCCTGTTTCCACACAGGGCAGTCCTTGGAGTAGGCTGAGTGGCCAGCGTGACAGTTTGGGCATTTGAACTGGGCTGTGCAGCCCTTGTCCTCATGACCTTCTCCAGCACATCTGGCACACACAGTGTTCCTCTTGCAGACTGCCGCGCCGTGTCCATAACCCTGGCACTTGAAGCACCTCATGGGGTTAGGTATGTAGGGCCTCACTGGAACTCGTAGGTATCCTGCCTTCACATACTCTGGCGGTGTCCTAGTTCCAAATGTGAGGATAATAGTGGCGGTTTTGACCTCCTCACCATCCCTGCGCCTGGTAATGCGCCGGGCATGGTGACTCCTTCAATGCCCTCCACTATTTCCTTCTCGGAACATTCCAGTAGGTCCCTAGAGCTGATTACACCTCTGCTGGTGTTCAGACTCTTGTGTGGCATGACTTCCACTTGGAGATCACAGAGTCTTCTGCATCTTAAAAGCCCATCAGAGTGTATCTTGCTATCAACTTCTACTAGAAGTTCCAAAGACTTGTGTAGCTTAGACACACTCTTGGGCTCTCCCACTACTGACTTAAGTCCCTTGTAGATGACAAAAGGGCTCATCTTTGTCAGACTTTTCCCCTCCTCTGTGCACCTAACCACCAGAAATGATGGCCAGGTAGCACAGCTTTTTGTGGCCTCCTCCTTTCTGTCTTCCATGCGGCGTCTCTTGCCCAGACATAGGTCTGGGGCAAGTAGTTTTTTTGAAGTTTTTTTTTTCCATGGGTGTTATATATTAGTTCGGCACCTGTGCTCCCCACCCGCCATCGAGTCCAACAAGGGGACGGGCCATTCGGAAGTCCAGAATGAGCCCGCCAGGGTTACACAGGTGCTATACTCAGTCAGCTACTGCATCGGACATGTGCCCGATACAGCAGCTCCCTGATTGACCCTCTAGCCACCGCCCTCCGGCATAGGTCGAAGACCTATGCTGGTAGCTCGGCATGACCAGCCGGTTGACCCAGAGCGGGCCATCTGGGCCTCAGGTCTAGGGGAACTTGGAGCCAAAGTATTGTGTTGTGGTGGCTTATCCTCAGATAGCCATCACTCAAACACCAGGATCTCTTTATCCCCCCTTACCCGTCGCAGTCCACGGCAAACGGACTGGTCTAGGACGTAGTGAGATATTTAGAGATAAGGAGACAGAGTGATGATCAATGAAGGCAGATTGAGGAAAGGAGGAGGCAGACACAATGATAGAAAAGAAGTAGAGCACTTTTGAGCTCCAAAAGTGCTAAGGAAAGAGGAGCGCAGTTTAACGTCATGTCTCGGGACGGTTGAATAAGATAAGATAAGAAGATAACATACACTTTGGTAAAGTAAAGGTAGTCGGTCGTTGTGCTGGCTACATGACACCGTCCCCCTAGAAACAGACGACTTTAATACCATGCTCCCCCGCCCCCCCCCCCCCACAGATCTCACTTCGGAACGAGACCATTCTTCGTTATAGAAGAGGCCACATCATTGACCCCTGACCTCTATTCGCTACACAAGTTTCGACGTCACAGTTCAGTGTTCCGGCCTTCTATAATGATTGGTCTCGTACGGAAGCAGGGCTGGCCTTACGCCACTGCAACCTTTCATAGACCCCGCGCTAATTCTAGGTGTAAATGATTAAATTAAACCATTACAACTTATAACAGGGTTCTCGCTCATGGAAATCTCCTGAAATAGCAAAATATACGAAAAAGTCATGGAAATCTCCTGAAAACTCTTTCAAATTTTCTTTAAAATAGACTTATGTGTCATTTTGGGGTGTCATTCAATATGGTAAACGCAAAAACTTAGCGCGATTTAAAAAAACAAAACATAAAACAAACGGCATTGCCAGCTTTCATTTAATAAAAATGTGATGCAAAGACGAATTTATTTTCTAATACAAAATCTTCAATTTTTACTTATTATCCTTATCCCTACCCTGACTGGGCCGAGCGCAATTCTCAAGAGCGAACGGCGAACACAAACACAAACTCGGTCTCTCACTAACACACACACACACTCAAGGCAGCACACGCTGAAATAGATTGGCCACAGATAGTGTCACGAAAGAGGAAGCCATCTTGAAGATAACAACTAATTCAATCATTAGAAAAAAAATAAAAATTAATGAAGTTAAGAAAGATACGAAATGCATTTCTTCATATGATCTCAAAAGGGGAGATAATAAAAACAACCCCTGCATTGCTGGTATTTACAATACTGGAATGTTTTTCTATTCCTACTGTTAGCCAACATTCTCTCCACCCAAAGGAGTGACTGGAACGTGGACTGAAGAGGAAAGGTGGTTAAAAGTTGGAGGTTCTGAAATTCCCAAAACTCGCATGAACTTGTTAGAGCGTCGTCATAATAACACACATGTCGTGAGTTCGATCCTCATACTGATCTTTTTTTTTTTTTCAAAACAACAAATATTGAATCGCCAACAGGAGTGGAAGAAAAGGGTCTTGAAGTAGACGCCTTTATCTGGATATTAGTTTTCAAATCAAATAGTGCTCTCAGAATGAATCCAAAGCAATACACTTGACTGGAACGACATGCGCAATGGCAATCTCTTTCACGAGGCTCAAACTATACTATTTTTTACATAGCTTATATCAACTCTCATTATTTGTCTTACATAGCTTATATCAGCTGACATTGTCTGTTTGTCTGGCCAAAAGTTTGTACACGTTATTTCTCGAACACCCAATCTCGGATCAAGCTGAAATATTGCGCAATCATTTCTTTTACCTGACAACACAAGAATCAATTTTAAAAAAATAATTAGTTAATTAACTATTGTTGACAAACAAGGGAAAGAAATAGTACTTGACTGAAGTGTAGTATAAGTTGAATTAGTCCCCTTACCATAGGAAAGAAATAGTACTTGACTGAAGTGGTGGTATAAGCTGATTTTGTCGTCTGAGGCTTAGATTAGATTGTCGTCTGAGGCTTATTACACATTTAATTACATAACTGATCCGAATTAATTCATACACTTAATATAAGCTTTTTTTTTAAAAGTATTTTTGTGTGTGTGTATTTTGCTTGTTTTCAATTGGCGTGGGTTTAAAGTGTTATGACATGATTAGGAATTAGTTGTTTTGTTTCGGGAATAGGGGGAAAGTTTTACTTAGCGACGATGACGTAAAGTTTGTTAAAAAGTAAGAACGCTCTTAGTGACGCTATCAACAAGACGCTTTTTAGTATACAGACGGCTAGTCACGAAGGACATTAGACGCATCCCTTTTTCAGTATCAAACGCGTTTGTAGTTTCAATAATAGTGTCGACTACCTATCTTGATTGTTTTTGGCATTTCGACGGTGCTGGAAGGTTACCTCCTGTTTATTTCATTGTTTGCATTAAGACACCGCGAGGAAGAGCCACAACAGAAGCCTTCGAGGAATCCAAATTTGGCATTAGCCAATGTAGACATAATACATTAAAAAGAAAGTTACGTCCTAGAACAGAAGATGAGAGAAAAAAAAAAGGGACATGGGAGTGAAGTGACCGGGAGGGGGGGGGCGATGCAACCTTTCTTTAATAGAGTTCGGACCAGGACAGACGGTGTGACGTCACAGATAAGGACAACATGCCAGACAGGGGGGGGGGGGTTTGAGCAAGAGAAGAAAAAAAAAGGGGCCCAATCTGTCCCAAAGAGGGTGAGACACGGCGGGTCAATAAGCTAATCTGATTTAATCCAATCTTCCAGGGGGGCCGGTAATGAAACGGAGGGAGGACCCACGGCACGGGAGGATGCTCAAATAGTTGGAATTGATTTCTTCTACTTTCACTCCTAGACCCTTCCTCAGAATTCAAGTACAACTCACAAACTATGCCCTTATGGTCTAGCAGCTTTTAAACAAGTAAAGGTGTGATTTATCACAAGCCAGTGTTGAGTATAACAGGCTTTTTTTAATTACTATATTCAGGCCGCAGTTATCCCCTATCGGGGGTCAGTATAAATAAAAAGTTATTTTTTCAAAGCTTAAACTCACCCTGTCTGTTTGTCTGTCTTTCAGTCTGTCTGGTAAAACGTTTGAATGCGTTATTTCCCGCAAACCCATTCTCGGATCAAAGTGAAACTTTGCACGACTATTAACAGGCTTAGACAATACATTCATCAATAAAAACTATGAACCAATTAGTCCATTAATTACTGGTTATTGATTTTTTATACCAATAAGGGAAATTAATCCTTCAGTACTCACAGGGGTGGTTAAATATGTCGGGTTTTGTCATCTTAAATAATTGTGCACTTTATTTCTCCCACACCCATTCTCAGATCAAGTTGAAACTTTAAGCAATTATTTATTGTATCTAACAAAACATGAAACAATTAAAAATTAACCAATGGACCTCATTCACAAATCGTAAACTAATAACATTGAGTCACGTTCTTCTCTATCCCTTCTCTACAAATTACGATCTAATTTTAATCAACAATGGTTATCACGTGACAGTTTTTTTCCCGTTGTTTTATCAATATTATCACGTGGCCGTTCGTTTTGGTGAATGAGGTCCATTAGTCAAATAATTATCGGTAGTTAATTATTTCGTTTGATATCGAATAATGGAAATAACGTCTAAATTATTCAGAAATATAGTTGTTAATTCGGAGTTCCTCCCCTTTATTTTGTTATTATATAAATTCGTAAGTGTAGTTTGTAGAGGTAACTTGTAAGTGATACTAGGGCGTTATCTTATCTTACATCTTATCTTACAGTTGTTTCTTCAGATTAAAGATAAACCCGTCCTACTCGTATCCGTGTGTGAATCTATTCGTGCATGTTGGAGACATAAACTCATTTTACTATGAACTGATTTTACTAAGGTGTTACTATAGTGGAATGTTAATATTAATTTATTCTAAATCCCACGACTCTATTTTGTGTTTGTTTTAGTTTCTATAAATGTCCCAAACAGAGGACACATATTCTCATATTACCCCAACGAAGGTTAAATAACATTTTAGTTTTATGTTCTTGTTTGATTTGAAACATTTCTAAAAATAAACCGCAATGCTTTGCCTGATTCTTATAAACAATTTCGTCGATCTTGAGATTCTAGGATAACGTTTCATTTATTATAACGCCTAGGCATTTTGGACTTTTAGTCAGTGTAACTGGAGGAAAATATGTGTGTTATAGCGGACATTTGGACGCCACAGATGCAAGCCTTATATATGGGTCAGTCTTAACCATTGTGGAGCCCTATGCGAAAGGGATTTAAGGGCTTTTATTAGAAAATAAATTCGTCTATGCATTTATTCATTCTTTACTACATACAGAATTACTTTACGAGCCTTGCGTGCAGCAAAGTCATACAGTATATCATAATAATTCTGTTTCCTACATAGATCCCGCTCAATAGCAAGAATTACCAAATGTTTCAATCTATCTTTGAGAATTGTTTTCCATATTGAATGACACCCCAAAATGACAATTTTTGTGTATATATTTCCGTATATTTCCCGCTAAATAGCAAGAATTACCAAATGTTTCAATCCATCTTTGAGAATTGTTTTCCATATTGAATGACACCCCAAAATGACAATTTTTGTGTATATATTTCCGTATATTTTAAGGACTTTTTCGTATATTTTGCGATTTCGGGAGAATTCCAGGAGCTACTGGTAAATCGACAGGAGGGCGCGAGAAATCTGTTTTGATTCATAAAATGGTGTAATTTAATAATTTATACAACTTGAATTAGAGCGGGTCCTATGAAAGTGGGGGCCCACTGCGGTCGCATAGGTTGCAGTGGCCAAAGACCAGCCATGCAAAATAGCGGCCGTATGCTACGCCGCCGGTCGACTAGTGTATATTAAATTTCTTAGGTCAGTATTATTATACTTACCCTAACGCTTGTAATGTAGGGTAGCATTTTAAGGTTTTGGCTGACTATCAGTTCCTCAAGTCTTCCTATTGGTTTCTTGTTCTTGTATCTATGTTAATTGTGACTCTTGTATCTATGTTAATTGTGACTCTTGTATCTATGTTAATTGTGACTCTTGTATCTATGTTAATTGTGACTCTTGTATCTATGTTAATTGTGACTCTTGTATCTATGTTAATTGTGACTCTTGTATCTATGTTAATTGTGACTCTTGTATCTATGTTAATTGTGACTCTTGTATCTATGTTAATTGTGACTCTTGTATCTATGTTAATTGTGACTCTTGTTTCCATGACGTACGCTACCCAAACCTTTTTTTTTGCCAACAGCTCATATTGTCTGACTTGCTTGAGCTACACTGTCGTAGGCGTATCCAATTGTTAGGCTAACAGTAAGTCGGTGTTTAACGTTAAGAGGGGTTACCTGCAAAAAAATGGAACCCAAGCCCAATGTATTTATAAAAGATGATCTATCAGTCTCCTAACAAAACCTGTCCTCTTCTTCTGTTTGGGGCGGGGGAGGGGGGGGAGTGACCTTTCACAACTCTGAAAGACACCGAGACAAGTGAAGGTGAAGCTTAGTTTGTTGACATTAGCACACCAGTCTGGGGTGACGCCCTGCATAATATCACTTTAAGCATTCTTCCAGTCCAGGGCCAGTTTTAAGCATAGGCATAGCAGACACGACAGCCAAGGACCCAAAATGACAAGAGTCCGCTGGAGATATATTAATTATTTATTTATTAGGGGAAAAGTCTCAAACTTGCAGGTTCATTGCGTTCTGAAGCATAATGATTAATTCCATACTTTCTCCGTAGGTGTGGGGGGGGGGGGGGGAGACGCCGGATACTTCCTTGTTACGATCATAATCATCATCAAACTCCAATTGGGTGAGAGCTTGAGAGGCTCAAATACTCTCACAAAAAGACCTGGACAGAAAACCCTGCTGTTTGGCGTAGTCGGCATACAGGTCGAGAATTAGTGGTTTCCCAGACCTGTCGAGACGGAGATCAGCAAGTCTGGGGCAGTCAAAAGAAATATGAGACACGGTTACCTCTTCTTTGGCCATAGCCGTGCGAAATATGACCCAACAGTGACCCGTGACGATGGCCCCCATCTACTCTCTAACCCTAGGTCTCCTAAAAGCCTAAAAACAGAAATGAGGTCGCTTCCCCATAAATTCACTGACCCACGACATTGCATGCTTAAAAGTATCACAAATGGATGGTTTGGTTTGGGTTTGGTTTTAGGCACATCGGCACAATTTAGGCCATGGATGGTTCTCAAAACAGAAAGGGAAAAAAAAAAAGAAAACAACAACATCCCCATTTCCATGCATGCCCAGAATCCAGATGCCTGGCCCAAAAGCGATATTTATCATCGATTACTGTCCGTAGCGTAATCGATGGAATGATTTCCGGCTCAGGCCCAGAACATTGAATACTGACACGAGAATTACTCACCCACACGATACTTTACAAATCAGCGTGAGCAAGTATTGCATCGGAGAGCCCTGCCCTATTAATATATCAGACAACAGCAACAACGATAAACAAATAAGGTCACGTGATCGACAATGTGAATGCAGAACTCTTCAGGGGAGAAAAGGAACGAAAAATCTCCAACAGGGAAACAAAAGTCATTGAAAGACGTAGTACCCCGGGTGACTGAGCCTCGCTCGGTTGCAAAGTTTGTTGAGGAAAGATATTATTTTGGAAACGTTTTTGCAATGAGATGCCCTTGTACATTAGCGAACTGATCACTCCATATGTCCCCCAGAGAGCCCTGCGCTCAATGGACTCAACGCTTTTAGTGGTGCCACGTTTCTCCCTCAAAAGCTACGATCAGCGGGCTTTTTCAGTGCAAGGACAGACAGATAACATGCTATACCACTTTTAAGAAGAACATTAAAACCTACCGTACTTGTTTAAAACTTTTTTAGATAAGTTTTTTATTTCTATTGTCGTGTCTGTGATTGTAATTTTATCACAGCGCCTCGAGCCTACATTTTGTTTGTTAATAGCGCTTTATAAAAAAAATTATTATTATTATTATTAATGACCCCAAAAAATGAGCCATCGGGTAAAGAGTCCCAATCCGTACAGCCGTTTTCGTGTTCTTCTAGTTTGCTTTGGTAGACGTACCAGAGATGTCCAAGCCAAATAACAACAAAGTCAAAAGCTACCTACACGTCTCTACGCCATTAAAGTGCAAACAACTTATAAAGCCTTTAAAATAACTAATCATACGTCGACAAATTTCATTTCATTATTTCTCTTCCATAGTTCCTTAAATTAAGACAATCTACAATGAGATGGTGCGCAAATGTTTAATTAGGCCAATTGATTCATTGAAACTTGTTCTTGTTTGCGAACAAATGTTTTAGTGTACTGCTGTAAGACCAGTGACGTGACCGTTTTTTTTCCCTTTGACGTCATGGAAAATTTTCGTTCATTAAAAATTATAGCCAAAATTAATTTTTCGAGAATGAAACTTTTTCAAAGCGATATAACAGTCGACTTCGAGTTTTCCCCGTGAGGCTAACGAGTTGAGAATTTTTTCCCCAATTAAATACATTTACCTTGACATTTTAAAGAAAATCGCTAGAGTCGTATTCAAGATAAAATTTATACATAAATATATATACATACGTACATACAAGTATTGCTCGCTTAAGAGTATAGGATTCGAATACACAGAATACTGGAGATACGAGGCTACCTTGAAGGGGAGAGTGCATCAATACCTAATTACTAACAAAGAGATTAGAGTCAGGATTAATACAGCGATCGGACGCCAAGATGACCTGCTAACTACTGTCAAAAAACGCAAACTGAACATTTATGACCCTATCACAAGGTCCTCGGGGGCTCGCAATGACCGCAAAGACAACAACAAAAAGAATGGACGAGTCTGTCATTGAAAGAGAAAGGCAAAAGACAGAAAGGAATGGAGACAGACGTTCAAAAGATCGTGTGTGGTGCCACAACGGTCCAATAGTTAAAGTTTATGTTTTTCAAGTTCTTGTAAGCGGACAGCTCGCTTTGAAGGAAGACATATAGGCATGGGGGAAGTAGTTGGTGTTTTTGTAGAAGAGGCGTTGCTTTTTCAAGTTTATTTTTAGAATCCTCAAGCATAAAATCACGTGATATGATTGACTTAATAGATTTATTTTTTTTTGCGTGCCGAGATAACGGGACAATAGTTTTAAATGACTGCCAACGAGGTAGAAGAAGGCTGAGACGCAAGAGGCTGACCAGGTCACTTGGAAGTATCGGAAACTCAACAAAGCAAAAGGAAAACCATGGAGAGTCAGACTATGAAGAGATTTGGTGCTACATGTAATAGAAGGAGTGGGCATTCAGCCATCTAAATACACTTAATTTAAGCAATAAACCATACACCAAATAAATTACGTCAAATTAAAGTTTGTATCCACTAAACAGTAAAATTACACTACTCCTACAGGAAAGTGCTTCTTTACAATTAATTTCGGCTCTATAGAAGCCCAAAACCTCGCCCAGAAAAAGCTTTTGGTTTTAACTCGCGAAGACAAAACAGTATAACACTGCCCCCGCCCCCCCCCCCCCAAAAGAAAAAAAGACATTGCCCAAATTCAACCAACATTTCTCCAAATCAACCAACTCTTTTCACTCAGATCAACCCGTGCTGCCACAAATCCACCAATATGAATCTGATTGGCTAATAGATAAGCATCCTATTCACATCCTCTTTAGTCATACACATTGCTCCGATATCGAGTGATAATTGCGGTATAAGCTAGTCTACACATTTATTCATTCAGCCGTGTACCGCAATAAAATTGATTCCTTTTTCGAGATATACGAAGTAGTCGTACACATCCTGTTATAGAATATTGAAAGATGTCGAAACGATGTATCTATCTTTAACCCATTACTGCCTAATGTGCTTATTCAACTATTTCCAATTTAAATTAGTTAAATTAGTCCAAAAACGATCGATAATAATAATAATAATACAAGCTATAATTTTTTACTAAAACCCCAGAGAAAAGGTTTCTATATAATAAATTGCAATTAAAATGTAAAAGGGAAGTTCCCCTTTCAGACCTTGAGATCTATTAGGCAGATGATGTTAAAGTCATCTTTTCTTTAGACAACGATTAACGAGAAGGGTGTCCTGTGGCCAGCACAATGAACAATCGCCTTTTACTTTACCCAACTAAAGTCAGGTACCCATTTGATCTGGGTGGACTCAGTGGCGCCCTAAAAATCCCGAAATTCAAAATCCCAGTCTCCATCGAGATTCCAACCAGAAACCCCCCAGGTTCGGAGGCCAAGCGCTTTACCGCTCACAATCGCTCCCCCCCCCCCTCCTTCAAATTTAAAATGTAATAACAACTAATTGATTAACTGACGCACATTTTGAAGCTGTCCACAAAACTATAAATAGTAGATTGGCCCACATGTTCTGTTATCTAGTATACGCACTGGCCTATACAATCGAAAGTTGCTTTCTCCTGCATAAATCATGTCATTTGCGCATCAAAAATATCCGTTGTGTACAGACAACTCCGCGTTCAAACTGTGATTACTGCCCTTCAATTAATTCTTTTGCCCCGAGCATTCTACATCTAACGTGAATATTTTTTTTGTGTGTGAATGTTTTCAATTAAACGTGCGCATTGATCAGAGATTTGATTCCACGGCCTCAGTTTTAATAGCGTTAACTGTTAATTACACGGGGATGAGGGGGAGGGAAACAGGCTGCTTATCCAAATTAATTATTTAGAGTCAAAGGTCATGCTTTCATCTTTGTTATTCCTGACGTCTAGACTCGTGACAAATCCAGTGCTAATGACACATGTGACACAAACCCCTTGACTACTGACAGTCTGAGACTATTCTGTCCCCTCTTTCATTTATGACAGTCTCAGTGACTATTCGGAGACCTCTTTGGTTCCTGGCGACCTCTTTGACTATTCCGTCACCTCTTCGATTTATGACAGTCTCAGTGACTATTCGGAGACCTCGTTGGTTCTTGACGACCCATGTGACTATTCTGTCACCTCTTCGATTTACTTATCCCTGTTTCCTGAAAATCTGTGACCTCTTTGATTCTTGACAACCTCCATGAATTTTCTGTAGCCTCTTTGACTACTGAAAATCTCTTAAATTTATGAAAATGTCTGACTGTGACCATATCTATAGTTCCTGTTAATATCTGTACTATCGCGTAACTTCAGAGAAAACAATATGACTTATTCGAATTTATAATCCTCCTTAAATTGCGCATGATGCAAGTCAATCTTTGCGACTCGAGACTATCCCTTTGACTTCAGTCCATGTGACTTCTGGCAATCCATGTGACTTCAAACAAATCCTCTGACTTCAAAATGTCTTCCAAGAGGCCTCAAGACTGTCACAGCCTCGTTTGTGACATGAGAGTTTACCTCAAAAAAAAATTCACAAAGACACGTGATATACTAAGGTACTGGATTGATGAGGAGACTTTAGAGAGCTAACTTGAAGCCCTGTGACGTGACAATGACCTACCTACAAATATCTCCGCAACGCCCGTTACAATAAAAGACAACATCGTCGAATGTTTATTAACTACGGTAAGAAAGTCTATTAAAGATACTTCCGCACAGCTTTCAATCGTAAATGAACTACGCTTGCCAGGAGTTGCGATGACATGGAGGCCAATACGAGGAAAGCGCAAACAGGGACGTCCTCGTATAACTTGGAGCCGCACTTTCATAAAGGACCTCAGAGCAGTGGACACCAGGTGGGAAGAAGCTTTATGGAGACAGCTTGCCGCCCAGTGCGCTGAACGGCAAGGAAGGACCTAAGTCTAAGTAAGTCTAAGCGTTCAATCATCTCAGATTTAAAAAAAAAATAGATTCAACAATAGATTCTAGATAGACAATAAATAAAGCTATCGGTGAGTTTAAAGCTACTGTCCGAATTAGCATTGCTGAAACCTTCATCCAACTAAACACATAACAATCTTACGGCTGAACTCTGAATCCAGAAGTTGGTGCTGGAAAGTTCTCCCTTTAAAAAAAAGATATTAACTCTTTGTCTCTTTCAATTCGACCACATTGTCGGTATTAAAATCGATCGACTACTTTCCAAGCGATAAGTAGAAGTAAAGCACTTCGTGTCAGACCTGGGCGGGTAATGTAAAGCGCCAGGGGGTGGCGCTTGAAAATTTAGATGGAATGTAATACCTTGGACATGGATGAAACTGACCTTTCACTCAGAATCAGAAGCATCTCCATCACAATATAAAGTATCCTTTCATGTATGATAAAAAAAAAAAACAAAAAAAAAACTCATTGATGACAAACAATAAGGCGTGCAATGTACTAACTGTGACAGGAGCTTTGGGGGGGGGGGGAGGTTGTTTGCGATGTTGATCTATTCTTAACAAACATTATCAACGGATGAATGGGGAATACAGTCACAATAGAATTATGGGATGCCGTGGTGAGATTTAGGGAGTCCGCGGTTTTCCATTAAGACCCGATACATGAGACTGTACTCACACCTGCACAGTGCGACCCTCCATTACGTGTCAGCGTCCACCAACCCCCCCCCCAACCCACCCCCCTACTTCTTCTATCACCTAATGGTTTGACGAGGCCTTGACGCTGCCACACCAGGTCACTAATTAACACTGAGAGAATCAATACATACATGGCCTGGACAATGACGGTATGTGTGCATGTGTGTGTTTACGTGTCAGGTGACGTCAGTTTGAATATCTGACACGTGGGAGGTGTATTAGATGAACCAGGGGGAGGGAAGAGTCAATATTTATTTTGACGCTGGTTTTTAATGCAGGACCAATGGTCATTTGGTCAGTTGAAAACAGAAAAACGTTTTGGATTGAAAGAGTGGATAAACTTTGTTTACATCTGTTGGCATGGTGATTATATTCTAAGCGTCATGTCTTTTATCCTTGAAGGGCGACAAATTATTACCAGCATTTCATATTTAAAATATAATATAATAATATATAGAGATATATTACATACTATGAATACTGACAATAATTTAAACACACAATATATATTTATGCATTTAGGACATACCTGCTAGATATTATAAATTACCGTCACACAATATATTATATGACATTTATATAATGCTATATTACATTTATATAATGCAGCTTATAAATAAGTTATTCTTCCAGACCTTGCGATCTATGGGGCAGACGACGTAAAGTCCATCTGTTTCTGTGACCCACGGTTAGTCTCCTTTACTTTCCCCAACTAATGTCAGGAAAACTTTAGAGCTGGGTGGACTCAGACGCGCTCAAAAGATCCCGAAATTAAAAATCCTAGTCTTCATCGGGATTCGAACCCGGTGCCCCAGTTAGGAAGCCAAGTTTTAGCGCTAATCCACCTCGCTGTCGGTGCGTAAGTTATGGCATTCTAGCACCAATGTGTATTAAGTGCACAATTTTTGAGCGCACTTTCTTTTTGTTGCCTTGCTTGTAAGCTGATGGAGTGTTTTTGTTCTGCTGGTGTAACGTTTGTTGAGATTCTTCTGTGTTCCCCTGTTTAGGGTGAGTATCTAAGGCATGACTGCGTTTGGCAGTTGTTTCGATGCCATAGTGATAGTCTACTAGACCTATTTAGTTTGTCTTTACTTTGTCTTTGCAGGGAGTTTGTATGGGATTGGAAGTCTACGCTGGTGACTTGATAGAGCAGTGTTTTGTGTTGTGGTTTCGAACATTAATGTGTACGATGTTGGATAGCAAGGTGTAGAATTTTTTTCTTTAATTAATAGATCTACAATATTAGAATGTTCATTATAACTTAAATTCCTATCATTAAACATTTACATTATCAACAGTGAGTCACTTATTTATTGCAAGCACGAAGGTGCCTGGTTGAATGTCAGGGGCCCGGGCAAACGAGCTAAGGCTTTAACATAACCCTGACAGTTGGGGGCTCGTGTCCGGCTGTGCCTACCAGTCACAGAACTATAATTTCAATCAGTATATACGTTTTAGTTACTTGATTATGTAGCAGCAGTGTATACAATACAGTAATTATTTACATAGTATTGCATCACAATCTACTGTACTAATATTGAGTTGTGTACAATTGGCAACGATGTATATCGAAAGTAGCAGATAAATACATTCCTTGTGATATAAGTGATATAACACTATAACTATACTGTACTATATACTGCATAACTATTGTATTGCCAGATTGAAACGCATTTGTATTTTCTTGTTTTCTATAGTGTGCTTCACCTTTGAACGAGTGTCTTCTCGCTCCCGGCAACAAGCGAACGTGAGTGTAAAGTGGCTGTTGGTAACTACTGAAGTCTGAGGCTACTAGTATTGTGTTGGATTGTCCTGTGGCAACTATATTTCGACGCTGTGGCCTGAGTGAGGCACTTTCCTCTGACGTGGGATACTGCAAAGATAGGTTTCTTTCTTTGCCATTTAACCGCAGGCTCTAGGCTTTAGTTTATCTCTTGTACAATTAGTAGAATTGTTTTTGGTTTCCATATTGTATATAATTTAAATATAATACAGCCAAGTAGTGTACATTATATTTACCATGGAAACTAGACTGACAATTACTGCCCAGTTTATAAGTGATGGTCGTTCTCTGGGGTACGAAGGTGAAAGGTTAGAGAGGTATGTGGCTGAGCAGAAAGAAGACTATGTAAAAGCTCAGAAAGAGGAGTTTGAACGAGAAAAGGCTAGGTTTGAGAGAGAGGATAGATTGAAAGCAGAGGCGAAGGCAGAGGAGAAGGCCAGATTTGAAAGAGAGGATAGATTGAAAGCAGAGGCGAAGGCAGAGGAGAAGGCCAGATTTGAGAGAGAGGATAGATTGAAAGCAGAGGCGAAGGCAGAGGAGAAGGCCAGATTTGAGAGAGAGGATAGATTGAAAGCAGAGGCGAAGGCAGAGGAGAAGGCTAGGTTTGAGAGAGAGGATAGATTGAAAGCAGAGGCGAAGGCAGAGGAGAAGGCTAGGTTTGAGAGAGAGGATAGATTGAAAGCAGAAGCGAAGGCAGAGGAGAAGGCTAGGTTTGAGAGAGAGGATAGATTGAAAGCAGAGGCGAAGGCTGAGGAGAAGGCCAGGTTTGAGAGAGAGGATAGATTGAAAGCAGAAGCGAAGGCAGAGGAGAAGGCCAGATTTGAACGTGAGGATAAGGCCAAGCGTGAGGAACACGAGAGGTGGAAAGAAAGAGATGCCAGGGAGGAACTCAAGAGGAAAGAGGAGATGGAACTAGAAAGAATGAAGGAAAAGTCAGCAACAGCGGCTGGGACTGCAACACAGGCAGAGGTGCGGCCTAGAAATGTTTTAGATAAACTTGACAAGAGCTTCCAGGGAATGAAGGAAGACGATGACCTGATGGCATATTTAACACACTTTGAGGCCGTCGCAACAAGATGCAAGATCGATAGAAAGGAATGGCCATTGCTCTTGTCCTATAAACTAACTACCTTTCTAAGAAACTGTATGCTGCGGGACAGTCTGTTTTTGAATGAAAATTATGAGGAAGTGAGGGCTGTGTTTCTCCGACATGCCGATATAAACGCGGAAACCTGCCGCAAGAGGTTCCACCGGGTGAAACCACGCCAGAACGATTTTAGAGGTTTTGTCACAGAGCTGCGAAATGCGTTGGACAATTGGTTGAAAATGGCTGAAGTAGGCAAGACTGTGGAAGAAGTGAAAGAGTTGCTAGTAAAAGATAGGATACTTGAGATTGTGTCTGGCGATGTGTTATTCTTTTAGCCAGCTTTTTGCTGCAGAGCACTTTTGCAGTTTGTGCCAAGGAAAAAGCCGCGTGCTGTTTTGTTTTATTGTTTTTCAACTGTCCCACACTGCCATACAGAGGGTTGGTTTTGTTGGTGTGCTGTGCTAATAGGGTCTGCCTAAGGTTAATTCAATTGGGGCAGGAAATGAGAGTTTCGAAAGGTAATATCAATGACATAAACATAGAGCAGGTCGTCCTCACCTTTACCACAACGTCAGTTTAGGAGTTTTGAAATGCAAGCTTTGTTTCCCTGTGATCAAGAACTCACGTTAGAGGCTCTAGTGTCCCTGAACTCAATGCCAAAATCTTATAGTTCACAAACTTCATAGGACGTAAAACACAGAGATCCCTTCGATCCATTATCTCATGGGAGGAAACTATGAACCACAGGAAACTGAAGCTTAGGTAAGATAAGTGTACATCTGCGTATACAGAACAAGACGCATAAAAAAAAGCAATACATCACTGTATGTAGACTTCTTACTAGGACTGTCCCAAGCCCGGTTATGAAAGGGGGTGGGGGTTCGCGTAAGGCTAGCTATCCTACCCTGTAGAAAAAACTCTAGCTACAGAAACATCAAACAGCAAATCATCTGATGTCACCTGGGAGAAGGTGGACTTCCAGCATAAAGGTTTAGGTGGGGACAATAGGAGAGACTCGCCCAGAACCGAGACGCAAGAAGGAAGCTGGTTGATGGCCTATGCCCCAGAAGTGCCGAGATGAATTAAGATGAGACGATGTTGACTCAATAGATAAGAGTAAACCTGACGAATACTAACCCAACATGTTGGAATTTTCAATATATATTTTCGTACAGGTCGTCAATCTAAATATAGTTCAGACCTTGTGGTCTATAGGGCAGATGATGCAAACGTCATCTATTTCTCTGGCCTACGGTTAACGAGGGTGTCATGTGGCCAGCACAACGACCAACCGCCTTCACTTTTCTCCAACTAACGTCAGGTACCCATTAGAGCTGGGTGGACTCAGAGGCGCCTTAAGATCACGAAAATTAAAAATCCCGGTCTTCACTAGGATTTGAACCCGGGACCCCCGGTTCGGAAACCACTGCGCCTCTCCAATCCTAATATACGCTGATGAATTTAAGCTCAAAATGAAGCTCTTCGATATCAACACCAACACTTTGGAGCAAGAAAAACCCAGAATAACCTACATAGAGGGCAAACATACGGGAAGCGTCCTGGGTCGCAGGTGGTAAACAAGCAAGCAGAAGAAAAAGGCTGCAGCATCTGATCGTTACAAATGCCCAACCTGCGACCGCTGAGGTGTATCAAGGATAGGCCTCTTTAATCACACGCAACGTTGCCGAGGGAAAGAGATACCTCCGAGACGTAAAATGCCACAGAGATCTTATGAAATGTTGCAGCAACGTGACCAATGATAGAATTCAAGTCTATCCCACAGACTCTTACTAGCAGTTTGCCCGGCTTAAGTTTAATCTCCCAAGTGGACTTGAAATCAAGGACTAATGAAGTATACAAAGTGATTCGTTGGTTAACGAATAGATTCCATAATGGTATTCGATCCGTAATCTCATGGGAGGAAAAATATGAATCACGGGAAATTGAATCTTAGGTAAGAAGAATGTAGTTATGAATATACAGAACAATACATAAAAAAGTAATATATCAAATATATATAGACTCAATTGATAGGAGTACAGCGGAAATGAAGACACCATACATCTCTAAATATAGACACGGTTGAGATTTTTAAAACCTCATTTCTATATGTCAGTGACACATTCCGACGGAGGGGGAAAAAATCAATGCCTATGAGAAAACTTCATCAGTGAAGAAATGAATAAAAATAGTGGGAATCGACCCGTTCCATTTGTTCAGGTCTACGGACTGCAAATTGTTTTTTTAAGTCACGAGATTGGCTAATGGTGGAAATGGTCCTTTAATAATTTCCCGTCAACAGATTAGTACCGGGTGATTTTTTTTGTTTTGTTCGGTAATCATGACGCTGACTTGAGATTAGATCAGTAAAGATTTTGGTTGACAATTTTTAAAATATCTTTTTGTAAATATATTTGAATGTCTGAATAAAGACAGTATGTTAATTTAATGCTTCTATTTCAACAAAGAGGAGTCTAAAAAGGTTTCAAAGTAAACAGTGAGAAATTTCAATGTACAGGTGATGTTCACACTTAAAATCCATAAGAGTAGTCAGCGCTTCGATTTCATTTTTACACAGTTTATATCAACTAACTCTGTCGGTCTGTCTGTCAGGTAAAATGTGTGTACACGTTATTTCTCTCACACCCATTCTCGGTTCAAGCTGAGACTTCATACAATTATTCATTGACATTGGCAAGATATGAATCAATTTTTGTTTTAAAGTAACCAATTAGAATTATTGATACAATTATTCATTGACATTGGCAAGATATGAATCAATTTTTGTTTTAAAGTAACCAATTAGAATTATTGAATCAATTTTTGTTTTAAAGTAACCAATTAGAATTATTGAATCAATTTTTGTTTTAAAGTAACCAATTAGAATTATTAGAAAATTAATTACTGGTAATTCATTATTATGTTTAATAGCAATAAAGGAAACTTATACTTCGGTATTCACAGTTATATCTAAAATTGTTGGATTTAGTCCCCTTGAATAATTGTTAACGGTATTTCTCCCTCACGCATTCTCCGATCAAGTTGATACCTTATACAATTTTTTATAATTAATTATTAGAAAATTAATTACTGGTAATTTATTATTTTGTTTAATAGCAACAAGGAAAACTAATACTTCAGTATTCACAGTTATGTATAAAATTGTTGGGTTAAGTCCCCTTGAATAATTGTTAACGGTATTTCTCCCTCACGCATTCTCCGATCAAGTTGATACCTTAAACAATTTTATTTAATTGTACGAACAAAACATGAATCAATAAGTAAATATATATATATATATACTTTACAACCCGCGACGCCTCCTATGTGGAAGCGGAAGAATAAAGATAATTTGCTAGTTAAGCCAGGCAATACATATGTTTGCCTTCCGAAAACTAAAACGTGACCCCAGATCTGGAGGCGACGTATCCAAACGTGTTCTTTACTGTCTTTGTCGCAAACACGGGCAGAAAGGAAGTAGAATGAAAGAGAAATACGTGATTAATACGGCTTGAAATCAAACCGACCAGCCCCCACCCTCAAAAATCAAACCAACCAACCACACCCGATGGATACTGGATAGGTGACACGTCAGAGGATGTTGATTAAATTTTGTAAAGAAAAAAAAAATTATCGGTGATACCAGAATCCAGAGTGAGTGAGAGAGAGAGAGAGAGAGAGAGAGAGAGAGAGAGAGAGAGAGAGAAAGGGGGGAGTAGGCCAATTTAACGTAAACATTTAACAGAGTGTGGAGGCGCGATGGCTGAGCGGTAAAGCGCTTGACTTCCAAACCGGGATCCGGGGTTTGAATTCTGGTGAAGACTGGGATTTTTTATTACGGGATCTTCGGGCGCCTCTGAGTCCACCCAGCTCTAATGGGTACCTGACACAAGGTCTGAAAGGGGAACTTTACTTTTTTTTCTACTGAGTGTAGGCCAAAATATCAATAAAACAACGCCAACAAGAGTTTTTATTTGAAATAAATCCAACAAGAGTTCCACAATTGAAAGATACCTTGTTCCGTTCCATTAGGTAAATACTAGATTCCCCAATTTAAAACAAGAACATAAAAAAGCTGGTACAAATAACAATGAGAATACGCGCGTTTTGTGGATATTCAATATAAAAAAAAAATAAAGACCACGAGTGGACTCTTTAGTCACTGGTTTATTAAAATACCAAAGTGTATTCTATTTATTTTCTTAAACAGCTTTATTTTCTTCTCACCAATAATCAATGCATTTTTAGCGTCCCCCGTAAGGGGAAAAAGCCGCTATTAGGTTTGTGCAAAATGTCCGTCTGTCACACTCAGATCTCGAAAACTAGAAGAGATATGAAAAATATTATTTCATCATTAAATGCGGATTGAAAAGTTTAGGTGCAACGGCTACTTTTGGTTATCTAAAAGCAAACCTTTTAATTTATAAAATTAATTATGCAAGCGATTTTTCATAAAAATACACCAATTCTAAAACAATTACGTAAATGTAAGGGAGGCAATGTTACAATATGCTAACAAAGATCGATAAGTTGTGTGTATTTTCAGTATCACTAAGTCAAGCATATTTATAAAATGTATAAGAAATGTTCACAACAAATATAAATAATAGTTAAAGGTGTTTTCTTGGTCAACTAGCTGCTAAAATTAAAAGAAAATATTTTTATTTGTTTATAAAGGCTAATAATGCACTTTGTATGTAAATATCACAAACATTTTTTAAAATGGACTTTTTATGCAGCGACTTTCGTGCAGTAGCGTAACGTCGCAGCGTGTTGTGGTACTAAACCCATTCCTTAAACTTTAAAAAAAAAAATCTGATTTTATTTATTTTTTGTTAGTGCCCCCATCCGAATAAAAGAAGCTTATTTTTGTGCGTTTTGTCTGTTGGCCGGTCTATCCGTCATGATTAGTTTAACAAATAACACTAAAGGCTATTGTACATCTGATTTAACATTTAATTTTTCATTCAGGAATATTGCAATAGTTTTAAGTATCAATAATAGATTGTTCCGGATGTTTTGTGAAAAACAAATCAATGCCAGCGAATATTTGTTTGCTCTTCTAACTTATATTAGATTTTATTTCCATGCTTAAACGTTGCAAGAAACACATGATCTTTAATACATTGTTCCGTTTTTTCTAAATGTAAATGCTAAATAAAAAAATCTATACTGATTTATATTTCATTAACTATAAAGTTGTTCCGGATATTGTTTTATAAAAAAAAAATTATGTCAAATGATTGATTGAAATCGCATAATATTACACTAATATTACACTTATATTCTTTGACAGTACGTCACTATTGTTTATTTATCAATATCAATTATTCCGAATTTTTAACTTAAAACAAATTTATGCCAAATGACTTTATTTTTGACAATAGTTTTTCAGGATTTTAAAATAAGAAAGTAATTTACTAGAAACGATTATTGAAAATCACTTTTTAGACTTATTTTACAGTTTATTTTCTTGCCGAAACACAATAAAAGTTGTTTAATCGTTCATTCATTGTCCTGGTTGATTCATTCATTGTCCAGGTTGATTCATTCATTGTCCTTAGTTGATTGAGGTAATCATTTCCAAGGGTCCTAAAATGTTATTTAACCTTGGTTAGGCCAATGATAGAATATGCATCCTCTGTTTGGGACCCCTCAACTCAATAAAACATTAAGAAACTGGAACAGACACAAAATTGAGCTGTGAGATTCATTACAAACGAATATTCACATTTGACTAGATAACACCTTTAGTCAAATCACTAAATTTAGAGAGCCTTCAGGATAGAAGACTCAAAAGTAAAGTAGCAATTATACATAAAACACTGAACCATCTTCAAATACAAAATTTAATAAAATACTCAGAAAGGCACTAAAATAAAGGCACATTCCTCACTTCATATGCTAGGACAAATTTGTACAAATGCTCCGTCTTTCCTAGAGCTATTAGAGCATGGAATGGGTTGCCTGAGATAGCCAGGAGAACCAGTGACTTGACAGAATTTAAGTCATTGGTTAACATGCATGACGAGATGCATTACGCGTAGGACCTAATCATCTTCTTTTTTGAAGTAACGTCTGTATTATATAAGATAAGATAAGAAAAAGTAACCGTTATCCTAGTTTTTGGAATAAGAAATGTGCCTTAGTAACTGTGTATGAGTTTTCTTTTTATTTAGATGGTTTTGTGTTTGTTGAAGTATTATTGGTACATTACGTTTTTAGACTTCTTTCCTGAAATGTCTTTAAGTTTTATTCACAAGTATATCTAAATTTAGTGTTCTGAAGTGTCTTTAATTATTATCCAGAAGTATATCTAAGTTGAGTGTCCTGGAGTGTATTTAAGTATTATCCACAAGTATATCTAAGTTTAATGTCCTGAAACGTCTTTTATTTTAATTATAATCGACATCAAATTCCCGAATCCTTTGATTTACTGGAATGTTCATTTAACAAATAAATGTCAATTTGTTTTTTACTGGAACATTCTTTACCTATTAGTGGCTCATTACTTTACAAGTTTCCCCCTTTCATACCATGCGATCTAGAGATCAGAAGATGTGAAGGCCATCTGTCTCTATGGCCGACTGTTAACGAGGATGATGTGGCTAACACAACGACAAACCGCCTTGACTTTCCCCAACTAATGTTTGGCACACGTTAGAGTCGGGTAGACTCAAGGGCCTACGAAATTCAAAATCCCATTCTTCACCGAGATTCGAACCAGGCACCTCCAGGTTTGGAAGCCAAGCGCTTTACTACTCAGCCGCCAAGTCCCGCGATACGTATGTTACTTGGAAATAAACTTGTATTAAAAGTGTATCTACCTTTCAGGTTTTCTGTTTAGTTACTGATTAAACACATATTACACCAGGCAAATTACGACAAACATACCCACGGGGGCCAACCTTTGTTCTAAAGCTATGATGATAGTATACAGATTGACAGGTACTCCAAGTTGTCAACTACAATGATTGTATTGATCAAAGTGATGAACAGAGATCTATACAGATCGATCTGATCAACTATTGAGCTCCCAAGTTCAATGTAATAAAATAATGAATTTTGCAGATCGGCTTGAGGGGGGGGGGACTGCTAATGTGTTGAATCGATGCAATGTTCAGGGAATGAATCACTCATCTGTTTGTTAGAAGAAGTGATGCCAGGGCGTGTGTGTGGGGGGGGGGGGGGAGAGTCAAGCCATCAAGAGTGAATCATACAGCTCTTTTGGGCATACAGAAAACAGGGTGGGGGGTAAAAAGTGGGGAATCTTTACGGCCATAGACTTGAGGAGGGTGATAGAGAGATACGACAAAGAAAGAAAACACACACACACACCTACCAAAAGAGTGTGAGGATGAATCGATAAGAACTCTAGCAACAACCAGAGCATAGTAGTGGGGGGGGGGATGAGAAAAAAAAGAAACAACATGTTGACAATGGACGCAGCAGGCCTTCACTAGTGGTGGAATCCTTGCGGCCTTATCGATTCGGGTTTGGTGCGGCCCCCGTCTCTGACTGCTGGCTGTCAAGAGTTCACGGACTTGGCTGATTGATAACTATAGACTTCGGTTACGTGTGCTGTTGTTGTTTTCATAATCAACCGACGTTTAGAGGACGGACAGGAGGCAGAAACACATTTAGTTTGGGAAAAAATCGCTTCGATGGAACCATAATATCAGGTGTACCTATAAAACAAAATAGGCTGCCCGTTCTATGCAGAGAATGACAAAGTTATTACTCAAACTTTAATCGCAAAAACTTCTTCTACATTAGAATCTCCTACAATTAATAAATATCACGAACTTTTAAAAAGTTCTTTTAAAAATGGTTTACATGTGTGTGCATACAAAACATGCTCAGTACACTAAACAGTAAATATATATGGTCATTAATATTACCACTTCCATAATATGCGAAATGCGCTATAGTCCGAAATCTTTCTTGAACATTCTCAACCTGTATTTAGGAGAGGTGTGGTATCAGAGAATTTTTAGGCGCTGAGAAAAAAAAACAACTCGAGCAGAATCTCGTCTTGTAAAAGCCTGGCTTCTAATAGGGTTTGAACTCAAACACCTCATTTCTGCAGCTATATGTTTTAAGTGAAACCTCTTCATCCTCCATTGCTTAACCATAAATAGCGTTAAAAAGAGGCGCAGTGGCTGAGTAGTAAACGCCTTGGCTTCCGGATAAGGGATCCCGGGTTCGAATTATAGGATTTTTAAATTTTGGGATATTATATTTACGAACCGAACACTGGGCGCAATAATAATGATACAAAGATATTGACTAGATAGACTAATTAAAAAAGCATCATGTATCACTCCAAGACAGCTAACATCTCTTGAAGAACTTTTGTCTTTCCAAAACACTAAAAATTCTTAAAACAATCTGCGCCCATTAAAAAGTTAACATCAGATATGGACGAAGTGGTCGACTCCTCTCCGTGACGTCTAGGATCAAATGTGTACAAACTCCTTTATGGCACCTTTAGGGCGTTTTCAAAGTCACTTTTCGTCACCGAGAAGTACATTACATTGAAGCCTAATTCATAAAGCGCTGGTCGTGTGTGTGTGTGTGTGCGCGTTTGTGGATGTTCGTGTCTGCATCTATTTGCTATTATTATAGTAAAATTATAGCTAAGATAAAGCGCTACTTTCAGGCTTATAGAAAGCTCAGAGCGCTTTGGTCCAAACTTATTTGTGGACCAGTGGGGTATCTGGGAGAAGGTTTTCGCGCTGCCTTTAGGCGCTCAGTAAACACAACTATGATCGAGCCGAGTGTCGAACCTCGAGGCCCCTTCATAGGTAGCCAAGCCAAGCCATGTTCAACCGTGCTTAGCCTCTCGACCACGCTTCCCTACTTCTAGTAGTCGGTAATAATACTGAGGTAGACTATTGTAGTCAAACTGAATTTCCATTTGTTTGGGCCAATAAAATTATCTTATCTTGATATCTTGTTAAAATATAACAAAATACGAAAAGGGACAACGTTCACAGGCAGCTGTCACTAAGAAAAACCTAAACTACTTCTGACTATATCAATAGAATTGCCCATCAAGACGCCCCTGGATCAACTAGATTAGTATCTCATTTCCATTCCCAGTCCTAGTTTTAGTTACGTCACTTTCGCTAAGAGTCAGTGCTATAAATAAACCAAAGTAAACAAATCCCAAATTTACGCGCCAAATCTAATATTAACTCCTAACAAGATCGTTTAATATTGTCGATGCTGGTTAAGAGTGCATTCCAACTTTTTAACAAGAGATGAACAAAACACAATGATTGGTTACAATTTAGTGATTAATAGTTCAATTTACATTTTAACGACACAAATTACAGATCGATATTTTTTTCCTGTTTTCCGCCATAATGTCAGGGTTTTATTGTGTTCTTGGTGTCAAGTCAATTTAGTTGACATAATATTGTCAGTCCTTTTAACGTAGCTAGAAGCTATTTGTAAGTTAATTAAAATGCTAAGGACCCCATTTCAGCCCGTTGCGATCTATGGGGCAGATGATGTAAAGGTCATCTATTTCTGAGGCCCACGGTTAACTTCCCTTTCCCCAACTAATGTCAAGTACGCATTAGAACTGGGTGGACTTATAGGCGCCTTAAAGAACACTACATTAAAAACCTCAGTCTTCACCAGGATTCGAACCCGGGACCCCCAGTTTACCATTCAGATACCACGCCTCCATCAGTAAGCCTTACCTCATCTTAATTTAACTCTATTTGCGCACTGGGAGAAGTAGCTTGTTTAAACTTTTGGCAGAGGACAATGTATCTCTGAAGCTCAGAATGCTGGAATACGTTTACCCCCTGGAAGCGTCACTAGTAAAAGCTTGAGAAACACTGGTATAAACACTAAGACTAAGACTGCTTTATTGATCTTTATGGAAATTTGTTACGATTACAGGGACTCCTTTCTCATAAAAACAGCACAACATAATTCACATAAATAGAACAGACACAATCTACTGGTATCCAAACTTCTAATATATAGGTGGCATTGACGTCGCTTGGTCTTAGTTAGGTTGATTTGATGTGATTTTGATTTTAGGCACATCGGCACATTTTAGGCCATGTCGTGCCTGCAGTCCCTTAAGGACTACTCTCTCTCTCTACATAACAAGGGCTAAATTCTATACAGTTATTGTAGTGAATTTGTACCAAAAATTATGACTAAAGTCTACTACATTTATTTCAACATGAAGGTTCGGGAAGGATCGCCGTCGTGAACAGAGCTAAGGAGCGTCACGAGGGATGTAGTCATGTGACGAAGATAGAAACGTCGAGCGATGTTCCGTCCGGTTCTAGAAGGCCAGTAGGGACCCTATATAAAGAGCAGAGGTGTCGCAGTCAAGACGGTTCACGAGAGAAGGTTTACGGCAGGGGTTCAGAACACGGTCGACTACAGCACAGTTCAACGGTGTGGTTCTGTACGGAGCATTACGACGGTTCAGTGCGGAGTACTGTCAAGTACAGTTGAGACGACTGGCATCTTGATCTTGGTCTGCGATCGAGTCCGACACAACGAGCCTAGTGTGTGAAGTCAGTCCTGAACTGTTGAACCCAGTGCAAGCCCGGAACGAGACGGGGAGGCCAGTGCAAGAGTTGATACGGCGGTACGGTGTTATCGGAGAGATATTTGTACAGTGCACGTTTTGCTAATTGTACAGTATTGGCTGTTATTTATTCAACTATTAAAGTGTTACGTTACTTTGGAGCCCTGAGTTGTCAAGTTCTTTAAGTTGGTGGTGTATGGTGCAGTTTGCAGAGAGCCTGGATAGGGAGATTCGTAACAATACCATGAAAATCACCTAATTTGTAATAATTTGTATAGATATCTCAATCTATATTTGAAAATAAGTTCTATACTTTAACAAAATGTTTAATTTAGAATATGTTTTTTTTTCTTTACACAACAAACAAAAAAAAAAATCCCCCCCCCCTTAAAAAAAAAGAAGCAAAGTACTAAATACTTTAAATGTGCTAATTGTTCCGTTTAGGAGAAAGTTTAGGAACCACTGAGTTTATACAGTGTATTTGGATAGTTTAGTTTAGAGATTGTGATTCTTTGGAAATAAGTATCTCATGTATTGTTTTTAGCCACGGTAAAAGTAGTGATGTAGTCAGACAGACGAATGACGTTGCAGAATACGGGTGCATGATAGGAGAAGACTATGTCTAGGGCTTGTAGATAGATGGATATTGACGACGAATAGATAGACAAGACGATCAACCCCATCTGTAAATAAACATCAGTTGAAATCTTCACAGGTTATAATTAATTGTTGTCTCCCTTGGATGTGTTCCGACTCGCTTTCAGAAGAGGTGAAATAGTATCAAACAGACAACACACGAAATCCAAGCCAGGACAACAATGATAGATCTACTCACTGACTTGGCAGCGCAAGAGACATAATAATGACAGAGTTCAACTAACTCTGCAGATTAACGGTAACCATTGTAGCCAATGATGTACAATTAAAAGTATTGCTATAGCAGTAGAGAAATTATCCCAGATTTTTTCTGGTCTCAGTTCAAACTACGCTTTTTATTTTCTTAATTCACTTATTTGTTATAGCATCCCAGCATGCTTAGACTCGGTGTTAAAAAGAAATGACACCTTTAGAAAAAAAAACGAGCTGCGCTGTGAAATAACCTGGTGTTAAATTGAAGCCTCGAACTCACGTGTTTTCCAGAGCAGTGCTGCGAAATTTCTCGAAGTTTAAATAGAGGCTTTGGTGTTTGAACGTGTGACCAGGTTGCCATTCACTTTGAAAGTCGATACTTTGTCAGCCCCTGACCAAACAGTCCCAGCTATCTCAATGTTCCAAGCTTTAACAAACAAACATTTTTTTTTTTTATTTTCCCCAGATTATAAAAACTGAAACAAAAAAACACAAAAGGAACTGATTTTTTTTTTTTAAAAGCTGTGCGGGAGCCCATCACCAAGACAAAAATTCTAGAAAACAAAAAAAATGGTTAAGCTAAGTCGTCTGCTAACGTCGGAGTTTGGTGGGAACTCTAGCCGGATGTGACGTTACACTTTTTAAACACGATGCTTCATACTTGTCGGACACATTATGTTTCGGGAGATGACATTAACGGAAGAGTCTGTCGAATTATTTAAAAACAACGCACGTACATATTTAAAAAAAAAAAAAAACTAACTCAGATACACAAGCGATGAACAAACTACGGCCCGGAGGACACATTTGGCCCCGACGTGATATTATCCTGCCCTTAGGATCCTCAGCCCACAAAACATAATGAAGCAACAGGGGCTCGACCCTATTGAATTCGACGAATTTATTTTTAGAGTTCCTCTTGCTTGCAAACTCTTCATGAACGGAACCTAAAACCTGAGTGGGTGGAAACGGATCTCGAAAACGGCTCGCATTTAAAACAGTGAAATAGTATCGGACAGCACATATAATCCAAGCCAGGACAACAGTATAGATCTACTTATTGATCTAGTACCGCAAGAAACATGATGACGATAGAGGAATTTTGAAAGTTTATGTATATCTTTAGGAAAAAAAAAAACTAGCTGATTGGTCACCAAGGTAAAACTATGGTTTGACCAATATAATGGTTCAATATAGAATCATCTAAAAATTGATTACTAGCTGATTGGTCACCGTGGTAAAACTATGGTTTGACCGATATAATGGTTCAAAATAGAATCATCTAAAAAAAATCGTACTAGGTCCTGAGATCTATATCTTGAACACACGTCAATTGTAATTCCCACATATATTCAGTAAAACGATAAATAAATACGTAGAGGTTTAGGAACATTTTTCACAGCGTCTTGTGTAGAAACCATTAGCCGGACGAACTAGATCCAGTATTCTATCATAGATTTCTGTCTTTTTATCGTTTCAAGTTTGGATCTGTATCACTAAACTAGAATCTTCTATACCATATGACTAGATCCAGTATTGTAGTCAAGATTACTATCTTTACAAAGGTTAGGTCAACTCTGGTAAAAAGTTCGTACACGTTATTTCTACCACAGCCATTCTCGGATCAAGTTGAAACTTCAAACAATTGTTTATTGTACCTAACAAAACATAAATAAAAAAATTAACCAATTAATTATTGGTAATTAATAATCATTTTTTAGATATCGGGGAAACCGAAAATAACTTCTACATTACTGAGAGATATTGTAAGTGCGGAGTTCTTTCCCTTAGATAAGCTTTATATTTTTTTTTAAAGGATTTTTAAAAAATTGTACTTCTTTAGTGTTTTCATATTTCTGCCCGCATTACGATATAAAAATCTTCCGTACCATATCTGTAACTAGATTCAGCATTAAGAATGGTATTTTAAAAACTCTTTAGTTTTGGTGTAGCCAGCTCGTGTGTTAAAAATACATCTGACCACCAGAGCAAATCAAAGCTGGCCCGTCACTGAGATACACAAACACAAAACTTAAGGCAGCAGCCTACAGTTCTTTGGATAACCGTCCCCGCTGCTAATTTGTTTAAAAAAAGGTTATTTGATTCGATGGAGTTTGGTAAACTTTGGAAGCCTGTGTGTAGTAGTAGTAGTAGAGTCACACAGCACACACATCATCATCAAACTCCATTTAAGTCAAGAGCTTAAGAGACTCAAATACTCTTTTTGCTAAAAGACTTGGACAAAACCATGCGGTTGTGATTAACTCTTTCTCTCCGTAATTATTTACCACATTCTGGTGGAATCAACGTTGGTATCGTCAGTTAGGAGAGAAAGAGTTAAGCACTATGTCACCATACAGGAAAAGAGCAAGTCACTGATATTAGAAGACTGCATTTTAAGACCAAATATTTTCGAAGAATAGAAAAACAGCATTTAAAAAAAACAATTAAACTTAGATCTAAGTATTTGCACTAAATCAATGAGCAAAGTGAAAAGTCTTAATCAGAATATATGATAGCAAAAAGTCGTTATTATTAATCCATGTCGTGGCCTGAAACTATTTTCAAGAAGTCGTTGTTTTTTTACTTTGTGTGATGGCCTGAAACTATTTGCGAGAAGTCGTTTTGTTTTAGTTTGTGTCATGGCCTGAAACTATTTGCAAGAAGTCATTTTGTTTTAGTTTGTGTGATGGCCTGAAACTATTTGCAAGAAGTCATTTTGTTTTAGTTTGTGTGATGGCCTAAAACTATTTGCGAGAAGTCATTTTGTTTTAGTTTGTGTGATGGCCTGAAACTATTTGCAAGAAGTCGTTGTTTTTTTACTTGGTGTGATGGCCTAAAACTATTTGCGAGAAGTCGTTTTGTTTTAGTTTGTGTGATGGCCTAAAAAAATTTGCGAGAAGTCGTTTTGTTTTAGTTTGTGTGCTGGCCTGAAACAATTTGCAAGAAGTCGTTTTAGTTTAGTTTGTGTGATGGCCTAAAACTATTTGCAAGAAGTCGTTTTGTTTTAGTTTGTGTGATGGCCTAAAACTATTTGCAAGAAGTCATTTTGTTTTAGTTTGTGTGATGGCCTAAAACTATTTGCAAGAAGTCAGTTTGTTTTAGTTTGTGTGATTGCCTGAAACTATTTGCAAGAAGTCGTTTTGTTTTAGTTTGTGTGATGGCCTAAAACTATTTGCAAGAAGTCATTTTGTTTTAGTTTGTGTGATGGCCTAAAACTATTTGCAAGAAGTCATTTTGTTTTAGTTTGTGTGATGGCCTAAAACTATTTGCAAGAAGTCGTTTTGTTTTAGTTTGTGTGATGGCCTGAAACTATTTGCAAGAAGTCGTTTTAGTTTAGTTTGTGTGATGGCCTGAAACTATTTGCAAGAAGTCATTTTGTTTTAGTTTGTGTGATGGCCTAAAACTATTTGCAAGAAGTCGTTTTGTTTTAGTTTGTGTGATGGCCTGAAACTATTTGCAAGAAGTCGTTTTAGTTTAGTTTGTGTGATGGCCTGAAACTATTTGCAAGAAGTCATTTTGTTTTAGTTTGTGTGATGGCCTAAAACTATTTGCGAGAAGTCATTTTGTTTTAGTTTGTGTGATGGCCTGAAACTATTTGCAAGAAGTCGTTGTTTTTTTACTTGGTGTGATGGCCTAAAACTATTTGCGAGAAGTCGTTTTGTTTTAGTTTGTGTGATGGCCTAAAACTATTTGCGAGAAGTCGTTTTGTTTTAGTTTGTGTGATGGCCTGAAACTATTTGCAAGAAGTCGTTTTAGTTTAGTTTGTGTGATGGCCTAAAACTATTTGCAAGAAGTCGTTTTGTTTTAGTTTGTGTGATGGCCTAAACCTATTTGCAAGAAGTCATTTTGTTTTAGTTTGTGTGATGGCCTGAAACTATTTGCAAGAAGTCGTTTTAGTTTAGTTTGTGTGATGGCCTGAAACTATTTGCAAGAAGTCATTTTGTTTTAAGTTGTGTGATGGCCTAAAACTATTTGCGAGAAGTCATTTTGTTTTAGTTTGTGTGATGGCCTGAAACTATTTGCAAGAAGTCGTTGTTTTTTTACTTGGTGTGATGGCCTAAAACTATTTGCGAGAAGTCGTTTTGTTTTAGTTTGTGTGATGGCCTAAAACTATTTGCGAGAAGTCATTTTGTTTTAGTTTGTGTGATGGCCTGAAACTATTTGCAAGAAGTCGTTGTTTTTTTACTTGGTGTGATGGCCTAAAACTATTTGCGAGAAGTCGTTTTGTTTTAGTTTGTGTGATGGCCTAAAACTATTTGCGAGAAGTCGTTTTGTTTTAGTTTGTGTGATGGCCTGAAACTATTTGCAAGAAGTCGTTTTAGTTTAGTTTGTGTGATGGCCTAAAACTATTTGCAAGAAGTCGTTTTGTTTTAATTTGTGTGATGGCCTAAACCTATTTGCAAGAAGTCATTTTGTTTTAGTTTGTGTGATGGCCTAAAACTATTTGCAAGAAGTCGTTTTGTTTTAGTTTGTGTGATTGCCTGAAACTATTTGCAAGAAGTCGTTGTTTTTTTACTTGGTGTGATGGCCTAAAACTATTTGCGAGAAGTCGTTTTGTTTTAGTTTGTGTGATGGCCTAAAAAAATTTGCGAGAAGTCGTTTTGTTTTAGTTTGTGTGCTGGCCTGAAACAATTTGCAAGAAGTCGTTTTAGTTTAGTTTGTGTGATGGCCTAAAACTATTTGCAAGAAGTCGTTTTGTTTTAGTTTGTGTGATGGCCTAAAACTATTTGCAAGAAGTCATTTTGTTTTAGTTTGTGTGATGGCCTAAAACTATTTGCAAGAAGTCAGTTTGTTTTAGTTTGTGTGATTGCCTGAAACTATTTGCAAGAAGTCGTTTTGTTTTAGTTTGTGTGATGGCCTAAAACTATTTGCAAGAAGTCATTTTGTTTTAGTTTGTGTGATGGCCTAAAACTATTTGCAAGAAGTCATTTTGTTTTAGTTTGTGTGATGGCCTAAAACTATTTGCAAGAAGTCGTTTTGTTTTAGTTTGTGTGATGGCCTGAAACTATTTGCAAGAAGTCGTTTTAGTTTAGTTTGTGTGATGGCCTAAAACTATTTGCAAGAAGTCATTTTGTTTTAGTTTGTGTGATGGCCTAAAACTATTTGCAAGAAGTCGTTTTGTTTTAGTTTGTGTGATGGCCTGAAACTATTTGCAAGAAGTCGTTTTAGTTTAGTTTGTGTGATGGCCTGAAACTATTTGCAAGAAGTCATTTTGTTTTAGTTTGTGTGATGGCCTAAAACTATTTGCGAGAAGTCATTTTGTTTTAGTTTGTGTGATGGCCTGAAACTATTTGCAAGAAGTCGTTGTTTTTTTACTTGGTGTGATGGCCTAAAACTATTTGCGAGAAGTCGTTTTGTTTTAGTTTGTGTGATGGCCTAAAACTATTTGCGAGAAGTCGTTTTGTTTTAGTTTGTGTGATGGCCTGAAACTATTTGCAAGAAGTCGTTTTAGTTTAGTTTGTGTGATGGCCTAAAACTATTTGCAAGAAGTCGTTTTGTTTTAGTTTGTGTGATGGCCTAAACCTATTTGCAAGAAGTCATTTTGTTTTAGTTTGTGTGATGGCCTGAAACTATTTGCAAGAAGTCGTTTTAGTTTAGTTTGTGTGATGGCCTGAAACTATTTGCAAGAAGTCATTTTGTTTTAAGTTGTGTGATGGCCTAAAACTATTTGCGAGAAGTCATTTTGTTTTAGTTTGTGTGATGGCCTGAAACTATTTGCAAGAAGTCGTTGTTTTTTTACTTGGTGTGATGGCCTAAAACTATTTGCGAGAAGTCGTTTTGTTTTAGTTTGTGTGATGGCCTAAAACTATTTGCGAGAAGTCGTTTTGTTTTAGTTTGTGTGATGGCCTGAAACTATTTGCAAGAAGTCGTTTTAGTTTAGTTTGTGTGATGGCCTAAAACTATTTGCAAGAAGTCGTTTTGTTTTAGTTTGTGTGATGGCCTGAAACTATTTGCAAGAAGTCGTTTTAGTTTAGTTTGTGTGATGGCCTGAAACTATTTGCAAGAAGTCATTTTGTTTTAGTTTGTGTGATGGCCTAAAACTATTTGCGAGAAGTCATTTTGTTTTAGTTTGTGTGATGGCCTGAAACTATTTGCAAGAAGTCGTTGTTTTTTTACTTGGTGTGATGGCCTAAAACTATTTGCGAGAAGTCGTTTTGTTTTAGTTTGTGTGATGGCCTAAAACTATTTGCGAGAAGTCGTTTTGTTTTAGTTTGTGTGATGGCCTAAAAAAATTTGCGAGAAGTCGTTTTGTTTTAGTTTGTGTGCTGGCCTGAAACAATTTGCAAGAAGTCGTTTTAGTTTAGTTTGTGTGATGGCCTAAAACTATTTGCAAGAAGTCGTTTTGTTTTAGTTTGTGTGATGGCCTAAAACTATTTGCAAGAAGTCATTTTGTTTTAGTTTGTGTGATGGCCTAAAACTATTTGCAAGAAGTCAGTTTGTTTTAGTTTGTGTGATTGCCTGAAACTATTTGCAAGAAGTCGTTTTGTTTTAGTTTGTGTGATGGCCTAAAACTATTTGCAAGAAGTCATTTTGTTTTAGTTTGTGTGATGGCCTAAAACTATTTGCAAGAAGTCATTTTGTTTTAGTTTGTGTGATGGCCTAAAACTATTTGCAAGAAGTCGTTTTGTTTTAGTTTGTGTGATGGCCTGAAACTATTTGCAAGAAGTCGTTTTAGTTTAGTTTGTGTGATGGCCTAAAACTATTTGCAAGAAGTCATTTTGTTTTAGTTTGTGTGATGGCCTAAAACTATTTGCAAGAAGTCGTTTTGTTTTAGTTTGTGTGATGGCCTGAAACTATTTGCAAGAAGTCGTTTTAGTTTAGTTTGTGTGATGGCCTGAAACTATTTGCAAGAAGTCATTTTGTTTTAGTTTGTGTGATGGCCTAAAACTATTTGCGAGAAGTCATTTTGTTTTAGTTTGTGTGATGGCCTGAAACTATTTGCAAGAAGTCGTTGTTTTTTTACTTGGTGTGATGGCCTAAAACTATTTGCGAGAAGTCGTTTTGTTTTAGTTTGTGTGATGGCCTAAAACTATTTGCGAGAAGTCGTTTTGTTTTAGTTTGTGTGATGGCCTGAAACTATTTGCAAGAAGTCGTTTTAGTTTAGTTTGTGTGATGGCCTAAAACTATTTGCAAGAAGTCGTTTTGTTTTAGTTTGTGTGATGGCCTAAACCTATTTGCAAGAAGTCATTTTGTTTTAGTTTGTGTGATGGCCTGAAACTATTTGCAAGAAGTCGTTTTAGTTTAGTTTGTGTGATGGCCTGAAACTATTTGCAAGAAGTCATTTTGTTTTAAGTTGTGTGATGGCCTAAAACTATTTGCGAGAAGTCATTTTGTTTTAGTTTGTGTGATGGCCTGAAACTATTTGCAAGAAGTCGTTGTTTTTTTACTTGGTGTGATGGCCTAAAACTATTTGCGAGAAGTCGTTTTGTTTTAGTTTGTGTGATGGCCTAAAACTATTTGCGAGAAGTCGTTTTGTTTTAGTTTGTGTGATGGCCTGAAACTATTTGCAAGAAGTCGTTTTAGTTTAGTTTGTGTGATGGCCTAAAACTATTTGCAAGAAGTCGTTTTGTTTTAGTTTGTGTGATGGCCTGAAACTATTTGCAAGAAGTCGTTTTAGTTTAGTTTGTGTGATGGCCTGAAACTATTTGCAAGAAGTCATTTTGTTTTAGTTTGTGTGATGGCCTAAAACTATTTGCGAGAAGTCATTTTGTTTTAGTTTGTGTGATGGCCTGAAACTATTTGCAAGAAGTCGTTGTTTTTTTACTTGGTGTGATGGCCTAAAACTATTTGCGAGAAGTCGTTTTGTTTTAGTTTGTGTGATGGCCTAAAACTATTTGCGAGAAGTCGTTTTGTTTTAGTTTGTGTGATGGCCTGAAACTATTTGCAAGAAGTCGTTTTAGTTTAGTTTGTGTGATGGCCTAAAACTATTTGCAAGAAGTCGTTTTGTTTTAGTTTGTGTGATGGCCTAAACCTATTTGCAAGAAGTCATTTTGTTTTAGTTTGTGTGATGGCCTAAAACTATTTGCAAGAAGTCGTTTTGTTTTAGTTTGTGTGATTGCCTGAAACTATTTGCGAGAAGTCATTTTGTTTTAGTTTGTGTGATGGCCTGAAACTATTTGCAAGAAGTCGTTGTTTTTTTACTTGGTGTGATGGCCTAAAACTATTTGCGAGAAGTCGTTTTGTTTTAGTTTGTGTGATGGCCTAAAACTATTTGCGAGAAGTCGTTTTGTTTTAGTTTGTGTGATGGCCTGAAACTATTTGCAAGAAGTCGTTTTAGTTTAGTTTGTGTGATGGCCTAAAACTATTTGCAAGAAGTCGTTTTGTTTTAGTTTGTGTGATGGCCTAAACCTATTTGCAAGAAGTCATTTTGTTTTAGTTTGTGTGATGGCCTGAAACTATTTGCAAGAAGTCGTTTTAGTTTAGTTTGTGTGATGGCCTGAAACTATTTGCAAGAAGTCATTTTGTTTTTGTTTGTGTGATGGCCTAAAACTATTTGCGAGAAGTCATTTTGTTTTAGTTTGTGTGATGGCCTGAAACTATTTGCAAGAAGTCGTTGTTTTTTTACTTGGTGTGATGGCCTAAAACTATTTGCGAGAAGTCGTTTTGTTTTAGTTTGTGTGATGGCCTAAAACTATTTGCGAGAAGTCGTTTTGTTTTAGTTTGTGTGATGGCCTGAAACTATTTGCAAGAAGTCGTTTTAGTTTAGTTTGTGTGATGGCCTAAAACTATTTGCAAGAAGTCGTTTTGTTTTAATTTGTGTGATGGCCTAAACCTATTTGCAAGAAGTCATTTTGTTTTAGTTTGTGTGATGGCCTAAAACTATTTGCAAGAAGTCGTTTTGTTTTAGTTTGTGTGATTGCCTGAAACTATTTGCAAGAAGTCGTTTTGTTTTAGTTTGTGTGATGGCCTAAAACTATTTGCAAGAAGTCATTTTGTTTTAGTTTGTGTGATGGCCTAAAACTATTTGCAAGAAGTCATTTTGTTTTAGTTTGTGTGATGGCCTAAAACTATTTGCAAGAAGTCGTTTTGTTTTAGTTTGTGTGATGGCCTGAAACTATTTGCAAGAAGTCGTTTTAGTTTAGTTTGTGTGATGGCCTGAAACTATTTGCAAGAAGTCATTTTGTTTTAGTTTGTGTGATGGCCTAAAACTATTTGCAAGAAGTCATTTTGTTTTAGTTTGTGTGATGGCCTGAAACTATTTGCAAGAAGTCGTTTTGTTTTAGTTTGTGTGATGGCCTGAAACTATTTGCAAGAAGTCATTTTGTTTTAGTTTGTGTGATGGCCTAAAACTATTTGCAAGAAGTCATTTTGTTTTAGTTTGTGTGATGGCCTGAAACTATTTGCAAGAAGTCGTTTTGTTTTAGTTTGTGTGATGGCCTAAAACTATTTGCAAGAAGTTATTTTGTTTTAGTTTGTGTGATGGCCTAAAACTATTTGCAAGAAGTCATTTTGTTTTAGTTTGTGTGATGGCCTAAAACTATTTGCAAGAAGTCATTTTGTTTTAGTTTGTGTGATGGCCTAAAACTATTTGCGAGAAGTCATTGGGTTTGTTTGTGTGAAGATGGTTTCTCAAATTGCCGTATAAAGTAAAGCTGTTTAGATTTATCGTAAACAAATTAAGATTTATTGTAAACTACTTGAAAGTTTCGTTTTGTAGACTAATCTCCAGTCACCGGTAGACGAAATAAATGTGTTATTGTAAAGTGAGTAAATGAACTCTAAAAAGAGGAGGCGGCGTGGTGGCTTAACAGTAAAGCGATTGACTTCCGAGCCGAGAGGCCCCAGGTTCGATTCTCAGTGAAGACTGGGATTTTTTAAATTTCGGGATTTTAAGGACACCCAACTGTAATGGGTTCCTGACATTAGCTGGGGAAAGTAAAGGCAGTGGGTATTTGTGCTGGCCACATTAACCATTGGAGGCGCGGTGGCTGAGTGGTAAAGCGCTTGGCTTCCGAACCGGGGACCGGGGTTCGAATCCTGGTGAAGACTGGGATTTTTAATTTCGGGATCTTCGGGCACCTCTGAGTCTACCCAGCTCTAATGGGTACCTGACATTTGTTAGGGAAAAGTAAAGGCGGTTGGTCGTTGTGCTGGCCACATGACACCCTTGCTAACCGTAGGCCAATAAAACAAATGACCCTTTACATCATCTGCCCTATAGACCACAAGGTCTGAAAGAGGGTCTTTTAAATTAACCATTGAACCCAACATATGACCTTAACATCACCTGCCCCATACATCGCAAGGTCTGAAAGGGAACTTTACTTAAACTTGATCCGAGAAAGAAAAAGTGGGAGAAATAACGTGTACAAGATTCCACCCGGACAGACAGGAATTTTGTGATCAGCTTTTTAAAACACAAAATAATTAGAGACTTCATTCTTATACTAATGTGTATGAAAAATCAGACTGATGCACTCCCTGGTCATGGCCACATTGTTAAATGCTTGTGAGTCAGACGCTGAGCTAAAGGGGAGGAGCCTATCAATGGAATAGAGATGCTACAGAAGGATCCTAGGTATCACATTTAAAGACCGCATCACAAACCAAGAGATAAGAGACAGGGTTAATACAGCGATTGGACCCCATGATGACCTGCTAACTATTGTAAATAAAACGCAAGCTAAAAATCTAGGGCCATATTACAAGATCTTCGGGGCTCGCAAAGACCTTCCTTCAGGGAACAGTACCAGGAAAAAGCAGAAGAGACAAACAGAGAAAGCGATGGGAGGACAGCATAAAAGAATGGACAGGCCTGCCATTGAAAGAGGTTCTATCTAAGGCAAAAGAGAGGAATGGAGCAAGACGGTCGGCAAATCTTGCCTGGTGCCACAACGATCCAACAGACGAAACGATATGTCAAGGTTAAGGTGTATAACTTTTATGGTAGTTAAGGGCTAAGTAAATCATTAAAATATCTTCACCGGGATTCGAACTGGAGAACCCTGCGTTCGGAAGCCAAGCGCTTTACCATCCAGCCATCCCACCCTCCGTTATCGAATATATCATGTAGTATCGATCTTGAGTAGCGCGTGGATCTGTTGGCGTGTACATGGTGACGCTATGCTATTACGAAATAATGATACGGGCGAGATGTCATTAAGCTTTTGCTCATCGCTTGGCCAAGATAAATGCTCGACAACTAAAGGCGCGGAGCAACACGACGGAGTAACAAGATGGATGGCTTCATTTTTTGTTTCCCGTGGCCGCATCCATCATTTTCATTGACTCGGACATGCTCCAGCCGGAGATTGGCTAGAGGTTTAAACGGTCTAACCCTAACACTAACCCTAACTGTGTAGCATGAAAGCACTTTTAGGAATGTCACAAAATGTTGCCATCTATAGAGGCAGATGATGCAAAAGGTTATCTGTTTCTGTTGTCCACGGTTAACGAGGGTGTCATGTGGCCAGCACAACGAGCAACTGCCTTTACATTTCCTCAACTAATGTCAGGTACATTAGAGCTGGCTGGACTCAGAGGCACCCAAAGATCCCGAAATTAAAAATACCAGTCTCCACCAGGATTTGGAATCCAAGCGCTTTACCGCTCAGCCACCGCGCCTTCCTTTACAATACCTTAAAAATGTTTTATTCTTAATAAAATATCAATATACACGAAAAGCTGGGCTGGTTCTGTCATACACTAAGACAGTGTTTCCCAAACTGTGTTCCACCAAAACCGAGGTGCTACGCGAGGCGTGAATAGGTGTTACGCGAGGCGTGAATAGCTGTTCCGCGAGGACTGAATAGGTGTTCCGCGAGGCGTGAATAGCTGTTCCGCGAGGACTGAATAGGTGTTCGAAGAACAACTGGAAAAATTAACTAGTAGGCCACCACGTGAATTAACCTCTCTTAAAAATAAGCAAAGTGACCCGCTAAATACTCAGAATGTGCGAGATGTTCCGTTAAAGAAAAGGGTTTGGGAAACCCTGCACTAAGACATGACTCATTGTCGACATTCATCCTTCAAGGTACAATGAACAAAGCACGGAGAAATGGTCGTCCAAAGAAAAGCAGGCTGACAACGTAAAAAAAATTAACCAGCCTCTCTCCCCTTGATATCCTGATATTCTCCTAAGGAGAGCCGCTGACAGGAAAGAGTGAACGGAATAGAGCTTGTTACGCTAACCCGTCACAACACATCAGCAACCTCTATGACGAAAGTCAAGGTCCAGAGGATGAAGCCTTTTACGGATGCTTAGCTCTACTTTCACCATTAAATGTTGGACATCTGTAAAAAAAAGCCCTAAATATCTACGTGTCTGCAATGCAAACAAAAAAAAAGGTTGAAAAACAACAAAGCATTTACAATGAGCCTCCCAAAGGCTGAACACGTTTAGAGATCACTATCTCCACAATTGTGCTATATCTATATTATAACCGATTGACTCGTTCAATCATTCATATATGTTTGAATGAGAGATCTCAACATCTACATTACAGACTCGCAGGAAATTTCGTACACAGGTTCTTTTTTTTTTTACATCTTTAGAAGAGCTTGCGAAGAAAAGGTTTTCACTGATTCGCAGACTCAACGCCGCAACTCGAGGAAAATAAACGCAAGCTTTCAACTTTGTATTTTATTTTCAGTATTTCCCAATAAGGCCACATTCTATAGCGGGTGTCGCGGGTTCGAATCCTGGTGAAGACAAGGATTTCTATTTTCGGGATCTTTGGGCGCCTCTAAGTCCAACCAGCTCAAATGGGTACCTGTGGAAAAGTAAAGGCGGTTGGTTGTTGTGCTGGCCATATGACACCCTCGTTAGCCGTGGGCCACAGAAACAGATGAACTTTATATCATCTTTCATATATATCGCAAGGTCTGAAAGGGGAACTTTTACTATATAAATACAAATGTTAAATAACATAAAAAAGACTTCTGTAGTTTTATTATTTTTAAGCATATTTTCTTTCTTGTTCCATGTTATGAAAATTACATACAGTATCGGTTGTCGTTCTTATGTTAACATTTGCTTGTAACTCGTCCTTAAGAATGTGTTCACGAAATGTGTGTTGTGTAATCATTCAGTGTATTAAAGCCATACTAAGTGGACATGGCTTTCGACTCTGTTATCATTATGTTCATAACAATTTAATAGGAAATAGGAAAATAGGAAATAGCTGCATGAATGCGTGTGTAATAAGTTTATACAAACAACAATGAAATGAATAATTCTTTGGTGCGTAACTCGCTATTGTCGACACTTTGAAACAAAAATTTTTTTAGCCTTTTACCAATCTAGTTGCTGGCACCCCCCCAGCAAGCGGAATAACTCAACCATTTTGATATAGGAAACAAAACAAGGACGAAGCGATGTTACAATTGTGACTCCCCGAGGCACTCGCCTTTGGTGTCGTACGTAGAACCGGCCCAGTTCAGCACTGAATGAAGAACCTCGCCAAACAAATGAGATATAGGGTGGAGGGAGGGATGTTGGTTGGTACTCTCTTTACGAGCTATACCCTCCTCCTCAACACACGCGCACGCACAGACAAACAAATCACTACTATGAAAATGTAAACGATAACTAGATAGATAAATGAGCCTACTGTACCGGTCCGGTTCGTATTTAGTGAGACTGTGAGGCTCTAGAGTGGACGTTTCTGTTAACTCCAAAAGTGAAAACCTCGAGGACGTACAAGACACTATTTCCCTGACAGCAGCACGGCTGAACTACAAGACTTGGCGAGTACACATCGCACGACACCGCCCCACACGGGTGATGGTATCACACACACACACCAATCGAGCCTCAGCCCAATGTCCATGTTAGAAGGGGGGACCGCCCTCCGTGTCTTGGAGAGAGACAAACGCAGGCAGGTGATCCTAGCACTAACGGCGGCAGAAGAGGCGCGCTCGTAGATCGATGTCCACCTCTCTCTTTCTCTCCCTCTCTTCTACTCACCCCTTGTCTTTTTCCCCCTGGCCGAATCAATGGAGATCTGGGATATAATTGGTCATTGTCGCAATTAAAATGGGCACCGGTCAATCCTGGTGGAAAGAAGTCGAGATGACCCGTAATTGGACCATTAGTCGCTCTCGCAAAGCCGTAAACGACTAAGCCCTAAGCGTAGCGGCAATTTATTTGGGTAACAGTTTAACATATACGTTCGTTGTTTGAAGTTAAAAGCAGAGAGATCTAGATCTAATCATTCAATAACAAGGTTACAAGACAGTTTGTGTGGAAACACAAACTCAAAATCGGCCCCCGAAGTGGTCCACCCAGGCAGGTAAAAAGGCAGGTATCAATATTTTCAGAAAGAACATCAGAATTTAATTCTATCAAAGACAAATGACAGAGAAGAATGGAGAAAGAAGGTTAACAGAACTTGTGTAGTGCCCCAGCGGTCCAGCAGACCAAAGAATAGATGAAAGTGAATGTGAAGTTAGATGCGAAAACATTTCCTTTAGTTGAGTGTTCTACGACTGTGGTGCAGCGCTGCAGTTCACGCGATACTATGAAAAACTACTTCTTTGTTATGTACTAGTTTAGAGAGTAGGTTAGTTTTGTTAGACAAATATATTGTGTACTGTTTTGATCGACGGTAAAAGTAGTGACGTAGTCAGACAGACGAATGACGTAGCAGACCAACATGGCGTTATGTTAGAAGTAGGCTGTGTTTTAAATAGAAGTTAGAGATAGCGACGTTTTAGGAAGACTAGACAGATTTCCCAGTGGTTAGTAAACTCTCATTTTATAGAACTGAATGTTGTTATCAAGTATATGGTATTTTTGTCGCAGCCGTTTTGGCGCAAGAAGATCGGACCACAATTTATAAAACACACATCTTTTTATAATGAGCATATTTTTTTTTCACTGTACTAAATTATAGTATTTATGGTATACATACCCCCCCACACACACACACAAAGGTTTTAAGAACTTTGACTATTTCATGAATGCATTTTGCAAAGTATGGTTGAAAAGCTTAGGACCCTCAAAAAAAAAAAAAAAAGTTGCCCAACTCTATGAAAGTATTACTGAATTTCCATTTGATTGGATAAATAAAAAGTATCTTATCTAATTAACTTTGTCACCACCTGCTATGGTAATACTTCACTGGCACAAAGACTTACACTAAATAGAGTAATTAAAAAAGCATCGTATATCACTCGAACACAGCTACCATCTCTTGAAAAGCTTTTTCGTGAAAGATGCCTTTCTAAACCACTCACGATTCTTAAAGATAACCTGCACCCATTAAACCACTGTTACATAAGATCTGAACGAAGTGGTCGTCTCCTTTCCATTTGAACTAAAACAGAAAGATTGAAAAACTCCTTCATCCCACTTTCGGTCAGAGTGTTACAAGGTCATCTGTCGTCATCGAGAAGTACATAGAAGTCAAATTCATAAAGCGCTGGTTGTGAATGTGTATGTGTTTCGTGTGCGAATGTTGTTCGAATTTTTCATCTATATTGTACAGTAGTAACGCTGAGGTTGTCAATTGTAGTCAAACTGATTTCCATTTGATTGGATCAATAAAAATGATCTTATCTTATCTTATTTCATGGATCTAGGTCATATAGCCATATTTACATGAGACAAGATCGAAAGGACCTAGATCTAATTTTGAGAACTACACTTTGCAAAGATAGTTTTTTACTTTGACACATGAAAATACCAAATATAGTCCATTCATTTCATTATTTAATAAAAATTAACCCTCAAATTTGTGTTTCAAAAGCATTTTTACATACATTCGTTCCTTAAAACCGTTTGACCAGACTTGTGATAAGACTTGACATTTCACACTTTCATGTTCGTGGCCAAACGGGAATATTCTCCATGTTTGACATAGATCTAAGTCCAATCCAATACATCAGTGATACCCTAAGTCCTGCCGGCCGCCGGGTAATATCCGGATAGAAATAAACTGACCTTGACCTCTTGCACTGTCACCGTATTTACGTCTGACCAAGAAAAACCAAAAGCCACAACAAATAAATGATTGATAGGACAATAGTGGGTCTTGTAGTCGATCTAGATCTGTAAGATCTACCACGACAAACGCTACTAGCAAAATGTCGAGTTTAGAGACACGTGACAAAAGGAGTTGCTATCGTGCAATACTGATTGTATTCATAAAGACCCAAACCAAAACACAAGACTTAATTAAATTTTTAAAGAATTTGTTGTAAAATCAGATGCAATGTGGTATATGTAAACCTAGAGCTCCATATTCTCAGACCCAAATAGCTCGAGTACACATTAGTTAATAGAAGGCCCTAAAAAAGGCTAGCATCCCAATTAGTATTCTTAGTATTCACACTACTTTATATCAGTAGCTCAGCTTTTTTCGCTTTTTTTTTTTTTTTTGGTTAACTTAAATTTGCATAGAGATCCCTTCTTCCATTTTAGCCCCAAACCACTCGATGAAAGATACTACAGCGAGGACGCTAAACGACAGCTCGCCTATATTGCATCGTTAAAGCTTCCTTATTCTCTCTCTCTCCCCCCCCCCTCACTTTTTCCCCCTTCTATTTGCATTTTTATTCAGGGCAGACTAATGCGGGCGTTTCTACGAACACGACCCGTTCCGGAACGGGCCACTTCCGATCGATAGCTCGAAAATACTGCCCGATAGATCAGTCCCTAGACTTACCAAGCTAGTTGGCCCAGTGCCACTCTGCAGACGACTGTCTGATGGATTGGAAGACATAAATCAACAAGAGCCGGGGCCGGGGTTGTCGGAAAGGGAGAAGGGGGTGTGATTCTCTCAACTTTGGGTGCCAAGTTGGGCATTTAAGGAAATGTCTGCTTTCGCAAAGAAGAAACATATTTGTACACCTCGTAAATAAGAAAAGAAAGTAAGAGATTCCTAGGAGCGAGTCTTAGTGAACTTGAGGATAGCTCCTTTGTGGATAGTTTATTTCTTGAAAAAAAAAAAAGGTCTTTCTGATGTCCAACAATGCAAGACTATCTCATAACAATGGGCATGGCTATTTTGTTGAAGCCGTGTAGACGCGTATCCGACTGAAACCTATACAAGTAGCTATGAAAGGGAATTAGAGGGCTGCCATTAGTAGATATCAATTATACATCTCTGCAGGGGCATTGCTAGGAGCAGATAATCCATAATTAATAAGAATGTATAAGCAGGCTTACAGCAGAAAGAGCTAGAGGACTACATTGTCCGAGAAGACACTGAGTACAGCACTCGTTCAACAACTCACAATACTTGCAGACAGCTCTAGGACGCTCTTTTGTAGTTAACGACAAGAGCCATAGATATTGTGATACTGAAAATTAAGCTTTATTCGTAACTTCTTTTCAGAAGACATTCTTTAAACAATGTCAACAAAACTACGCATGCTATAATGACAAAGAGAAAATGAGGCAGAAGAAAAATAAATTTAAATTGCTAACTAGAAGTTTAAAAACGTAGAACCTTTGATTAATTATTAAAGAAGCATGATACATTCCAACAATGATCTAATGTTAGAAGGAAAGGAACGACTAGCGACAGGTAACAGAAATTTCTATAACACACAGCATAAACTTTAAAGCAAAATGATATCTAAAAAAAACAAAGAAAACTATTGACAAAACCACCATCAGGCCTGTAAGTCATACGCAAGCGAAACCTGGACGGTGACAGAGACTGCTAAATACTTGGGAAAGGAAAATCCTCAGAAAAATGTCTGGTGCCATACATGAGGCAACTGGATGGAGGACTCGCACCAACCAAGAAACAGACCAGCTCTAGGAAGTGACCCCTCCAACGTGACGGAAATAAATGGAATAGATTACGTTGGGAAGGTCACCTTGAAAGAATGCCCGAGAACAGAGGAACAAAAAAAAAAAAAGTAGACGCCTCAAAGGCAGACCACAAATACAGTGGCTTGATGATGTAGACACAGATCTACAACAGCTAAGAGTCCGGGCCTGGAGACGTCAAGCCCAGGATAGATCAGAACGGAGAGAAAGAGCAGGCTAGGGCCCTCCACTTGGATGGATGGATAGTCTTTAAATAATGTTTCTTCAAATGAACGTTTGTTGTTAACCCTAGCCATCTTATGTCCATAGTGTAGTGCAAGCACCTTCAGTGGACTCGTTATCGAGGGACTCTTTCTTAATCTTCGGACTCGTAATATCACTCATGTTAAATCTTTGGACTCGGTAATAGAACTCATGTTAAATCTTCAGACTTGGAGGTAGCAATCTTCCTTAATCTTAGTACTCGGAGATAACAATCTTCCTTAATCTTAGGACTCGGAGATAACAATCTTCCTTAATCTTTGGACTCTGAGATAACAATCTTCCTTAATCTTAGGACTCGGAGATAACAATCTTCCTTAATCTTAAAGTCGAAGACGACTAATAATTTATTTTAAAAGTACCAAGACTGTACTAGTACGATTGCTACACCTAATCGGTTAGAGTACAGACATCTCTATCAGCTTTCAGTTCAAACACAGTATTAATCTTTCAACGGATTTTAGTTCTACTGTAATCCTATTCTCTCTAGGGTTAGATATAGACACAAACAATGTAAAACTGTTAATATTTGGTGTCCGTTGAAAAAAAACAACAAAAACAACAGACAATCAATACAACAAAGTCTGAGGCTGGCGATCAAAAACATATTTTTTTAAAGATGTAAAATTTGAAATTAGCTCAATTTAAATATTGTTTTTTTTAAACGCGTGGAAAGAAAATATTCATGACAATGTTAACCTGTTGGTTGATATTATGTATTTGTATTTGTTAGTGGGGCATTCAATATTTGTTCTGCATCTGTAGAGGAGAAATTGTAAAATGTTGTTTTTCCTTATACAAAGCTTATATCAACTCACTCCGTCTGTCTGGTAAGTGTTTATACATGTTCTCAGATCAAGTTGAAACTTTACACAAGTACTTCTTGTGACTAACAAAAAATGAATCAATACAAAAAAAAAAATTTATTTAATTAGTAGTAATGAGTGGAAATTAACTATTTCGTTTTGGTTTCGAACGAGGGAAAGAAATGCATCTGAATTGAGAGATGTGACTATATATATGGAATTATTCCACTGATTACGTTTTGTACATGTTCTTTCTCCCACACTTCCCATCCTCCATCATGTTTGACATTTGGCACAATTGTTCTATAGTTGGTGACAACCCCTAACCCTAGCCCAATCAAGAGACATCAGACTGATGTTCGCACTGGTCATGGTCCCATTCGTATATGCTTACAGACCTAGAGAGAAGAATCCTAGCAATGAAACTGAGGTGCTATAGAAGGATAGCAGGTCTGATATCACCTACAAAGACCGTATCACAAACGAGATTCGTAGCAGGATCACAATGGCAATAGGACCTCACGATGACCTGTTGGCCAATGTGAAAAAAACAAAACGCAAACTAAAACTTTACGGCCATATCAAAAGGTCTTTAGGGCTCGTAAAGACCTTCCTTCAGATAACAGTACCAGGGAAAAAAAGAAGAGGCAGACAGATTAAGCGATGGGAAAACAACAGTAAAGAATGAATGTGTATTCTTTGATAGAGATTACATTCAAGAAAAAAGACAGAGAAATGGAGGAAGGCGGTCGACAGATCAACTGTGGTTCCCCCAACGGTTCGATAGACTACGGGACAGGACGGACGGACAGACAATCAGAACTCTGTTTAACAGTGTCTGGCAAAGTTGTCTCGTTTTCTCAAGGGAAATATGGCTTATGACAGAGATCTAAATAAAATAAATGAATAGTAATAATAATAACTTAATCTCCATAGTGCTGTAAATAAACACAATGTAGGCACCGGGCGCTGTGAGAACATAAACATGAGAGTTACAATGACAGACTTATCTAAATAAGCTTTGAACAGGTAGGTCTCAATTTACTCATCGAAAAATAAACAAACGAAATTTTAAATAATCTAAAAAAAAATAAAAAAACAACAACACCACCTTAACATCCTCTGCTCTATAGACCACATGGTCTGAAAGGGGAACTTAACTATTTGACATCGGGGATGGATAGGCCTGATACAGCTTTAACTCTTTCTCTCCCAATTAACGATATTATCGTTGATTTGACCTAATTAAATTTAATTAATGTTTAGTTTTATAAACTTTCAAATTGTGCTATATAAAAAGAGCATGCATTCTCCTATAATTCTCTATCAGAAGTCACGTTTTCTGATTACAAGCTCAAATGTTATTTGCAGAATGTACAAAAGTGAAAAAAAAAAAAGTAACAATTCTGTCAAGAACGTGGGAAAATAATGACGGAGATAAAAGAGTTAATGGGGGGGGGGGGGGGCGACATGTTCTGATTAGCCGAATAACAACGTCTTTGAACTGCTAGTCCCACTGGAAAGAATAGATCGGTCAAGATACTGATATAACAAAGGCACATAGAGAGAGAGAGAGAGAGATAGAGAGAAAGAGAGATGGTTGAGGTGCACAGAAGATCTGCAAGTACATGAAATCATTGCACTTGGGTGCGCGCTGACTGCCACTAACAAGACGTCTATGTAACAGACCAAATAGACGAGGCGTCTCCTCCTGGGCTAAAATGCTCCTATCGGAAACCAATTTAGACACCACTTCCTTCGGGGCTAAGGAAATAAAGGAATAAAGGGGGGGGGGACTTCTAGACTGGTTGGAAGGGTAATGTAGGAGTATTCTCTCCCCCCCCCCCAACAAAAAAATTGAGGGTAGGGGTCGCGCGAGAGATATCACGCGAATATAATTTGTGGATCTCTCGAGAATTCAAGAGGGGAAAAAAGGTTTTGGTATTTCTAATATGTGCTAGCCGCACGCCATCTTCATGTTGCTAGGAAACGATGTGCTTTATGGGCTAGATGTGAGTGGTTATATGAGGTTTATGTGACGAGGCTTTGCAAGGTGTATGTGACGAGGCTTTGCAAGGTTTTTGTGATGTGGCTTTGCAAGGTTTACGTGACGAGGCTTTGCAAGGTTTACGTGACGAGGCTTTGCAAGGTTTATGTGACGAGGCTTTGCAAAGTTTAAGTGGCGAGGCGTTGAAAAGGTTTATGTGTCAAGGTGTTGCAAGGTTTATGTGTAAAGTTTAAGTGGCGAGGTGTTGCAAGGTTTATGTGACGAGGCTTTGCAAAGTTTAAGTGGCAAGGCGTTGCAAGGTTTATCTGTTAAGGTTTACGTGACGAGGCTTTGCAAGGTTTATGTGACGAGGCTTTGCAAAGTTTAAGTGGCGAGGCGTTGAAAAGGTTTATGTGTCAAGGTGTTGCAAGGTTTATGTGTAAAGTTTAAGTGGCGAGGTGTTGCAAGGTTTATGTGACGAGGCTTTGCAAAGTTTAAGAGGCAAGGCGTTGCAAGGTTTATCTGTCAAGGTTTACGTGACGAGGCTTTGCAAGGTTTATGTGACGAGGCTTTGCAAAGTTTAAGTGGCGAGGCGTTGCAAGGTTTGTGTCAAGGTGTTGCAAGGTATATGTGTCAAGGTGTTGCAAAGTTTATGTGCAAGGTTTACGTGACGAGGCTTTGCAAGGTTTACGTGACGAGGCTTTGCAAGGTTTATGTGACGAGGCTTTTCACAATTTTAAGTGGCGAGGCGTTGCAAGGTTTACGTGGAGTTGTAACAAGGTGTGTACAGTGTATATATAAGATAATGTGTGTGTGGGCGTGTATGTAATGTTGACTAGAATACCAACACCTTATGAGCCCATATAGATGTACTAAGGACACAATATCAATGCTAAATGTACCTATGAATCTTATCTTCTTATCTTATATAATACAGACGTTACTTCAAAAAAGAAGATGATTACGTCCTACGCGTCATGCATTTAGTCATGCATATTAACCAATGACTTAAATTCTGCCAAGTCACTGGTTTTTCTGGCTAGCTCAGGCAACCCATTCCATGCTCTAATAGCACTAGGGAAGAAGGAGTATTTGTACAAATTTGTCCTAGCATATGGGACAAGGAATGTGCCTTTATTTTTGTGTCTTTCAGAGTATTTTATTAAATTTTGTTTTTGTATTTGAAGATTATGGTTCAGTGTTTTATGTATAATTGCTACTTTACTTTTGAGTCTTCTGTCCTGAAGGCTTTCTAAATTTAGTGATTTTACTAATAGTGTTACCCTAGTCAAATGTGAATATTCGTTTGTTATGAATCTCACTGCTCTATTTTGTGTTTGTTCCAGTTTCTTAATGTTTTCTTGAGTTGAGGGGTCCCACACGGTGGATGCATATTCTATTATTGGCCTAACCAAGGTTAAATAACATTTTAGTTTTATGTTCTTATTTGATTTATAGAAATTTCTTTTAATAAACCCTAATGCTTTGTTGGATTTTTTTATAGTTTCATCAATATGTGGATTCCATGACAGTTTTTCATTTATTATAACACCTAGGTATTTTGAGTTTTTAGTCTGTGTTACTGGTTTGCCATGAATAAGATAAGTGGAATTAATTTGTTTAATTTTTTTTGTTACTCTTAACAACTGACATTTTTCTGGGTGGAAAGACATGCTCCAATTTGATTCCCATTTCTGTAATTCATCTAATTCTCTTTGTAAAATATCTGTGTCTTGTTTTGTTTTTATTGTTCTATATATTATGCAATCGTCTGCAAATAATCTGACTTTTGTTCCTGAACTAATGCAATTTGGTAAATCATTTATGTAAATTAAAAATAGTAGTGGACCCAAGACTGTTCCTTGAGGTACACCTGAGTTTACTGTTATTGGTGTTGATTTAGAGCCATTTATTATTACAGTTTGTTCTCTCCCTATCAGAAAATCTTTAATCCACTGATGCAGTGGACCGTTAATGCCAAAATATTTTAATTTTTTAAGCAAACTATGGTGGTGAACTTTGTCAAAAGCCTTGGAAAAATCTAGTAAGATAGCATCTATTTGTTCACTATTATCTAAACCTTTTGAGAAATCATCAATTAGTCCTATTAGTTGTGTTTCACATGATCTATATTTCCTAAAGCCATGTTGGTATGGGGTGAGGACATTATGTTTGTCTAAGTGGTTTATGATGTTGCTACATATTATGTGTTCTAGTATTTTACATGTGATGCTGGTAAGTGATACTGGTCTGTAGTTTCCTGGATCAGATTTTTCTCCTTTTTTAAATAGGGGGGTGACATTAGCTTCTTTCCAGTCCTTTGGTACTCTGCCCTGGTTAAGCGATGCCTGAAAGAGTATTTTGAACACTGGGGCTAGCTCATTGCTTAGTTCTTTGAGTAATCTAGCTGGAATACCATCAGGTCCAGACGCTTTATTTGGTTTGGTGTTGGCTAATAGTTTTTTAATTCCATTTTCTTGTACTACTAAATCTTCTATGTTGTCTACTCTGTTCAAATTAAGAAATATGTCTTTGTCTCCTGGGGCTGAGAATGCTGATGCAAAGTATTTGTTTAGGATGTTTGCTTTAGTTTCATTATCATTATGTATTATGTTATGTTCATCTTTTAATGGCGCTATGCCTGTTGTTTCCATTTTCTTAGACTTAATGTATGACCATAGGTTTTTGTTGTTATCTTTAGATATTACATTGTTTATGTATTCACTCTGCAGCTGTCTGCTTACTTTTTGGGTTAGGTGTTTAATTTTTATATACTTTTTGTAAACTCTTTCTGCCTTGGTTTCTTTAAATTTTCTATATAGGTTTTCCTTCTGTTTACAAAGCTTCTTTAGTCTATTATTAAACCAGCATTTATTTATTTTGTTTGATGTGTATTTAGTTGGTATATGATTTTCTATAATGCTTTTAAGATGGTTTTTAATGAAATTCCAGAGGTCATCGACTGCTTGGTTAATGTCTTTTTCTAATAAGAATGTTTGTTGAAAGTTTAATGCAGCTTGGTGTAGTTGTGTTAGGTTACATTTATTCCAGAGTAAGATTTTTCTTTTGGTTTTTGTATTGGCTACTGTTTTTATCTGACTGTGTATTTTTATGATCTCATGGTCTGATAGACCAGGGATAATATCATAATCAACTACTAATCCAGGTCTGTTGGTTAGGAAGAGATCTAATGTGTTGTTTAATCTAGAATGTACTGATGATAAGGGTACTAACACTAAATGGAATGATGATGATATACGAAAACTGTACATTCAAAAGTACAGCCAAAGTAAATATCTTTGCAGTGACATCCAACGCTGACATCAATTCATTGTCATAAGGGGAAGTCATTAAAGAAGTGAAGATATCACTTGACTGTCATCTAAACAAAGTCATTTTTTAAAGAACATCAATATTTGTTTCGGAGAGGAAGCCGGAGAAAGGAGAGAAACTTTTTATTTCACTTTCAGCACGTCAATAGATTCTCTTTAATTCAATCAGTTGATTCGTTTTTCAACTTCTTGTTCCAGTTTTTTTTTCTTTTTACTTGGCAACGAAAGCGTCCTCTGGTGACAGACTTCTAATTTTATTGGAACAATCTCTATTGACCAGAAATTTGAAAACTTTTTTTTTTTAAAGTCGTTTGACCTAAATGGAAAACTCTTAAGCTACCAACTTTACTTTCAGGAGAAGTAAGGATAAAGATAAAGCAATATCTATAAGTACTTAAAGACGTACTAGGGATAGGGATACCATAGTCTATCCCCAAATATCTATATGCACTTTAAGATGTTATGAGTATAGGGTTTCAAAACACCGATAAGCGCTTTGGATTTATAAGGATAGGGGTACCAATATTCATAGCCACCGGTACTTAATGGACTTTTTGAGGATATGAATACCAATAATTATGGGTACTTTAGGACGCCTTGATGATAGCGATATCTATAGGTATTTTAAGACTTCTTGAGGATAGGGATACCAATATCTATATGTACTTATAGACGTATTTAGGATAATGATACCAGATGTGAGATGTTATGCGCCTAGCGTTTCAAAAGAAGCCACTCGTATCTGTGACGTAAAGGAGATGGAGCAACCAGTGTACCATGTGACCAGCGAACAAGCAAGTGAAAATATCCCCAAGCTAAATCTCATAAATCACATGGATAGAATTGGTTAAACTTATTAGCATAGTTATTCGCTTTTTTTAAATTAGTTCACAGAACGCTGCTAGACAATGACACAGGTTAGGGATAGTCAAGAGGGTTGTTGTTCTTTTAAAACTGTTATAATGAACTGAAAACAAACTAGTCTTGGGTTTTTTATCTTGTCGATATTCTGGATGATTTGTTGTTTTGCTGATCTGTCCCGACCCAGCCTTTGACGTCACTGGCATGGGAAATAACCCAGCACTGATAATGATCAATTTTTGTTTTATTTTTTTATTTTTTTTGGTTTAGGCCGTCATGGAATGTTCTGTTGATTCCATCTGATTGGACATTTTCACGATTAATTTTAATCACAGTAATCTGCTCTTTGCTTACGTTTTGTGTGTTTTTAAGATCCGGGGCTACACGCTATAAGCCAAGAAAGTACAGCAACAGATAAAGAAGAGAAAGCGATATTGGGAGCTTTTTTTAGGAGAAATAAAGTAATGTCAAGGACGATAGTCCCTCCGGCTCCGGCTTCTGGCGAATATCCGGCATTTTTTACTATCCGGTGCTATCCGGCTCCGGTCGGATATCACTACCGGATAGTAAACCGGATAGTAAAAATACACCTATTTAATATGCATAAAGTGGACCTCGTTCCATTACTGTCTGTTATAGAATGTATTAATGTTTGTATATAAACAAAATAATGTGCTTAAAAATAGAGCCATTATAAATATGCACCAAACATCGTTTATTATAAAGACAAGGCATGTTAATAACTTAATATAAATAGAGATGAAACTTTACATCATAAATGCGCTTTACATACAGAGATGCAATGGCTGGCACTTTTTTCAATTTGTCTTGACCTTTGAGTAAGTAAGTTAACATGTTAAAATGTTACATTCCTTGACTACGTCATGCTGACCAGACGTCTGTCTAGCTGTGCGGGTATATCTCCAGAGGTAGAGATGAACAACTCCCACCCCTTTTATTTGTTTAGTCCATCACATTGAGTATTTTATAGGCAGGTAACCACAAGTTAAATACGATGGACGTAGGTTTAATGTCAGCGTATAGACACTCTCTAGTGGTCACACCTTTCGAGGGAACTGAGTTTGTTTATTTAGTAGTTAATCTTTATTTGGGGGGGGGGGCTGGACTACAAGAGCCACACCTCTAAGGTAACCAGGTATATTTCTAGATGAACAACTCCCTCCCCATTTTATTTGTTTAGCCCATCACATTGAGTTCATTGATTGACAGGTGACCCCAAGTCAGATACGATGGACGTAAGCACTCTCTAGGGGTCACACGAGGGAACTAGGTTTGTTATTGGGGGGGGGGGACTAGACTTTACATTATAAATTCGTATTACATACGTAGAAGCGATGTCTGGCACACTGGCTTGTCTTGACCTTTGAGTGGTCTAGTAAACATGTCATATTCCTTAACTACGTCACGCTGATAACCTGTCTAGATGTGCGGGTATATCTCCAGAGGTAGAGATGAGCTACCCCAACCTCCTATTGTTTGTTTAGTCCATAACATTGAGTTCACAAATAGGCAGCTGACCACATTAAGCCAGATGTCAACGTGTCGACACTGTCTAGAGGTCACATCTTATGAGGGAACTGAGTTTGTTTACTTGGATTAGAATTTTTATTAGGGGCGGGACTACAAGCCAAATCTCTATAAGGTTAATTTGGTATGAGTTAGTTTATTATGAGATAGGTTGTCAATCAAGGGTCTGGACCACAAACCACACCTTTTATACTATTGGACGGGTAATAAGTTTGTTTACTTTGAGTTAAGTCTCACGTATGAGTCAGCACTACAAGCCAAACAGACACTGACCAAGGGTATCCTTAAAGGGAGGGCTCAAGAGACTCAACACCCCCAACTTCTTATTTGTTTAATCCATGACAATGTATTGATAGAGAATATAGACATTAACCATTCTTAAGCCAGAATGGATTAACGCAAATTGTTAAGACATATTGAGACTGTCTAGAGGTCACTAGATGGTGACACTAAGTTTGTTTACTTGGAGAGAAATGTCATTTAGGGCGCTGAACACACGTTCGTTGTACAATAAAATAAAACAAATATGTACATGTGTGCGTGTATGTATTTTTCCCCTTGTATTAAAACCTTTAGAAAGAAAACTAATTTCATTGTTTAATTCTATTGACTTAATATATAAAGGAAAACCTTACAATTAAATTTAACATCGCATAAAATAAATTGATCTAAAGCATCACAATTAGATCTAGCAAACAAAGAAAAATATGCTGGAATGTTAAGAAACACTTGACCTCTGTAACTAAGGTACAGAGATAATTTATCTATATGCTTGACTGATCATGCCAATGTGTTATCTTTTTTCGCCTGCACACTAAACACTATTGCGTATGCCCAAGGAAAAAAAACGCGTGAAGGTCAACACCATCAACTATACACACTACTCTAGGACTACATGTGTAGGCTCACTGCGTCTATCTGACCAGGTTGTTACAATCAGTTGAACACAAAGTCTTTTTATGTTGGTTTTTTTTTGGTAGGGAGGGGGTGGGTGATTTTGTTTCTTTTATAGTTGGTTTTCCTAATTCTCTTAGATCTATATAACAGTAGATCTAAACATAGATATCAATAATAAGCCTACAGACTACAATTAAATCTATGCTTCGCAACATTTAAAGCTCAGGTTATGAGTAGGTATAATAGATGTTCCTGCTGTTAATAAAATATCGTTTGCCGCAAATGGATTAATAAATATATGACCTACTACGCTTCAGATTCCAACTATTAACTAACAGCTATCAGTATTAAGCCCTTGAAGCCAGAACCAGAAGCAGTCTTTGGACTTAAAATCACAAGTCTGATGACCAGTTGTTGGTCAGAAATTATTGACCACATACATCCAACCACCATACAAGCCAGATGAGAAAATTGCATTAGTAACTAGTTAAATATATACTAACATATTTTACATTGACCCTCCAACACACAGCCTTTATAGTTGGTGGCCTCGTACATACACACAGACACGCTCATTCTACACAGATTTATTTATGTTTATAAATACTGTTAATCTTTAATAAATCAATCAGCAAAAGAGTTTAAAACAATAAGGTATATAAAAGGAAAAAAATAATACCAACAAATATAGGTATGTTATTTAACAGTTTCGTAAAATGCTCAGCAATACAAGCTATTTACAAAACACTTAGGTATTCGGCTCCGGCTCCGGCACCGGCCAAATATCAAATTTTACTATCCGGTCATATCCGGCTCCGGCCGGATTTCAAAAAGTACTATCCGGTGCACCCCTAATATATATATATATATATATATATATAATATGTAATTACAACTTAGAAAATATACATGTATTAAACACTACCAATCGTGGAATAACAACAAGATTTAGCCATTTCTGAAACTAATTTTACGAATATTTTTTAAATTTTTTTTATTGCCTTTTTACATCACAGCAATTTATCATAACAGTGTCAGGATACTATTTTAATTAATGTAAAATGTCGGACATAAGGTAACGGAACTGTGGTGGTACTAGCTAACTAGTTGTTATCCTTGTGACTGCTGTCAAATTAAGTCTGTCAGCATCGAGTTGTTCTTACACTTTTTTTCCCAAACAAAAAAAAATGCTTGTTCACGATTTATGTAAATAATGTAAACATTTAGCATCACTTTTTTTAAAGTGTGGAAATACAGCTTCTGGCAACCTGGAAGGTCATAATTTGCTTTGAGGTATTTCGAATCAGCTTCTGTACTAAATGGTGAAGTGAGGATATTGAGAACTGGTTTCAAGATCTTGTTGTCTTAAAATTTGCATTGCAAATTCAACAAGTCTTGTACTTTTTAACGATTTTACTAGAAATTGTGACTAGAAACCTTTCAGCAAAGGAAAATGATTAAATCTGTTTTCACTTGCTTGCCTAGAGAAATGGAAAAGTTTTCTTTGGAAAGATGTACATACATTTTATGTGCGAGCAACCCATTTCAATATTCTCAAAGAAAAACATGAAGTCTATCTTCACTATTCATTAGAAATATTACTAACAAAGTCACAGTCTAAATCCCTTAAAGAGCATAACAATGAGATCCCATATTCTTCTCAATACCTTGCCTACGCTAACTCAGCGGACACTGTGGTACCGAACATTGGAATGTTTTGTTTCCACACCTTCAAGTACTTCTCGGATTTGAAAGTGGTTAAGCCCCCTAGCGCTGATAATAGGGTCAATAACATGCTTGATATTCAATGCAGTTTTGTACAAACTTTCCCGTGTAGAGTTTAAAATTGGTATATTGTTCTTTAATTCATAAAAAAAACAAAAAACTGTTTTACACAGTCAAAGCACGGGCCGCACAGGCTCCATCAGCTGTTACATTGCCATCTTGTTTCAAGCCAACTCAACGTTTTCAACCCAGTTCTTCATAGCATTGAATAAATAATGGCCTGAGTTTATGTCTTTGACTAAATGTTTAGAAATATTGCAAAGAAGAATAATCTTCATTTGCTCTAACCTTTTTAAAATGACATGCAGAGACAATGTTTCTTTAGCCTCTTCATCATATCTCAAGAGATAAGATATTTTAAATTATTTAATTTAATTTTTTTTCCTTTATTATATGTTTAATCTGTGGGCACACCTGAATTTTGTAGGTGTTCGCGGGCCGCATAAAACACTCTGGTTGGCCGCATGTGGCCCGCGGGTCGTAAGTTGCCCACCCCTGGTCTAAATGAATCTATTTTGTGGACAGGTATAGAGATAATATGAAAGTATTGTGTGATTAGCTAGTCTATAATTAATGTGTGAACAGTATATATGAAATTAATTTGTGAACAGCTAGAGTCCATATGAAATTAGTGTGTCAATAGGTATAGTTATTGTGTGAATAGTCATATATAAAGTTATTGTCTGAAAAGCTATCGAGTCTATATTAAATTATTGTGTGATTAGCTTTCGAGTCTATATAAAATTATTGTGTGAATAGCTATACGAAATGACTGTGTGAACATCAGCTGTCCAAGTGAAGCCTCTCATGGCTTAGAAGAAAACTTCTCAGAGGAAAACAAAAAATCGATTTGAACTTATGTTGCTGTTGTTGTTTTTTTTTTTTCCCGGTGTATTTTTATTTCCTATCGATCCTGTCTATTGTTAGCACCAGTTTATTTTAGTTGAGTTTCTTCCATTAAATGCTGCCTGCCGTCCTCCCCCGCCAAGAGAGGTGAAGCCATAGAACGACCAGCAAAACGTACACAGTGAACGCCACCAACAGAGTCAAAAGCTTGGCTAATGAGCTTGATTCCTTTTTTTTTCGTCCCTGTTTGTCTTCCTTCGCGATGCAGGGGAGAAGGCCGCAGGGGGGTCGACAAGGTTTCAGTTCCCTGCCTCTGGATCTCTTCTACTGCCTACCATTAAAGATATACGCCGATACTAAATACACTCGTGGAAGACGTCATTAGAGCCAAGTTATCGTACGTCTGAACAAGAGGAGCCTTAGCAGGACGCGAGACACTGGGCCTTTGTCATATAGGGGACCGACAGGATTACTTAAGTAGATGATTATATATACCATACCGAAGTATAATTCAGGTTTATCTATATAAATTCAATCTTTCTGTTTGTCTGTCCGTCTGTCACGGGTCTTGAACACGCCATTTGCTTCTCTTCCCTTTCTCGGATTAAGTTGAAACAATCATTCGTCGCCCGATGACAACACACGAACCATTTTTTTTTTAAATTAACAAATCACTTAATTAATTAGTGGCAATAAAAATATTTGTGTTTTATCTGAAAAAGGGACATTTTGCAGTATAGAGATGTGGTAGTATTTGCGCGATTCTTTCCCTAAAAAAAAACTAAAAGTACTTTAAAAAAAAAATTTAAATGTTAAAAAATGTAAAGTATGTGTGTCGATGAGAGTTGGAGGGAAAAAAAAAGGGGGGGGGTGGTATTAACACAGTAAAAAATAAAGGGAACTTGAAATTTTCAGCATACACATTTTTTAACTCATCCGAGAGAAGCAGAATGAAGTAAAGTTTAGAACAGCTCAAACTGAACCAATAGAGAGCCCTGCGACGTCCAATCTGTCTCGAGAGACAAGGAAAGTGCCTGGAGAGTTTCCTATTTAGAGAAAGGGATCAAGGCTTGCCAAAGAGTCATTGACTCTCACACGACCTTGCCAGCGCAATCGAAAGTGGGAGATAGGTGCTACCTTTGACATCAACTCTGCTACCGGACCTGTTGGATGTTTAACAATGCCGACTGTTGTAGATAGTCATTGACTTGTAGCACCAAACCGCTGGTAAACAACTGATTTTCAAAACTTGAAATAACTTGAATGTTGTGAACAAGTCCGAGTATACCTTTTTATACAGTATAGACGAATTCAACTCGAGATATAATGAAATAAATGAGGTAGACTTTAGTAATAATATAAATTGGAACTTTAAACAAAACCTAACTCAGTACAAAAACACGTCTTTTCCCTCTGGCATGAAGTATTCGGCTGGCGTACCCAATGCAGCTTACGACATCATTCACACTGAATGCCAATAACCAATCGCTAAGTTCTTCTCACCGTCACCATAGAAACACACACACACACTCCATAACACCAGACAGATACCCTACTCCCGAAGTTTGTTGAGAGATTGACTTATTCCAATAGCTTTCAACAAGACGCAGCTCTTTCTTGTCTTGAGTTTTGTTTGGTGTAGCTTTTAGAATTGAAGATTGCTGGCTCCTAGATCCTAGCCCAAACCTCTAGCAGGTCGGCGGAGGGGGGGGGTGCGGCAGAGGGCAGGGTTCAAACCCAGGATCATTGATAAACAAGTCCTTGACGTATACCACACGACCAGGCAGACATTTCTTCTACGCTGTTTTATAACTATTTACTTATTGTACTTCAGCTATTATATATGGCTCCTTTTGTCTCGAAAGGCAATGGATGCGCCCAGATGAGTCACTGGTTTTGGTTTAATCTTGAGACGGGGCAGAATCTGGTGTGGCTAATCAAGCCAATTCTAGATTGATTAAGACCGCTTCAATTCTTTTGTTCTCAGCGAGGGTTGTCCTAGCACGCAGTCTGTCTCCATGCACTTATGTCTTTGGCTATTTTTTCCAACATACTTTCGCTGATGCCTGTGGCTGTCATGTCTCTCTTGCAGACATCTCTATATGTTAGTCTTGGGCGGCCCTTGGGTCTGACTCCTTCCACAAGCTCAGCATATAAGATATCTTTCGGGATTCTACCATCTGGCATGCTATTATGCAATTATTATCTGAACTGTATAATGTGTCCAAGAAAACAGAACGCCAAGTTTTTATTTTATTGCTTTGAGTTCAGGCGTGCCAATAGAAGACTATAAATAGCTCATTGCGTCATCTATTGTTAAGAGCGGCAAACGGAGTTTTATTTAGGGACAGCTAGAGTCAAGTTTACTGTCTGACATATGTATCTTCCCGAGATGTCTAAGGACGCTGCCAGTGTACAATCTCTAAAGAAAACAGCATCAGCAGCAAAAAACTAGACAGCTTCTGTGTAGATAAGCACACATTACATTTCGCGTGAAGTCATACTGATCTAAAATACGCGATCTTGTCAACACTAATCTCGGATTGATTGCGTCAACCCAGGGGCAACAACCATGTCTCACGAGTTTACCAAGAGTTATCCCCTGTTCATTTACTCCCCCCCCCCTTTTTTTTTTTTTCCCCACAACAGGAAGAGGGAAGATCACGCGCAGTGACTGACGCCGTCCGTGGACAATGCCATTATTGGGATTACACATTCTGTCATTCCGAAGTCTTTGCCAGAGAAAAAGGAGGGGGGAAAAAAAAGAGGGGGGAGGAGGAGGGAGAGAAGCAGATGCGAGAGAGTGAGAGGCGAATCTTTGGTCAATATCCGAGAGTTCAAACTTCTTGGCCCCTTTTCAGACCCTTCTCTTTGTGAAGAGACAACAGGCACTTTTTTTTTTTTCAATGTGGTTACTCACAGCTTTTGACAAAAGTTTATATCAACTCACCGTCCGTCTGTCCGTCTGGTAAAAAAAGTTTGAGCATGTTTTTTTTCTCCTCCCTTTTCCCATTGTCGGATCAAGTTAAAACATTGCACTATTATATATATTAAGCCTGACGAGACATGAATCAATAACAAAAATAACTAATTAGCTCAATAAGTGTTGGGGATAATTATTTTGTTTGACATCGGAATAAGGGTGGGGGGGAATAAATGCTATTTAATGAATAATGAGAAATGTGGATGTATGTATGGATTTAATCCCTTTATTACGATTTGACACGTTTTTTCTCCCAGAAAGGGTACTAAATCCTCTAATTTTCAGATAGATGGCAGTAATTAGCGGTTCTCTCCTTTAAATAAATTGGTTTTTAAAAGTATTCTTTTTTTTTTTAATGAGATCTATACTATTGTCTGGTGATATAAGGAATTCGACTTTTTTTTTTTAATGAGATCTATACTATTGTCTGGTGATATAAGGAATTCGACTTTTTTTTTTTTAATTTGTCGACTTTATTATTAGCCTATACCGACACATTCACAGACCCGAAGACGCACAAACACACGGACTGAGATTGAAAGATCTTCTTTCGTGGAGACGGAAATATCGATAACACACTCCTCTCTCAAAGCGACATCCATGGAGTATGCTACTTTGGGTGTCTGTGTCTTATGTCTCAGTGTGATGTCAACATTAGAAATAGATTTTTTTTTAAAAACACAGAACAAAAAAAAACTTTTATTTCAACGCACTAAAAATGGAAAATAAACTGTACAAGGTAAAGTGGGGTGGATTTATTTGCTTTTCAAAAATGTCACTTCGAAGCTCACAGCTTTCACTAGTATTCAAGTATTCGTATTAGCGAATATACCTGATAATCGTTTCTGTGTATAAACCTGATACTCGTAGCTGTCTATAAAGTGGAAATACTGCATAAAGAAGGTCCTCGGGCTACGCCAGTCCGGAGTTACTATGTTTCGTGGTCCGTCACATCTCCCATATATTATATAAAGCCTTGTTTCGATTTAAGTGGCATCTTCTTCGCAAACTCAAACCCTCAAGGTCCTCAGGGCTCGCAAAGACCTTCCTTCAGGGAACAGTACCAGGAAGAAGAGGAAGACGATGGGAAGACAACATCAAAGAATGGACCGAGAATGAAATTCTATCCAAGGCAAAGGACAGAGAGGAACGGTTGACAGATCTTGCGTGGTGCCCCAACGGTGCAACAGACAAAGGGATAGGCGGGGGCGTAGCTAAGAATTTTCCATCGTTTTGGGGCCCGGGGGGGGGCTTGATCTCTTTGGGGGGCCCCTGCATTTTGCGTAATATTTAATTATTAATGTAAAAAACACATTTGGGGGCTTCCCTCAAGTGGGGGACCGGGGGCTTTTCAAATTCTCCCCTCCCCCCCCCACCCTAGCTACGCCACTGGGGAAAGGTGAAGGCATCTTCTGCAGGTTCTGCCTCTCACCTGCCCCAGTATCTCCAGCACCATTTTCTCCTCCTAATAACTCTGCCTTTTTTTAGATGACTATTTCATTTCATTACCAAACGTATTTTATCTTCCTTAATGTGTTTTTTTTTTAATTATACAGGATACTGTGTTAGGACTGGTGTTAGGATAGTATAAGTGTTAGGAAAGACTAAGTGCTAGGATAGTATAAGTCAGTGATGCCCAACCTATTTCAAGCTGCGGGCCATTTAAATTTTCAACTCTGTGTCTCGGGCCATACGATGGAAAAGATATAAAAACTAAATGAAATTGATCTGAAACTATTTTATTCCAAACCCGAGGATCTAGTACATTACATTGAAGTATTTGGATAGTTGAATGTTTCTCTTTACACTTCAAACAATGGCCTAAGATCTGTTTATATTGTGTTCTTCTTGCCACAATTTCTTTATAAAAACAAACATGTTGGCTAGCAATGGTATCGTGTTCTACAAAAAAGTAAAGATCCGTTCACTTCTCCTAGTAGATTCTAGAGTCCTATTTCATGAACTTTTAAATTTTAAATGCCTTGGTAGTAATCCATTAGAAAAACGAGAGCCCTAACGTTGGTAAAGATACCTTTTGATGGGGGAATTTTCTATATTTTGTGCCGACGTTTCGGCGGGCCGGATGGAAGCACATCACGGGCCGGATCGGGCCCGCGGGCCGTATTTTGGGCATCACTGGTATAAGTGTTAGGATAGGATAAGTGTTAGGATGGAAAAAGTGTTAGGATAGGTTACATATTAGGATGGGATAAGTGTTAGGAGAGGATAAGTGTTAGGATGGGAAAAGTCTTAGGATAGGTTACATATTAGGATGGGATAAGTGTTAGGATAGGTTACATATTAGGATGGGATAAGTGTTAGGATAGGTTACATATTAGGATGGGATAGGTTACATATTAGGACGGGATAAGTGTTAGGATAGGTTATATATAAGAATAGGATAAGTGTTAAGATAGGTTACATATAAGAATAGGATAAGTGTTAGCATGGGATACGTGTTAGGATGGGATAAGTGTTAGCATAGGATAAGTAAATCGGTTTACAACGCGACGTAGGGACGGGTCAATGTCGTAACCCGAGGATCCCACACCCCCAGTATAAAGTTGGCACTCGTACATGCCTATAAAGTTGAAACCAATAGCATACCGGGTGTTAAAATTGGCCCTGGCATTAGCAAACGATTTTGGCCCCAAGCGTGCCACATAATAATTATGGACCTCCATTCCTACTTGCCCTCATAATGTAAAGTTTGATAATGCATTGAGCACTGAATTGAATGGTGCTTGGGGTTAGCAGTCTACGTAACTTGTATTGGATGACTGGGTAGACTATAGGCATCTCAAGGCCTACTGGCACAAACTTAATGAGTGTGAGTTGCTTTATAATGACACAGGACTGCGTTCACACCATTCTAGTTACACATCCATTAAGCAATAACTTTCCCAAGAGAAGTTAACTTTGGAAATACTGAGTACATAAAATGTCTAAAAACAAAAGCTTATATTGAATGAAATTAGATCGATTATTTTCAATCAAGAAAGAATGGACCTCATTCACCAAAATCGAACGGCCACGTGATAATAATAATAAAACAACGAAAGACAAAAAACGATCACGTCATAGCCATTGTTGATTAAATAAGATCGTAATTTGTAAGGAAGAGATAGAGAGGAGCACGTGGCTCACTATTGTTTGTTTACTATTGTTGAATGCGTTCCATTCCTGGGTTGTTGTTGTTGTTTTTTCAGCAATATTTTTGTAGGTAAAAGAATGAAGTCATCAATTTTGCTAAATGTTAATAGAAGACATTTTTTCTAAGATTCATTTCAAAGCTTTGACTTATCAAGAAAAAGGCACAGAAGTGATGTCAATGCAAGGAATGGTAAGGTAAGGTTCACCTTCAACCAAAGTCTGAGATTTATAGAGAACAATTAGTCAGATTATCTTTAATGCAAAGCTGGTTTTGACATACATATCTGAGACCTGAAGGATTATGAAAACCACTTTCAAAAACTCAGATATTTATCAGATGTTTCCTCCTGATAATTTTTTAGACCCCTAGACATCCTCAGCAAAATTTATGAAAAACGACTGCCCCCCCTACTGTCATTAATGTCGTCCCAGCCCCAGCTAAAACTAAACACTTAAACATTTGTTTGCATCTGTGACAATGTAGAATGCAAGGCTCAAGAAAAGAAACCATGGAGATATGTTGTTGGTCACCAAGACCTTGTCATGGTTTTGGGCTGTATGTATATATATATATATATATATATAAATTTGACTCTTGCAGCCTTTCTCCAAAGCTAAACAAAAATAATAAAAAAATGGACAATTTCATCTTTTAAAATGTGTCAAACAAGCAGAAAAAAGAACTTGCCTGGTGGTGATGACAAATTTTTGCCTGGTGGTGATGACAAATTTTTGCCTGGTGGTGATGACAAATTTTCGCCTGGTGGTGATGACAAATTTTTGCCTGGTGGTGATGACCAACTTTATCCAATAGTGTCCCACTTTTAAGCTATTTTTGTTTTCTTTTGGGTAAATAAAATTTTCCAACTGAACTCCAGGTCACTATCAATCTGAAAAAAACAAAGTCAAAACTGTTTAAATCAATGTAGTTATGGCTTATGCAGTTTTAAACACAGTACATCGTCTAGTAATGAAGGATTTAATAGTTAATAATAGTTAATTAACTATTGGTAATTAATTATGTTGTTTGGTATCTTGAACAAGGGAAAGAAATCATACTTGACATGAATTAGTCCCCTTGAGGACTCAAGCAATAAGTAAAAAAATTTTTTCATGAATTTAAAAAAACAATCAAGTAAACATTCACAAAGATACCACCCACCCCTTTCGTAAATGGTCCATACAAATGATAGAATCATAGCGCATTGAGAAAGCTAAAAAGCTAAACAAACAAAAAACTAGTAAAAATATTTATAATCACACAGATTTATTATCTCTAGGTCTAGGTCAATCATATATATTATTACATAACTGATTCAACCTAATTGATACAATTATGCTTAATTTAAGCTTTGTTTTTTTTTGTTTTTTTTTAAGTCTTTGTTTTTGTTTTTCTTGTTACTTGTTGGCCTCTTCAGTTGAAGAATGACTGGCTCATCTCATAGAGCACTGAGGCCCAAGTTCCACCTTGTGCTGTCCAGGGCTATGTCTTCCCAATAGTAATCAGATGAAAGCCTGGCCATTAGATATGGTCAGAACGATGTCGCCCACACAGCAGTTCCCCCTTTCCAAGTATCAAATATGTTAAATAAATAAATTTGTTTGTGTATGTACATGCATTTGTGTGTATGTGTGTGTGTGTGTCTGCGCGCGCACACACGTGTGTTTTTTTTTTTAAGGAATACCCAAATCCAGCAGTTCAAAAAGAAACATACTGAGCAGGTGTAAATAACACTAATAATGCAGATAACATTGTTTGAATTTTGTTCAGAAGTCACTAGATATCCTTAAAATTAAATTTTTAAATGTTCAATGAGACTTATCTTATCTTATCTTATATAATACAGACGTTACTTCAAAAAAGAAGATGATTAATTAATGAATAAAATTACATTCAAAATAATGGAAATAACATGTATCAATTCTAAGCTTTGTGTTCCATGGTAGATTTAACAGATTTATTTTAAAAGCCTTTCTGTAAATGTGATGTATGTATGAGATTCGCAAGACAGAGGAGTAGCAAACATAACTGGTGTAAGAACACAAAAAAAACAACACAGTGATATAGGCCTATATATATAATGTACTCATAATGAAAATATATCTTCAAATAATGATTAGTGTAAGCATTATTACCTAACCCAAAACATCTACACTATATTATGAATAGTTACTACTGAACTATGCTTCTAGAAAATGCTATATTGTTTTGTTGTGGCTTTTTCCTATATGAGATGTGTGGCTGAGAGGTTAAATCCATTTGGTTATCTAGCAAGGGGGCGTGAGTTTGAAACCTGTCTCAAATGATTCCACAACAAATCATTCACAGACAATTCTTTCAACCAACATTTTGTTCAATGACAACTGGTTCCTTGACAATTCATTCACCAACAAATCGAGAGTAACATATTGTTGTAAATTCAAGGCAGGCACTCAACGAAAGCTAGGAGGTAATAATAGACGATGTATTTATTATAAGCTATCAACAAATAGTTACACTTAGACTTCCTCTATCAAGACACATGGAGTAATGCCCTAAGTTCTAAGGTCTTCCAAACAGTTCGCTAGTATCACACAGGACATCACTTAGCCCCAGACTGTTCAGACTCCCATAGCTTCAGCGGATCTACAACAGTCCTTCTTCCTGTAGAATCAACATGTCTCGTACTACTTGTGTTGAATGGTGCTCTAATGCGCACCATCAGTGTGGCGCGGGAGCAGAGTTACAACAATATTGTTAATATTCACATTGAGTGTTTGATTGGTTTCCATTAAATACATACTGGAAATGGATACATTATAAGAGTGACACAAGTCTGGGCTTAATCAGAGTTTCTTTGTTAATTTCTCTTAAGAATGTGAACAGTATGTGATAAAAAAAAATTAAACTTTAAAAAAAACAACACTTGCGACCTTACAACAAGCTAGCTGAGCAATTTAAATGGACCCTGACTTAATTTTAGGCAACCTTTTTACTTGCCCAAGTACATTCATGTGGTCTTGTATGCCTCACCCCTGTCCTTATCATTCTTTCATCTGGTCCAGATGTTTAGCATGATGCCTAGTCCATCATGCTGTTAGGGTAGATCCACTTTAGGGCCTTCCTCTACCTAACACTCCTCTTTTGTTTTGTTTTCCCAATAAGCTGGATACTTTAGTTAACACTTATTCGAGTGACAGACAGAATGGCAGCTCAGGAAGTAATGAAACTTTATCGGACATGGAATCATTATCCTTAAAAGGATTTAATCTGTTCACATTGAAAATATCTACTGGAGACCAGTATTATACTTTTTCAAAATTGGATCTAAAAAAAAATTTTTTTTAAGTCTACCAAAAATGAATTACAAATACAACACCATGAGATAGTTTGGTTCCAAATCAAAAATTATAAATTCATTGTAAAAACAACAACAACAACAAAAAATGTTTTGATCAATTAGTTTGAAATCCAAGCAATCAAATTAGCCTACCAATGAGAACATTAGATATCAGAACAAATTTAAAAAAAAATGAAAATAATTGGCAAATATGTATTTTTATAACAACAAAATCTTTAAAAGGTGAAAAATATGTTACTATCCAGTGAACAACTTGTAGGTGAAGATATTGTCAGTGACCCATTTGTTATTTGAACCATTTGTCTATGAACCATTGTCAGTAAACAAGATGTCTGTGAACGAGTTGTTGGTGAACAGATTGTTGTGTTCCCATCTCAAACTGAGTTATATTTGCTAAGGATTATTACCAAACTATAAAAAACTACAATGTACTATGAATAGTTACTACTTAAACAAAGCTTCTAGAAAATGCTTTACAATTTTTTTTTCTATATGAGATCTGTAGCTGAGAGGCAAAATCTACTTGGCTACCTATTTTGGAGGCTCGAGTTTGAATTCTGTCTCGAGCAGAGATGTGTTTGCAAAGAGCCTAAAGGTAGCACCAAAACCTTCTCCCAGATAGCCCCTCCCCAAAAAATATTGGGCCAGAGAACACTGAGCATGATTATAGCATGAAAGATGCGGTATACAAAAATAATTTTTTTTAAAAATTAATAAAAACAAGGACACAGGCTCAAATTATGTTTTAAAATTTAGATTTAACAAATATGCATTAAGTATAAAATACATTTCTTCTTGCCTTTAATGAAGCAAATGTATTGATTATATCATCAAAGTCAATCAATTTCAATTTTCCCTTCCAAACTAAAAAAAAATTGCTAGGTCCCTTAGTATATGTTGCCCCATCGTTGATCAGAGATATATGTAAAATCATTTTAATTTGCTAAATAAACATGTAACAAATAATAAAATAGTACATAGTTTTTAAAGTGTATTTCTCAGGTTTATAAAAACATTTTCTTCATATGAAATTGTTATATATAGCTGAGAAGCTCTAATAGAGTTTTACGTTCATTTTTTTCTAATGTGGAGTAACGTCTTATATATTTCAGTATAAAGTTCAGTGTAAAGTTTAACAATGATTTTCAATGTAGTTATTCTCATTTTCCTTGTTTAATTCCAGTTTGAAACTAAGACCACTTAGTGGTGTGAATCATGTGCTTATTTCTTGCTAAGACAATCAAGGCTTGCAACCATTATTGGTATAGGTCGTGCCATATACATGGCACACTGCACATCAAATCCAGTCCACTTGCTACAAGCTGCTGAGGGCAGTTCTAACCACAGAGAAATTCTTCATATTCCTATTCTGTAGCGACCACAAAAAAAGTAAATGGATTGTTACTTCAGCTTGCCCATAACCATGATGGCTCCTTTTGATGCCTCTATGACTGAGCTGTCTGGTACTTTGTTCCATCATCCCATGATGGCTCCCTTTGTGACTGAGTTGTCTGGTACTTTGTTCCATCATCCCAAGATGGCTCCCTTTGTGACTGAGTTGTCTGGTACTTTGTTTCATCATCCTAAGATGGCTCCCTTTGTGACTGAGTTGTCAGATACTTTGTTCCATCATCCCGATTGAGATTTAAAATAGCGCTCACCCAAAATACCTCCAACAGAGGCCTGGTTTGGTACCAGTTATTCTCCTATCTTGTTTCACTACTAGAAGTAGACCAGGTAGATCTACAATATTCTAGAAATTCTAGCAGATAAAGATGATTGGAATGTATGTGTATGTAAATAAATCTAGAACTTGACAATTATCACAATATTATTGTATAATATAGATCTAGTCATATAGATCTAGATCAAGATCTAATATAGACTAATTACTCATTTGACTAACACTAATATAAATATATATTATTATGTATATAAAGATCTAGATCAATATCTAATATAGACTCTAATTACTAATTTGACTAACACTAATATAAATATATATTATTATATATACAAAGATCTAGATCAAGATCTAATAAATAGAGTCTAATTACTAATTTGACTAACACTAATATAAACGATATTAAATAATAATAATTTAATTTTTTTTTAAAGTGAAAAATAAATGACCATAAATAATAAGTCCATTATTATGATTATAATATAAGATTATTTATAAATTAATTAGTAATACTAATAGTTAGAGATTGATAAATAATTTAATAAATATATATATATGTACTAGATATACAATACCAATGAAACTTGGATCCAGGTCTTAATAGTTCTCACATAATAGATCTAGATATCTATATGCTGCAAAATGTAATATATTATTCGTGTATTTGATTTTGGAACCACTGAGTCCATTGCCATTGTCTCAATGATGATTAAAGTCGTTGTTTTCCTTAGCATCAAAGGGAGACTACTGTGATCGTTAGAATATATTTTAGATATTGACCCATGATTGACCTAGATCTAGAATATTTCCACCACGATTTCCACACACATAAACACAGTTCGCCTTTTAGGACCAAATAATTATTTCACATACCTTATTTTATTTAGGTTTAATAACCCATCAAATAGTCTACATTTAAATAATAAAATAATCGTTTATCAAAATATGCCAAACAGAATAAATAATAATAACTTAAAAACAAATTAATTTCTCGGTAAGACAAAAATGTTGATCATTTAGCATAATACAACGAAATAATAATACACTTACATGAATATTAGGCTACTGCAGCCTATGCGGCCGCAGTGGACCCCGCACTTTCATAGGCCTCGCGCGATGCAAATTCTAGGAGTAAATTATTAAATTAATCATGTTAACTTATTAAAGGGTTCCTGGAGTTCTCCTGATATTATAAAATATAAGACAAAATCATGAAAATATCCTGAAATTATTAAAAATCTTATGAAAACTGATGCATATCTCCTTAGATGGCTGCCTGGTCGTGCGGTTTGCGCGCTGAACTATCGTTCAGATTTATCGATGGTCCAGGGTTCAAACCCTGCCCGCTCCCATCCCCCGTAGGTTTGGACTAGGAAGTAATTATCTTCAACTCTGAAGGAACATCCGAAACATGTAAAACAAAACATTTTACAAACAAACAGACAAAATTGTCACTTCGGGGTATCATTCAATTTGGAAAACGCCAATCCTACTCGCGATTTAAAAAAAACGAAACAGCTTTGTCAGCTTTTATTTAATAAAAATGTAATAATAAGCCGAATGTTAACCAAAACAAAAAAAAAAAGAAGTTTAATAGTCACTGGCATACAAATATAGATCTAAATCTATCTCGACCTCTTCGAAAAAAAAACAAAAAGATATTTTGCTAGTCGGTAGTAGGCCTAAATCTAAAAGGCAGATCTGAATGTTTATCGGCTTTTTGTTGGAAAACTACTATCTTCTGTAAAGTTAATTTAACAGTGATTTTGTACTTAGTAACCTAAATATAAAATCTAAAGACTAATTTATTTTCTAATACAAAATCTTAAATTTTCACTTATTATCCTTATTACAACGCAAATTAGGCCCCGCGCAATCCGTTTCGCATAGGGCCCCGCAACCTGTAGGACTGGCCCTGTGTCTTATGGTTATACTTATACAAGAAAAATTGCAATGAAACAAAACAGATCTAGATAAAACAAACAATTCGGACTGTCGTCAGAGGCGGCTTTAGTAGTGTGCCGGACCTTGGGTGTCATATCAGGATCACGAGTATTTGTCTTCATATCTTTGCGTAGTTTGTGGAAGAGCGGGCTATGAAGTTTCCTAGCTGTGACTCAAAGAAAACATTTGGTCCATGTGCTAGTTTTAATTGTTGCAATACAGAGGCCATGGCGATCTGTAGGACCTTAAAAACCAGACTCTTGTCTCGGCGATACAGTTTCGTGGTCACTGACTTTAAGCCTGTAGTACAGGCTAATCAAAGTCCTGGCCGTGTCCCCCCCCCCCCCAATCTGTCTACTAATGAAAGATACACTGCTTTCCCTAGCCCGTAACTGTGCATCTGGTGATTGAAGCTTCTCGCACCTCAAAACAAATAAAGAATTACTTGAGGTCAACAATTCACGAACATAGATTCAACCATTTGATTTGAACCTTTCAGACCCTAACTTAAATGGAGTTTATTGATTATGAAGGAACCTCAGAAACTTAAATTGTCACTATATATTACTCAACATCTATTCACTTTTACCCCTTTAGTATCTTTAATGATCTATCTGCTATTATATTAGAAACTACAGACATTACTTCAAATAAGAGATAATTACGTCCTAAGCGTATCCTTGTGTCAATGTAGAAAGGGCAGATAACTGTGATAAAATGAAGTCATGACACTCTTATGAACAGGTCATTTAAAAATATTCATTTTATTTAATCATTTTTTACACGTTTATTTAATTTAAAAATTGTTATCAAAAAAAGAATATTTTTTTAATTATATTTATTTCAAAATATACATTTTTTTGTCTGTGCTTCTGTGTCCCATTAGTTGTGGTGTAGGATAGAACAGAGGTTTTCAAACCTTTTTGACCCGGGGACCTTTTTATAAATTCAAAACTTGCCCTCAAAACCTTAAGTGAAAAATCTCTTAACGAAGAACAAAATGGTATTGATTACAATTTTTATATTTCTACAGACCACTTACAGCTGTCTCAGGGACCTCTGCAAGTCTGCAGACCACAGTTTGAGAAACACTAGGTCAGAGACACTTATAGAGTAGTAATCACAACACTTATTAAGAAACAAGACAAAAAAAAAGAGAAATCTTTTCAGTTTTAATGACAGGACATGTTCCTCAGCTTTATGAATAAACATGTAGAGAAGTATAGTCATATTTTATCTATTGAGTGTCTTTGAACATTATTCACAGTTAAATCCTTATACTATACAAGTCAATGACGTAAAAATTGAAACAAATTAAGAGTTATTTTATGACATTTCCAGTCAACAACATATCCTGAGTTATAATTATCATTTTAATCATTTATGAGACAAAAATTTCAAGACAGTGAAAGTTGTTGTAGGTTTATTTACTAAAACTCACCAGGTCATACAGAATATTATGGTATTAAAACTGGTCACGTTTTTAGAGTCATTGGATCATGTCTGTAACTATAATTTGGTCAGATGATTTAAAGGATCTTATTCTTATTACAAGATTACTACCTATAAAATACTTCTGATTGTATGCATTTCAAATGGACTCGAAAAAACAGTCCAATTCCTGGATCAGATAATGGGACCAGCAGAACCATTAACACTGACAGGAGAAGCGTCAAAGGCAAGTATCTGGCACCTAAACCAGAAAGCATTAGGCAGGAGGGGCCTTGGAATCATTTGAACCTATTAGAATCTCAGGGTTACAATCCCAAAATCATATTTGCTACAACGAAAGGTATTGTCTGTTAAAATCATTACATGAAAAAAAATAAGATTGAAGTTAAAAATGATTTATAAATAAACAGAATGGTTCTCAATTTGATATGGCTCTGTTCTTACAGCCTATGAAATAATAAACTCAAAGATTATTTTTGAATCTATTTATGTCACAAAAAAACACTTTTTGTGATTTTGGGCACATCGGCACAATTTAGGCCATGTCGTGCCTGCAGTCCCTCAAGGGCCACTCTCTCTCCACACAACAAAGGCCAAATTCCATACAGTCAAATCATTAAAATCAGGGTCTATTCACAGTTAAAACACTTTTTGTATGGAAAATTTAAAAAAATTTTTTTTTTTTGAAAATTACATATTAGGCATATAAGCAAAGTCTGTTTAAAATACATTATATACAGAATACCCCTGTTCCATATACCATAAAAAAAAAATAGCGGAAAATATTGAAGAATTTAACCTTCATTAAAAAATCTTTTAATTAAGTTTAAACATGTCTAAAACTGAACAATTGAATCTGATTGTTTAAATGCAATAAAAATAATGATTGATATACATTTTTCCCCCTCTTCCTTGCCACTATTGCAGAATTATTATTATTTTTCTTTTTTTTTTAATATTCGCAGATAATATTGTTGCAAAAGCTTAAAAGAAATCACAATCGCAGAAAGAAAGTGTGTTGCATGCTCTGGTCTGTCACCGTCGGGGTACCAGGTTCAAACCCTGCCTGCCGCCATCATCCAACAGCTTGTGGAAGGTTTAGGATCGGATGTAATAATCTTCAATTCGGAAAGAACATCCAAAATTTGTAAAACATATACAAACAAAAAACAATACAGAGATAGTCAAGGATTTTCCTCTTTTAAATCTAATACAAACTTCAGACAACATAATGTAGACAATGAATCTATAATCAAATGTCTATAAGCCTGTACAATGAATATGAGGATCACTTTTGCACATTTTTTATTTTACCAGGGTAATGAGCTGTATCCTCCTTTTCTTGGGTGCTTCCTTCTTTTCTTCTGTTGATTTGTCGTTAACATCAGAAGAGCCTGCAGCCTCTGACAGTTCTGCATCCTGTAAGGTTATTTGATTCACAGAATCAGACAAACTTTCTTTTTTATGGTCGGAGTCCGATGAGTCCTGTTTAATTGATTCACTTAATGTAGATGTCGGGGTACTCAGTGTTGTCAGAGTTTCTAATGGAGTAGATGGCGCTTTAGTTGTGTCCTGTGGTGAAGGAGGTGTAGTTGGTTTGGAAGGTAATTTGCTTTCGGAGTAATTAGAAAATGGAAGATCCATTTTCTCTGGTGTCTTGACGTCATCTTCAACTTCCATAGAAACATCAAGAATGACCTGCAAAGTAAAACCCAAACTCTGTATAAAAATTGCATAAATAAACCATTCTATTCACTTTTGACTGTTTTACCAATAACTACCATATTTATGTACATTTCATTTTGTTATTGCTTTTGTATACTAAGGTACAACTTTCATGCTACCATGCAGAGAATTAATATAAAAAACAAGGTTATAAAGACAGTTTGTGTGGAAAAACAAACTCAAAATCGGCCCGGAAGTGGTCCACCCAGGTAAGTAAAAAGGCATGTTTCAATATTTTCAGAACGAATATCAGAATGAAATTCTATCAAAGGCAAATGACAGAGAAGAATGGAGAAAGAAAGTTAACAGATCTTGTGTGGTGCCCCAACGGTCCAGCAGACCAAGAGATAGGTGAAAGTGAAGGAGAGGGTTAGGGTTCAATGTGAACCTGGCCTAACTAATGTCATATAATAATTGAACTTATTGTTCTGTAAAGGGTTAGGGTTCAATGTGAACCTAGCCTAACTAATGTCATATAATAATTGAACTTATTGTTCTGTAAAGGGTCAATCTCTTATTCAAAGCCTCAAGAAAAAAAAAAAACATTTCCGTCAAAAAAAATTTCTCCCCTTTCTTTTTGTTCAGTGTGCCATAGCCGTGGTGTCGCACTGTAGTTCACGTGATAATATGAAAAACTACTTATTAATTGTTGTTTTAAATCATGTTCCACTTATAGGCATAATAAATACATTTTTTCTCTTTAAAAATACAAATATAATTTGTTTTCGTAAATGTAGCAGTTGGTATGACAGAACTTACTGAACCTAGCAATACACAAAAATCTAAAAATGTGTTAAAAATATGGTACATTGCCATCTCCCTTACTAAATAGCCTCAAGGTTTTATTACTAGTAATAGTGAATAGTTGTAAAAATGGTGTATTTTTATGAAAAACTGCTTGCATAGTTGATATCAAAAATTAAATTGTTCGATTTCAGAAAAGAAAAAAGTAGCTTTGCCTCAGAACTTTGAATGGTCTAAAATATCATGATTACAGATTTTCAATATCTTTTCTAGTTTACGAGATCTAAACAGGACAGACAGATAAAAATGCTTTGAAAATTTAAAAAATCTGTATGTTTTCCAAAGGGAAACTATTCAAGATTACATTATAAGCAATTAAAAACATTTTGCTGGGAAAGAAAACAAAACAACTGACTTTTTAAGCATGGACAATAATATTGTCGATTTGGCTGAAAGAATGGAGTCAAATCAATGATGATATCATTGATTAGGAGAGAAAGAGTTAAATATTACTGAATCTAGTCATGGTCTGATGAGAAATATATGAGAGAACCTTTGCAAATATTCTTTACAAATATTCAACTGTGTAAAAGCAAGAGTGCCCATCACATTTCTCAATCCAAAATAGCATTATGGATGACTATACTAATGATTCAAGTAATGGATATATATTTAATAATCCACAAACTTACTTTTGTGGTTGGGGAGTTGCTCAGGGCTGACTTTTGAGTCTCTGGCGTTTTGACAATGTATGGTATTCCAAGCTCATCATCTTCAAATGTGGCGATGGTACAGAAGCCATCTGTGGATGAGACTATCAGCGCTCTGCCGTCTCCTGTCCTGAAAATGATAAAGGAATAAGGTCAGGCTTAAATAATTTATGCAGAGACCATATAAAAAATAAATAAAGGACTGGGGTTAAGTCATCATTGACAACCCAAAATTAACTAAGGCAACGTTAACTTCTCAACACCTAAATTATGCCAAACTTCCACTGACTATACAAACCTCTTAGACCTATACTAATTGTACATACAAAATCTTTTTTTACTGTAAGATTTAAAGGTATGGAAACAAAGTTTTACCTGTAATACTTGATAACTATTACTTAGAAGATACAATTAGCATGAGGGGTTTCATAACAAATTTCCTATAAAATGACTATTTTGGGCCCAGACAAGAAGAAATTATTTTACGTGACTTATATTTAAATCAAATTAACCTTCAAATTTGTGTTTCTAAATTATTTTTACATACATTCGTTCGCCATAGCTGCAACTCTACTCTTGATATTGCAAGCTTCTAATTATATATCGATACACAAGTCAGTTTTTTTCATAAAAAAATTGGATTTAGGTCGATTAGCTATTTTTAGCTCCATTCATAATATTTTTAGATTCATGAATTGATGCATTTGCTTTAGTTGTAACATTAAAATTTCTTTAATTGTTTCTAATACACTATATCAGTGATGCGCAAGTTAAGACCAACGGGCAGCGGGTAACATTTTTGCTAGTATTAAATAAATTATGCTTAACTGAACTCTTACCATGATAAGTCGCTGATCTGATGATAATGAATATTTTTCAAAAGACCAACTGGCATCGTCTGTTGCGTGTCGTAAATGATAACAGAGTCCTCAGTGGCGACAGCAAAGACAATACGATAGGGAAGGCTGGCAAAAATATGACCAAAAAAAATTGGTTAAACATTTATTTTTACTTTTAAAAAAAGTAGCAAAGTAAAAAATATTTTATTTTTACTTATTAAAAAAAAAGTAGTAGATGCTTTTCTCTAACTAAATAAAAACTGGAAGGACATGATAAAAATTTTTGGCATTAAACATTTTTAAATAAATCAGACATCTTAACTAGAAACGTACCTAAATAATGATTTGTGTTTCTCCCAAGGCTTTTGGTTGTCTGTTGATTCTGGTTCTGAGAAAAGAAAATGTTATTGTTACTGAAAGACTAAAATTCCTCCCCCCCCCCTCGCTTGATAATAAAAAAATTATAATTAAATTCAAACTATTTACATTCATTACAAATAAAATGAAGATTATAATTGTTAGTAACAAATCCTTTTTGACATCAACTATCTGAATTACAAATAAATGTGACTTTAATCAAAGAAACTGAAATCTATGACAAAAATGTTAAGGAACGAAAAATTTTAAGGTAGACTTATCAAAAACAGTCACCAAAGAAACAAGACATTTCTCTTTACCATTTGTGACAGGTCTCAGCTGGAATAGTTGAGGATTTATTCGAACTACTGTGGTGCTCTTCTCAGCACTAGGCAAATATATGGCAGGTCTGTGGATGAGATAAAAATGGACCAGTTGAATGCTGAAGATCTGCCTCTCCAAACAGTGGCTCTAAACAGGGTAGTTTCTTGCAAAGAGTGATCAGAATGTGTGATTTTCTTGAAATCCTCAGTACCAGGTCTACCATTGATCTGGCACATTTTCACATTGTCACGTATTACGAATTGAATTCTAATTTTTAAAGTGGCTTGCCTAGGGGAACGTGACAATAGAAAAGGAGTTGTGTCACTTATCTTAAGTCTGAATTTAATCAAAGACTTACAATGAATAACAAAAAAAAATGACACAAGAAATCGGAAGGTAAACTATCAACTTAATGTTTAATCAAATATAAAGTTACAAGAAAGAAAAATAAACATTTACTCAATACAGAATTGATGTGTTGACCAAAACCCTTTTACAAAAATGACATGTAAAAATATTACAATACAAGAGTTTGAAAATGTAATTACAAATACAAGCAAGCAAGGCCTTACATAAAAAAAATATTAACTTACACGATCAAGTGGTTAACCACGCACGGGTCACGCAATGTCTCCGCTATTCTGTCTCACGGCTGTCTCCGTATGTCTGTCCGTCAACGTTACGCGAGCGGTCTTATATAAATCTACCGCGCGTCGATCTCTCGTAATTTCTAGAAAGTCATCAACACCCAGATCTAGAACGCTCTTCAAAGAGACAGAAAAAAAAACACCCTCCTTTCAACCAGAGGTACACACACAGGTCAAGGACCGGTCACTGTCTGTGTGGCTTGACGAATAAAAAAGAAAAAAAAACTTATTACACAAGGGGCAGACAACCTACCCGTCTCTCGACCGCAACAGGTCAACGAAAGAAAAAAACAACGCCTAGATACGTAACACCTCCCCCCTAAAAATAAAAAGTTTACATTTCCACGAAATGGAAATCTTTTTAGAATTAAAAAAAAATATTTACATTACAGAATGTATTTATCATGATATATATATAAAAAAAAAATATACATCAAAATACTTTTTACAATCTAGACAAGGCATCAGCGATAACATTTTCGCTGCCTTTTATGTGTTTAAGATCTAGGTTGTACTCTTGTAAAAATAAACTCCACCTGAGAAGTCGTTGGTTCTTGCCAGACATTTTGTGGATAAATGTAAGGGGATTGTGGTCAGTAAATACAACCAGTGGCCATCTGGACCCACTGATATAAAAATCAAAGTGTTGTATAGAAAGAATCAACCCAAGACATTCTTTTTCCACAGTAGAATAATTTCTTTGATGTCTATTAAATTTCTTGGAAAAGAAACAAATAGGATGCTCTACTTGGAAATTATCTTCTTGGTAAAGGACTGACCCAACACCTGTGTCACTGGCGTCAATAGCTAACCTAAAAGGTTTTCCGAAGTCAGGAGCCATCAAAATGGGGGAGCTAGATAATATCTGCTTAATTTGGTTAAAGGCTTTCTGACATTCATCCGTCCAAGTAAATCGGACGTTCTTTCTCAGGAGGTTTGTTAAAGGACTGGCAATGACAGAAAAATTTTCGCAAAATTTTCAATAATATCCAGACATTCCCAAAAATCTTCGGAGTTGTTTCCGATCAGCAGGGATAGGGAAAGCTTGGATAGCTTCTACTTTGGCCATTACAGGTTTCACCTGGCCTTGTCCTACAATATGGCCTAAGTATTGGATTGAAGCCTGGCAAAAATCACTCTTACTCAGGTTTACAGTAATTTTTGCATGTAACAGTTTAGTAAAAAGACAATGCAGTTGTTTACAATGGCTAGAAAAATCTTGGCTAAAAATCACTACATCGTCTATGTATGCGTGGCAATTCTCCATGTCAGCAAGCAGGGCATTTATCATTCTCTGGAAAGTGGCAGGAGCATTCTTCATGCCAAATGGCATCACTTTGTATTGGTACAGACCATCAGGGTGACAAAGGCGGAGATTTCCTTTGCCCTATCAGTCAGGGGAACCTGCCAATAACCTGAAAGTAGGTCTATTTTGGTGATGTACTTAGCATCACCAATACGATCTATGAGATCGTCTATCCTAGGGATAGGAAACGAATCGGTCTTTGTGACAGCATTTACCTTACGGTAGTCTGTACAAAAACGATAAGTCTTGTCCTGTTTAGGTATCAAGACACATGGGGAGCTCCAGCTACTGGAACTTGGTTCAATGAGGTCATTTTCAAGCATATACTTGATTTCTGACCTAAGTATAGCAAGTTTTTCAGGGTTGACCCTGTAAGGATGCTGCTTGACTGGAGTAGCCTCGCCAACATCTACATCATGCATTATAACATTAGTCTGTTTTGGTACATCACAAAAAATGTCATTAAATTCACTAATGAGTTTCATGATAACTGGCCTTTCTGTCGAAGACAGATGAGACAGTTTTACATCCAAATTCTGTAATACAAAAGAATTAGGTATTTTGTATTGTCCAAATTTCTCCTTTACAATATCATCATCAATAGGAGAAACATGGCTATTTGAACAACTTTTGACTGTATTTAAAACACAATTACTCTTCTCTGAGTGATCTGGCCGAGATACATAAGGCTTCAGCATGTTTATATGACATAACTGAGTCTTTTTCCTACGGTCAGGGGTTTTGATTGTGTAATTGAGGTCACTAATTTTGGTCTCAATTTCATAGGGACCAAAATATCTGGCTTGCAAGGGTTGACCTGGTATGGGCAAAAATACAAGCACCTTATCCCCGGGAGAAAATTCTCTAACACGGGCCTTTCTATCATACCAGCGTTTCATGCTGGATTGGGTGTTTTGTAAGTTATTTTTGGCCAGAACACAAGCATCATAAAGTCTAGTTTTAAACTTAATTACATAGTCTAAAAGTCCTTCAGTGGCTGTTGGTGACAACAAAGTCTCTTTTATACATTTCAAGGGACCGCGCACCGAATGGCCAAAGACTAAGTCAAAAGGGCTGAATCCCAACGATTCCTGGACGGATTCACGGGTTGCAAACAGTAGCATGTGGATTCCTTCGTCCCAGTCTTTTTCGTGCTCAAAGCAATAGGTTCGGATCATGTTCTTGAGAGTCTGATGGAATCGCTCAAGAGCGCCTTGCGACTCGGCATGATACGCACTCGACATGCAGTGTTTGATGCCCAACTGAGTCATGACTTGCTTGAAAAGATTGGCCGTGAAATTCGTTCCTTGGTCCGATTGGATGGACTTTGGTAGACCAAATAGAGTAAAGAACTTGATTAAGGCCTTCACAATGTTTGATGCTTTTATGTTCCTTAGAGGAATAGCTTCAGGAAAACGAGTTGAAGCACACATAAGGGTCAACAGGTATTGGTTGCCAGCTTTTGTCCTTGGGAGAGGACCAACACAGTCAATAAGTACTCTGCTGAAAGGTTCTTCAAAGGCTGGAATCGGCTTCAGAGGAGCAACAGGGATCTTTTGATTTGGCTTGCCAACCATCTGACAGGCATGACAGGATCGGCAGTACTGGATGACATCTTTCTTCAAACGTGGCCAGAAGAAGTGTGACATAATCTTGTGGTATGTCTTGTGGATGCCGAGATGACCTGACATTGGTGTGTCATGAGCCAGATTCATGATGTACGCTCGGTATCTTTCTGGTAACACGATTTGATGGCATATTCTCCATTCTTCTTCGTTGGATGCGTCTGGAGGTTTCCATTTCCTGAAGAGCATATCATCTTGGATGTAGTAGCACGTTGATGCTAGCTCTGCCTCTTGTGATGTCATTGCGGTTTCTCGGAGTTTGGCGAGCTCTGGATCCTTCTTTTGGTCCTCAATCAACTGTTTTCGAGTTGATGCCGGCTTTTCAGAATTTGGCGTTGGTTCTTCTTCAAGAGAAGCAAAGAATGTGGTGCTCAAGTCCACATCATCTTGGTTACTGTTGGCCTTGACGACGTTCTCTTCTTGAGATGCTTTCAACCTCATTGCCCTTGTTACTGCACACGCTGGATATAACTCTAGGTCTTCCTCGGGTGTGGCAGATAAATCGGGTGTTTGAGTGACGATGGGTTCGGCTATCACCTTTCCACCTGCTAAGTCATTGCCTAACAGCAACGAGATGCCTTCCAATGGTAATGTTGGTCGGACACCTACAACAACCGGTCCAGTAATGAGATTTGACTTTATGTCGATTAGATGTAGAGGCACATCTATACATCCAAGCTCTACGCCTCGTAACAGGATGCTCTTCCCAGTCGATGATGATTTAGACAAGGGCAAGATACCCTCTAAAAGTAACGATTGTGAGGCACCTGTGTCTCTCAAAATGGTGATAGGTCGTAGACTTGTAGAATCACCGGGTAGTGATACGAATCCTTCCGAAATGAAAGGCTTAAAATCCTCTAATAAAACATCAATTTTGGTTGATGCAGACTGGACTTGGGTCGAACTCTCGCTGGAGTCATTGACATCTTTAGGAGACGCAGTGGAGAAACTCTTTCTTGAGTCAGTAGAACATCTTGTGGATGTATTTGGAGAACTCTTGATGGAGTCATTGGAACATCGGGGTGATGTCTTATGGGAACTCTTGATAGAGTCATGGGAACATCGGGATGATGTATTATGGGAACTCTGGATAGAGTCATTGAAACATCGGGGTGATGTCTTATGGGAACTCTTGATAGAGTCATGGGAACATCGGGATGATGTATTATGGGAACTCTTGATAGAGTCATGGGAACATCGGGATGATGTATTATGGGAACTCTGGATAGAGTCATTGGAACATCGGGATGATGTATTATGGGAACTCTGGATAGAGTCATTGGAACATCGGGGTGATGTATTATTGGAACTCTGGTTAGAGTCATTGGAACATCGGGATGATGTATTAGGTAAACTCTTGTTTGAGTCATTGGAACATCGGCTTGATGTATTTGAAAAACTCTTATTTGAGTCATTGGAACATCGGCTTGATGTATTTGAAAAACTCTTGTTTGAGTCATTGGAACATCGGCTTGATGTATTTGAAAAACTCTTGTTTGAGTCATTGGAACATCGTAAAGATGAATTTGAAGAACTCACTGTTGAGTCATTTGAACACCGTGGAGACATTTTCGGAGAGTCTTGTACAGTCAATACATTTGAAACAGGTGGTGTCGAGGTATTCTTGATATGGCTTGATGATGAGGGAGTAAACCTCGCCGACCACTGTACTGTGCAAGCGCTGACTTTTGAAGGAGCTTTTTCGTTTCTCTTCCTCAATTTCCAACAATCGTCAATTTTATGGCCTTCTCGTTTGCAGTAGGAACAAGTAGCTTTACTTGTAGTAGGTTTTCTGTCGTTTGTACTGCTGTTCTTGATGGAGTTGCTAGCAGTGGACTCAGGCTGTTTGACTTGTTTTGGCTTGACATCCGTCGTATACTTGGCAAATTGATGTGATATTATATAATCGTCTGCCAACACTGCAGCCTTGTGCACATCTTCCTCGCCACGATCAGCTATATGCGTACGGACGTCCAGCCGCACACAACTCTTGAACTCTTCCATCAGCATTAGGTTCTTGAATTTTGCAAAGTCGGTGCCGATTTCCCTGGAAGTGAGCCATTTCTCAAAGCGTCGCTCCTTTTCCCGCAGGAATTCTACATGGGTTTGACCATCCGATTTGCGACAATCCCTGAACTGCTTTCGGTAAGCTTCCGGAACAAGTTCATATGCCTTAAGAATTAAGGCCTTAACAACATTATAATCTTTTTGTTGTTCAATGGTCAAAGAACAAAATACCTCTGCAGCTCTACCAGTCAAAACTGTTTGCAGCAAAGTGGGCCACAAAGTTTCAGGTACATTAAAATTTTTCACAGCAAGTTCAAATTGTGGAAAATAATTGTCAATTGTGGCTTCATTAAAGCGTGGAATTATTTTCAAAAACTTTATTGCTTCAGCAGTATGACTGGCAGGGGAAGAATCTGGTCTTACATTAGCAGCTAACTCTAATTTTTTTAACTCTATTTGTAAATTTCATTTCCATTTCTTTCTGCTCTAATTCTTTTTGTTTAATTTCCTTCTGGGCTTCTATTTCCATTTCTTTCTGCTCTCTAGCCGCTGCAAGCTCTAATTCTTTTTGTTTAATTTCCTTCTGGGCTTCTATTTCCATTTGTTTTAATTTTATCTGAAGTTCTAAATCTGATTTACCCTCATCGGGTCTAAGGGTTTCTAAAAGGTCTTCAGAAAACACTTCCTCGTCTACATAATGGATTACAATGTTATCTCTGATTTCTTGTTTAAGGGCATTTGATTTTATTTTTAACCCTAAATGTTTAGAAATAAGGACCAGTTCCTTCCTAGTAAAAGCATCAAGCTCTTCCACAGAGGGATTTGAAAGAAAAACCTGAATATCCATGACTAACTAACAACTATTACAAGCAAAAAATGTATACAATGTAAATATACAGTACAAAATCAGTACAACAAAAAACCTTAAGAGAGTTTGGTCAATACTATTGATACTTTACTTCCGACTCTTTGAACAAACAAAAGAATTTTGTTAAAGTCAACTTCGCCTTTACAAAATTACTCAAGTAAGATGAAAATAGGTTCAGAAAAATATCCCGGACGAGCCCCCAAACTTCTTTTGTCACGTATTACGAATTGAATTCTAATTTTTAAAGTGGCTTGCCTAGGGGAACGTGACAATAGAAAAGGAGTTGTGTCACTTATCTTAAGTCTGAATTTAATCAAAGACTTACAATGAATAACAAAAAAAATGACACAAGAAATCGGAAGGTAAACTATCAACTTAATGTTTAATCAAATATAAAGTTACAAGAAAGAAAAATAAACATTTACTCAATACAGAATTGATGTGTTGACCAAAACCCTTTTACAAAAATGACATGTAAAAATATTACAATACAAGAGTTTGAAAATGTAATTACAAATACAAGCAAGCAAGGCCTTACATAAAAAAATATTAACTTACACGATCAAGTGGTTAACCACGCACGGGTCACGCAATGTCTCCGCTATTCTGTCTCACGGCTGTCTCCGTATGTCTGTCCGTCAACGTTACGCGAGCGGTCTTATATAATCTACCGCGCGTCGATCTCTCGTAATTTCTAGAAAGTCATCAACACCCAGATCTAGAACGCTCTTCAAAGAGACAGAAAAAAAAAAACACCCTCCTTTCAACCAGAGGTACACACACAGGTCAAGGACCGGTCACTGTCTGTGTGGCTTGACGAATAAAAAAGAAAAAAAAAACTTATTACACAAGGGGCAGACAACCTACCCGTCTCTCGACCGCAACAGGTCAACGAAAGAAAAAAACAACGCCTAGATACGTAACAACATATACACAGAGAAAAAAGCAATATAGGCCCAGGCTCATGAATGCAGGCTTTTCACAGTCAGCCCAACATAAGAGATGAATCTGACGGGTCCCAACTTTTGAAATGGTTATCATGGATTAACATTTTTCAAAGTCAATGACTCAATGTTAGTCCTAACTTATTTCTCAATGAGCACTAAAGAAAGGTAAACACTCACAAAATGCTATATTTTATATTTAAAACCCAGTTAACAAAACCTTTTCCATGTACACTGGGAGGTGGAAGTTTTTAAATTAATTTATTTTTCTCCTGCGAACCACATTTAAAAAGAACACATCATTAGAAATACAACAAATGTTCAACACTTCCTAAGTTTTCATTATTTTTACAATAAAATTATTTGTGTGAACTTGAACTGTGAATGTGATCTTTATCTTTGTTAGATAAAAACATGAAATCCATAAACCAAAGATGTTTTAATGCTGCAGCGTCTTGATCTACATGTTCAATAAAATCAACACAAAAGTATTTTAAAATTCTATCTTAAAAAGGAGGTGCAGTAGCTGAGTGGTAGTGCACTTGGCTTCTGAACTGGGGGTTCTGGGTTCAAATCTATGTGAAGATTTTTTTTCTTTTTCAGGATCTTTGGGCATCTCTGAGTCCACCCAGCTAAGAAATAAGTTTGGGAAAAGTAAAAGGGGTGGGTCATTGTGCTGGACATATGACACCCTCATAAACAGTAGGCCACAGAAACATACGACCTTCACATCATCTTCCCTATAGATCACAAGATCTGAAAGGGAACTATCATAAACAAAAAGTACTCAATTAAAAAAAATCACTTCATAAAAACTTACTTTGAAACAGCGCCTCTAGCAAAAATATAGGAAGAGTTAATAGCTTTCCCATCACCTAGTTCCATACAACCAGCAGGCGTGACCAATAACTGACCATCAGGCGAGAATTCTAAGCGTCTAAAGAATGACCGAAGACTGTCATCGTGGAAAATTCTAAAGGATTTCGGCTTAGAATCCCCCTGAGCATCTCCGGATGGGCTGGAGGAGGTGAGATGACCTGGTAGTGACATCTTACTAACATTGTTGACACATGTCTTCGAACTTAAATTGTATAGTCTTAGAGATCTGTAGAGAGTAATTAAATAGACATTCAACGTTTATATTTTATTTTATTATATTTTTTTTATTATTATCTTAAGGAGTTAAGGTAAAGTGACTGTCACTTGGATTTATCGATGGTCCCGGGTTCAAACCCTGTTTGCTCCCATCCCCCGTCGTCCTGCGGGAGGTTTGGACTAGGGAGTTAACTATCTTCAACTCTTAAGGAACATCCAAAACATGTAAAACATTTTACAAACAAACTTTTTACAAGTAAATTGAATGTCTTAAGACAAAGTCTGGAATTTTTATTTTTTTTATTTTTACAACTTTTTGAGTCTAACTAATTTTAATATTTATAAGCTTCTCATGATCCATCAGGCAATAGTAGGCCAATGTGCTTGCTACAAGTCACCACAATAAGACATTGACCACAAAAGTATAAGCTTCATCTAACACCTAACTTTTACTTTTTTCTTCTTATGGATAGGTTAGTGATTATGTAATGGATTTGTAAAATTTACAAAAAGTGTAGTGTTAGGATTGAAGCTAGTTGAAAATGATAATAATGATTGGACACCTCAACTACTAGCTTACATGATAAAAGATAAAACTAAATCTGTAGAATACCTGTCAGCACTAAGAGTAGCGATGTACTTTCCAAGAGGATCAAATGACACTCCCTGCACATAACTTTTATGCTCATTAAACAGGGCAAGTTTAGTATCTGGCGAGGAACATGTTCAAGAACAATGACAAATCCGTGTTAAATCAACAACTTTGGTTTTTGTTAAAAATTACACTAATTAGGTGATGAAATTTTAATCTAATATAACAAATAAATAAAAATCCCCCAAAAATGTCCATTATAAAATAATAATAAAATGACAACCAGTCAATAAAATTCTTTGAATCTGGCTACAGGAGAGCAATATGTTCAATCACGATAATGACCAACAGACTAAAGAAATCTTGCTATAATAACAGATGTGTCACTTTTAAAATGTAGAAGATTGATATGTCACAATCTAGAAGATGAATGTGCCCAATCTTGCTTTCTATTTAAACTTAAAACTTCTAAATCTTTCACTGTCTTCACAAGCTTTTTCTTTGCCCTTTATACTAGTTTATTATTTACTCCCCCCCCCCCCCCCCCCCAAAATAAACAGCTTACCTTTCACAACATCCCAGACAATGGCACTGTTGTCTACAGAACCAGATACCAAATAGCGATTATCTTTGGACCAACTGATGTCAGCAACATCCAATAAATGACCCCTGTAAATTAAAAAAAATAATTTTTGGCAGACGTGTTTACAGCTCATCTTATCAATTGTTAAAGAAATTTGAAACATATGTGGCGTAATTTAATGGATGTTTGTCGTCTGATTATCATCTATGACACACACACAAAACCCTCACTGACTGAATGGTTTACCACCAACTCCACCATTCAGGGGCTATTTAAAACTGGGATCATACTATGCTATACTGCTCTTGCAATAACTATTACTTCTATTACTTATGTATTGCACGTCTTCAAGGCTCCTATATTATGCTAAATGCGCTTTGGTTTATTTTCTTTTGGAGGAGAGGTGGTATCTAGGAGAAGGATTCTGTGCTGCCTTAAGGCACTCAGCAAACACAACTCAGCTCAAGTTACACCTAGAGTTCAATTCACACACTACATCATAATTTAAAGCTTCCTCGGGCAGACAAGAGGCTGCTGCCAATAAGCAATAAGCCACACATCCCACAATTTGGGTATGTGAAATGCACTGGGTCTGCATGCAATGTTTGATTCTTCCAATTCTAGTTGTTCTTTCACACAACATTTTTCATGCCTCGAAGACAACATTTTCATCGTAGGTCATTAAAAAGTTAAGTGGTAATTACACATAAAATACTGAACCGTAATGTTCACGTACAAAACCCTAATAAAATACCCAGAAAGGCACAAAGATAAAGGCACATTTCTTGTTCCATATGCTAGGACAAAATTGTACTAATGCTCCTTCTTCCCTAATGCTATTAGAGCATGGAATGGGTTGCCTGATTTAGCCAGGAAAACCAGTGACTTGGCAGAATTTAAGTCATTGATTAACATCCATGACTAGATTGACATAAGGATACTTGTAGGACATAATCATCTTCTGTATTTTATAAGAAAAAAAAAGAAATATTAAAGGGCTAGAACTAAAAGATCAAAGTTGTGTGTGCCAAAATGTGAAAAAGGTGTCCTAATCTGACTGTTCCAATGAAAATAGCAAATATCTTTAAGGGCTAATAGAATTCATTCACCAATCCTAAACAAACACCCCTTAAGTCATGTGCAAACCCATCCTTTCTATTGGGGGCTTGTGACCTAATTCAAATCAAACATGAATATATCGGGACCATACTTTTTGGTGTTTTATCCATGGACATCGAATGACAGTTAATTCTGGTGATTGAGGTTCACTGCTGTGACTGTTATTGTGAATTTTTTTTTAGTCTCACTCTTAAATGTATGCTTTGTTTTATGACATTATAAGTTGTGTTAAAAGACATGCTAATATAAATAAGCATACACAAAAACAACTAATTAAAGCAATGTTGGCTTCCTATTACCTCAAAGTTTTATGACACACCCAAGATTCTTTATCTTCTTCAACTTCCTCTTCAGCAAAGATATTATTGGCAGGGATAGAAGCGTCACTTAGTTTCCATAAGATGATTGCTGTGTCTGTGAACAGATCATAATCGTATTCCTTTTCCTAATAGCTTCAGAAAACATACTTCTACTAAGTCCATTGAAAACAACTTCAGAAGGATTTAAAGTCTATTATATATATATACTATTGTATGTATCTGCATCAAATTTTGTACACAGGTTTCTTTTACCTCCAAGGTGCTCACGAATGCTTTTTGACAGATTGGCAACCTGAAAACCACCATTCGTGCAAGCTCTATCAAACCTTTGCATTTTATTTTCAGAATTTTCCCATAAGGCTACAGTCTACATATAAAGCATTTTTTAAATAAATATCACGAGAGAGAGAGAGAGCAATTAATGGTACTTTGTAATACTGTAAAAAAAAATAAAAAATTTAATTCTAATAGTATCGAAAAAAAATAAATCTAGGTCTATTATCATTATAATATATAATAATAATAAATGGGGTCAAATAAACTATTTCAATTATAAAAACCAATTCATATTGCTTTTTTATTTAAAGCACAAAATACCAAGATAAATGTAGAAAGGGGAACGGGAATGTGTACAAAGGACTAACTTTTGTTTGTTGGCGGGGAGGGGGGAGCGGATAAAAAGAAACCAAAATATGAAAGCATGTATACGTCTGGGGCGCATTATCAAGCGGGTCTTTCCAAATCCAGCCAAAATTTATGTGGGAGAAATTACGCTGTGAAGATAAAAAAACAACAAAAACAAAATGTGGATTCTAAAAAGTGAAAGAGAGAGAGAGATAGAAAGAAAAGGATGTGAAATTTCATTGTAACAGATACACAAATTCATGGGCTAAAAAAAGTATGTTAGATGGTTAAAATGAGGCCCATTTATTAAAAGAAGAAAAGATGGGGGTGTTCTGGCCATAATAAACAATATAAAGCCTGGGAAAAAATCAATGGGTGTAGCCAGTGCATACTGCTAGCATTACATAATCTTGCCAAATTGTTCAAACTCCATTAGAGTGAGGGCTTGAGAGGCTCAAATCCTCTCTTGCAAAAGCCCTGGACAGAAACTCTGCTGTCTTGCGTAGTGCATAAATGTCGCCATACAGGTCAAGAATTTTGGGTTTCCCAGACCTGTTGAGACGGAGATCAGCAAGTCTGGGGCAGTCAAACAGAATATGAGGCACGGTTTCCTCTTCTTCCCCACAGTGGGGGCACCGTGAATCAAAATTTGGCCATAGCCGCGAGAAATATGAGCCAACAGGACAGTGGCCTGTCCTGCATTGTGCTATAATAGCTTGCTCAGGCCTGGACAGCCTCCACCACGGGGAAGTGCGATCAGGGCGCCTCATGCGCTCCCAGACTCCACGGGCTTTTTGGGACTTGTCCCAGCACTCAAACCACTTTTCCATTTCTGTTTTTTTGTATTATAGCCAGGGCTTGATGAAAGCTTACAGCCTCATCAGTGGGTGGAATTTGCCCTCCCTGGTGGGCCAAAGAGTCTGCAATTGTGTTTTGATACATCAGTATTGTTAGATCTACAGTAACACAGTGAACATTATCAAGACTATATGCTATCCGTTTTAATGTTTCACTGCTTTTATAAAGTTTGAATGTTTTACTCCTATTACAAAGTTTGAATATTTCACTGCTAATATAAAGATTGAATACTTTATGGCTATAATAAAGATTGAATGTTTCACCCTATAAAAGAGTTTCAATGTTTTATGCTGCTATTGGTTTAAATATTTCCCTTTTATTATAAAGTTTGAATGTTTCACTGCTATTATATAGTTTGAATGTTTCACCACTCTATTAATAAGTTAAAAAAATTTACTGCTATAATAAAGTTTGAATGTTTTACTTCTGTTAATCAATTTGAATCTTTCACTGCTATTATATAGTTTTATGTTTCACCTCTATTGTAACGTTTTAATGTTTTGATGCTATTATACGGTTGAATTGTTTTACCACTATTAAATAGTGAGAATGCATTACTCTCAGCGAGTAACTTGGTACATACATTTTATTTCCACTTTGTTTAAATTCATGTAATTATTTAAAAATCTGGCAAAGTCTAATAGACAAAACTTGTATTTATGACAAGTAAAAAAAAAAGCCCAATGCCGGCAATAAGAACAGACTGGTGTTTACCTGCAAGTTATTACAAAACTTATATCAACTCACTCTGTCTATTTGTCAGGTAAAAATTGTATATACGTTATTTCTCCTGCACCCTCTTTTTTTTTATACCAACAAGAGAAACTAATTCTATAGCAATCATTATACATGGCTAAACATGTTGGGTTTAGTCCCCCAAAATAATTGTTAATGTTATTTCTCCCTCATGCATTCTCTGAACAATTTGAAACTTAAAACATTTATTTATTGTACCTAACAAAACACGAATAAATGAAAAAGGCAATTAATCATAGGTACTTCTTTATTTTGTTTGTTTTCAAATAAGGAAAAATAACTTGTACAACTAGTATATTCACGACAGATATAGTTTTAAGGTCGGAGTTCTTCCCCTTTAGATTTAATAAGCTGTTTTTTTTAAAATGGATTTTTAAATATTTTGTTTGCTTTTTTAGATGTAATTTTGCATCCATGCACTAGGCACACTATGGTAACCCTGAAATTCGTGTGGATCATTTTTCAAAAGGAGTAAAAGAAAAAGTAAAAAAAAAAAAAAAAAAGGCCAGCTTAAAATTAAATAATGATAATAATAATAATAATCTTTATTGTCCATATGGAAATTTGTCTTACAATTTGTGCACTACACTAAACAAAAATCAATCAATGCCTTGTGGCCATTATAGAAAAAAATGTAAATAAATCACAAGTTTATTTTACATATAAAATAAAATATATACAATCATTTTATAAGACATTAGTAACTGAATGAGAGTTTTAAATGTACATTATAACTAAAAGAAGTAAAATTAAGAACTGACTTACCATCACCAGCAGTAGCTAATAGTTCACCTGTTGAATAAATTTATTATTGTAAATTTGTTTACATTTTTTTTTCTTAGGCATACAAAACTTACTTAGACTTAGATCCTCCCACGCCGTTCACGCTTTGGGCTTCAAGCTGTCTCCACAAAGATCTGTCACTGACAATGTCTGAAGCTTCTTTCCACCTGGTGTCCACTGCCGTGAGGTCCTCCATGAAAGTGTGGAGCCAAGTTATACGAGGACATTTGCATTTTCATTGTATTGGCTCCCATGTCACCACAATTCTTGGTATGTATAGTTCTATTTGTCAGAGTACATGTCCCTCAAAAAGTGGTCGACTCCGACACTTCCTTTTCTGAGACCTCTATAACTAACTCCTAAAATCTGTGTTAGCCATTTTTATTGAGCCACATTTAGGCATACAAGACTTATTGGTTGGGCAGGCAATAGATTATATCCTATACTGGGAAGTCATAACCCAGGATAGCACTATGTAGAGAGAGATGGTGACAAAGAAAGTTATGACACTAACTATTGTTTGTGGGAAGGTTTGAAATTGGCCGATACATTCACTATTTATGTTCTTTTGACACAGAGAAGACTACACTAGCTCAAACATATCCTCAGCATACTAGATGGAGGAATTCTTAAGGACATTTTCTTTGCAGCTTTAGACAAACAAAGCCTTAAAACAGAAATGCATTCTGTTACGTATCTAGGCATTGTTTTTTTTTCCTTTGACCTGTTGCGGTCGAGAGACGGGGAGGTTGTCTGCCCCTTGTGTAATAAGTTTTTTTTTTATTCGTCAAGCCACACAGACAGTGTGACCGGTCCTTGACCTATGTGTGTACCTCTGGTTGAAAGGAGGGTGTTTTTTTTTCTTCTGTCTCTTTGAAGAGCGTTCTAGATCTGGGAAATTGATGACTTATTTGGTTCTAGAAACTACTAGATTTGTCTTGATATCGACGCGCGGTAGACTATAAAAAGACCGCCCGTGTAACGTTGACAGACAGACATACGGAGACAGCCGTGAGACAGAATAGCGGAGACATTGCGTGACCCGTGCGTGGTATACCATTTATTGTGTAAGTTAAGATTTTTCTTTTTCAAGGCCTTGCTTGTATTTGTAATTATATTTTCAAACTCTTGTATTGTAATATTTTTACATGCCATTTTTGTAAAAGGGTTTTGGTCAACCCTTCCAATTTGTATTGAGTAAATGTTTTGTTTTTTTTTGCTTTATGTGATACAGTTAAAAGTACTATTCGAGTTATCTTTTATTAAACATTAAGTTGATATTTTACCTTCCGATTTCTTGTGTCATTTTTTTTTGTTATTCATTGTAAGTCTTTGATTAAATTCAGACTTAAGATAAGTGACACAACTGCTTTTCTATTGTCACGTTCCCCTAGGCAAGCCATTTAAAAGTAGAATTCAATTCGTAATACGTGACAATTCATATTAATGAACTTTGTCAAACTTTGCCACTCAAGTATTGGCTTGATATTCTACCTGGATTCAAGTAAAAAATAAACCATTGATTCCTCTGGGTGTATCCATTTTCCGAGACAAGAGACCTATATGTGGATGGGAATGTCTCTACAGAATAAGGCTTTTGTCACATTAAAAAAGGCCTACGAGATCAACCAGTTATTCTACGGCTGAAGGAGACTAATGACAATATATAATATTTATATCTATCTACATTTAATATGTTTTATATATATAAACTATTTTCATAGCTTACCATTTTTAGAGAACCTGACCACATTAACTGTAGCTGTGTGTCTTCTAAGGTTTGACAGAAACTCAACAACTGCTTTCCCCTCTGAATCTAATGTCATTTGCCAAATCTGTTATAAATAATCGAAATAAACAAACAATAGAATAGATATAGATCTATGTGGATATGTAAGGTTTATAGTTCCAAATAGATAGTACAACTAAACTGATGTAGATGTATTAAATTGTAATGCAGAACCTGAATTACAACAGACCCCTCGTAATGCAGAACCTCAATTACAACAGACCCCTCATGGTTTCATCCGAAACTCTTAAAAGCCTACACAACCAAAACATCCTTCCTCTTTTCCTCATAAAACATGAAACACACACATGTACACTCCATAACAACAGAAAAATAAACTGACCCTGACAATTTTATCCACACCACCACTAGCCAGTCTCTGAATAGGCCAGTCGCCTGGCTGGAAGTCGACACTGTAAACTGGATCACGTTCATGCCAGGAAAACTCAGGTGTTATCACCTTCATATTTAATCTGAAATGCATGAAAATGAATTCAATAAAATAGTAAAATATAATTAAAAGTCTAGATACCAGTATAAAGATCTATATCTAGGTTTTCATTTCATTATTGAATTATAATTCTAGAATAGTTGTTTTTTTAAATTATAAAATAGATATCTATAGGTACTTCGATAAACTGACCTAGATCCTTTTTTTAGGGGTGGTCATTTCCATCAAAGTTTTTGCACATTGTATTTGATTTCAGGAATAATTGTGATTACTTTTTGTAAACATAAGATATCAGAGCTCAATTTTATTTGCTTTTGAAGCCAATCTGTTAAATTTTTCTTAACAAAAGTTAAAGTGAAAGTTGACATTTTTACAACTTTTTTCCTATAAAAGTTACAACAATGCTGTTTGCTACAATAATTTATCATATTATGAAATGTGTATATTTCAAATTTCATTAAATTCTCTTGGCGCACTTTAAAGATATTTGATATTAAAATTAACAAAGACAAAGAAGGGTAAAATTTTATTTTTTAAATAAAATAAAAGTGTTTATAGTTACAACAATCTCACTATTTCTATTAAATTTAGAATGTTAATATATATCTGTGTGCTAAGTTTGAACTTTGTAGCTTGGCGCACTCTTTAGATATTAATTTTCAAAGTTGATGGTTAAAATCTATTTTTAGTAACAATCAACACTGTGATTTACTGGAAATGGTCAATTTCTATCTATCACGTCCTATTTTTAGAAGCACACATAGGAATTTTTCATTTAGATTAACTTCTGTAATGTTTAAATGCTAGATTATGGTGAGGGAATCTGTCTTTATTATAATGACTTTGTAATGTGCAAATTTTAAAGTAAAAATAAATATTTTAAAATAATAATATTAATTTTTTTTCCTTCATATTTTTAGCTCTGCGAACTATTTTTTTTTTTCCGTGTGTTTTTTTTTTTTATATTAGTATACATGTAAATTAATAGTTAATAAATGAGTACATTATATTTTAAAAATGATGAGCTATTACTGCACAAAAATTTAAGTAAAAAATCTTGTAATAACTTCTAAATAAATCGCAAGGTTTCTTATTTTATTTTATTGTCCGATGCAAGAATTTTTCATTTACAATTTAATTTTTAAAGTATTTTAAATTCAGGCATTTTAAAATCATTAATTGCCAGTGCTTTACAAAAAGTTTTAAACTGAAGTTTATTAAACTTGTAGTCATTAAATTTTAGCAAATATTTTTCTGCGCAGTGCTATTTTCTTTTATAATTTATAAAAATTATCTATCTGATGCATATAAATAGCTATTTAAATACAGTAGTATTGTATTAAACAAAATAAAACACACTACAGATCTCGGATTTGTTTTATTTGTGATTTTTGGGCTCATGATGACAAAATCACATATATTTGTATTTTTTGTCGAAGGCTTTTTTTTTATATATTAATTCACTTTTTTCAAAGATTTGATCGCTTGGTCTTACTTTTTAAATTGGTTTTAACAGAATACAGGTTAATGAAAAAGAGTGTGAAGTTTCAACCTCATATCTTTAAGACTTTTTATAATACAGTTAATTAAAGTTCAACTGTCAGTTGATTCGGTCACAGATTTTTTTTTTGCTTTACAAAGGGTGAAAGGCTAATTTTTGGCCACCAAAAATTTAATAACTTCCCTCACAATTAACTCAGCAATATAAAATTGGTATCATTGGAAAGCATTTCTCAAGCTCTATCTAACCACATAGGTTTCATTGCAATGTGATCATTTTGAAATTTTTATCGAAGTACCTAATATCTATATCTCTATTCTAGACCAGACGGTGAGATAGAATCTATTTATATATATAATCTATAGATTTCTAATAATAACTAAACAAAGAATCACATGCTGATAGCTTGTGCCTTGTCAAGACTCAAGTGATAGATCTGTTTTAGTGTTTATTTCTAAATCTATCAATGTCACTGTTTGACTGTATTCCTAGATTGACAATCTCATGAATCTTTAAATCACTACTTATCATGGTCATGACTTATGTACTTATCACTACTGTACAGAGTCTTACAGACTCTCTAGACTCTAATTTCTAAATAGATCTAGAAATTAGAATCTTATCTAAATCTAGTCACAATCTACTCTACCTTACTTAGTTACTAATCACTAACCAGGTCCAGAGTAAGACTAAATTAATGACTCAGATTTGGTCATTAGTCATTAGGAGCAGAAAATATCGAGAATAACAATCTAGATCTAGTGAATCTAGACCTAGGCTAGATCTACCTAGAAACAGATTCTGTAAAGTATATATATAGATCTATATCATAGTATATCTTAAGATCTAGATCAGTAGATCTATATTCTATATTCTAAAGATAACAAATGAAAATATTTACAATTCACCTTCGCGCGTAGTAAATAAAAAATATGCACGGGAAGTCGTAAAGGGAAGTCTGTATTGCTTCATTTATTTATTCTTTTCACTGACCTATATAAATATTCCATATTTTTGTTTGGATCTTATGACTTATAGTTTTGATCTTGTCACATCAGTCTTCTAAAGTCTAATAGCAGTAATAGCAACTCTAATTTGTCGGGTAAACCATTTGTCGTGTGAATAAATTGTCGGGTGAATGAATTGTCAAAAATGATTTGTCGGTGAACTATTTGTATTGTAATCCCTTTACATCGTCGCACACAGTGCACTGCTGTGTAATCTGAAGAGATAAAAAAAGAAAAAAGAAAAGGATGGCTGCCTGGTCGTGCGGTTTGCACGCTGGACTGTCGTTCAGATTCATCGATGGTCCCAGGTTCAAACCCTGCCGGCTCCCATCCCCCGTCGTCCTGCGGGAGGTTTGGACTAGGAAGTAATTATCTTCAGCTCTGAAGGAACATCCGAAACATGTAAAACATTTTTACAAACAAACATAAAACTAAAATGTTATTTACCCTTGGTTATGCCAATAAAATGGCAATAATAGAATGAGCATCCTCTGTTTGGGACCCCTTAACTCAAGAAAACATTAAGAAACTGGAACAGACACAAAATAGAGCAGTGAGATTTATATAACAAACAAATATTTATATTTACATTTGACTAGAGCAACACCTTTTTTTTCCATACTGCTATTAGAGCATGAATTAAATTGGTTGCCTGAGTTAGCCAGAAAAAAACAACAACAGAATTTAGGTCATTGGTTAATATGCATGACTATAAAATGCATGACGCGCAGGACGTTTGCCGTAGGCCTATAATAATAATAATTATATAAATTTAAATTAGGCTATAATAATAGTTTTAAAAATCTTCTTTTATGAAGTAAGGTCGATTCTGTATTATAAAGGATACGAAGAGATAAAGCGAAACTCAATTTACATATCTATAAATAGAAGCCAATCCAAAATTAAGTTTCTTATTTCTTATACCAGTGATGGAGCGGCGCCTTCGACATCACGGAGGTCACGGATGGAGCCGTTGAGATTGAATACTAAATCTGCTTTTACATATCAGACGAAAAAAAGTTTGTACTTTAAAAAATTAACACTTTGACTGGCAAACAATACCCATTAAATTAATACTGTATCGAGACGAACATTTCTACGGATGTAGGCTATTACATTATTTCTGAAAATTTGTTCGAATTTTTAACACGACACACAGAGGACCTATTTAAAAACCTTTAACATCTTAATACATTATAGTGGCATCTATGTGGCCCTTTCAGTGACCCTAACGGCCCATTTGGGTAGCGACCCACCCGGCATTTGCCTTAATGCCCATATAGCCAGTCCGCCCCTGTCAATAAAAGTACAAATGTAATAAATTTAAATTACCAAGATCGACGTAAAAAAAGCTGACAGGCCTTAAATTTCTCTTGATTTCTGATCAGGATAGCTGCTAAATCGAAGAAGTTAAATTTTGTTTGCGAACCGTAACAGCAGCCCAGCGACATTATTTAAGAGATAATGATAAAAATAGTTCAAAGAGATAAGCACTAAATATATTTTTGGACAAAATAGCAAGCTTTAGAATATCGTAATACAGTTATTTATTTAAAAAAAAAATGAATGAAAAAAAAAAATACAACGTCGGCGGTTTGAACTCCCTACCTTTGCCTTGAAAAGGCAATGATCTACGCAACTGCCACACGGCACAAGTAGAAATTATAGGTTATTAATAAGAAAAAAACAACTTTAATTCAAAATTTCTTACTGAAAGATATATCTACAATTTTTTATATAGTATTTTACGAATGCTGCTTCAAAATATTGAATTTTATATAAATTATTAGGCTAAATTGTATATGTTTTAAAACATTATTAGTAAAAAGAAAGCATTTTTTATGCTGACGCTATATTTGACCTTTAAAATTCTAAATCTAGCAATATTTATATAGATTAAAAATAGATCTTTTCCAAGAATTATACATCCTGCCGTGTATATGACCTTTCCGTTTTTATTTTCGTAGTACAACGACATAGAGAACTCTATAGGTGTTTAAATAAGAAAAATTTGCATTTTTTAATAAATATAAATTTCAATTTATAGTAAAAATTCACAATTGCATAAACTTACTAAATCTTATATCTTATATCTTATATAATACAAACGTTACTTCAAAAGAGAAGATGACCACGTCCTATGCGTCATGCATTTAGTCATGCATATTAACCAAAGACTTAAATTCTGCACAGTCAATGGTTTTCCTGGCTAGCTCAGGCAACCCATTCCATGCTCTAATAGCACTAGGGAATAAGGAGTATTTGTACAAATTTGTCCTAGCATATGGGACGAGGAATGTGCCTTTATTTTTGTGTCTTTCAGAGTATTTTATTAAATTTTGTTTTTGTATTTGAAGATTATGGTTCAGTGTTTTATGTATAATTATTGCTACTTTACCTTTGAGTCTTCTGTCCTGAAGGCTTTTTAAATTTAGTGATTTTACTAAAGGTGTTTCTCTAGTCAAATGTGAATATTCGTTTGTTATGAATCCCACTGCTCTATTTTGTGTTTGTTCCAGTTTCTTAATGTTTTCTTGAGTTGAGGGGTCCCAAATGGAGGATGCATATTCTATTATTGGCCTAACCAAGGTTAAATAACATTTTAGTTTTATGTTCTTATTTGATTTATAGAAATTTCTTTTAAAAAATCCTAATGCTTTGTTTGATTTTTTTATAGTTTCATCAATATGTGGATTCCATGACAGTTTTTCATTTATTATAACACCTAGGTATTTTGCGTTTTTAGTCTGTGTTACTGGTTTGCCATGAATAAGATAAGTGGAATTAATTTGTTTTAGTTTTTTTGTTACTCTTAACAACTGACATTTTTCTGGGTGGAAAGACATGCTCCAATTTGATTCCCATTTCTGTAATTCATCTAATTCTCTTTGTAAAATATCTGTGTCTTGTGTTGTTTTTATTGTTCTATATATTATGCAATCGTATGCAAATAATCTGACTTTTGTTCCTGAAGTAATGCAATTTGGTAAATTATTTATGTAAATAAAAAATAGTAGTGGACCCAAGACTGTTCCTTGAGGTACACCTGAGTTTACTGTTATCGGTGTTGATTTAGAGCCATTTATTATTACAGTTTGTTCTCTCCCTATCAGAAAATCTTTAATCCACTGATGCAGTGGACCATTAATGCCAAAATATTTTAATTTTTTAAGCAAACTATGGTGGTGAACTTTGTCAAAAGCCTTAGAGAAATCTAGTAAGATAGCATCTATTTGTTCACTATTATCTAAACCTTTAGAAAAATCATCAATTGATTATAAAAGTTATTATTAGAACAATTTTAAAATTTAAAAAATACCTATAGCTAATCTCTTGGACAATTTATAGTGTTTTTTCATAATATAGTACATTTATACCAATTTTAGTTTTAATATTTAGTTTATACAACTAGAAAATTTGAACACCTAATAATCCCATCAGAAAGCAAAAAAATTGTGCTGTTTCTATCCAATGACCGTCACATGACTTATTTAAAAACGCCACCGTCAATTCGTAGTAATCCAAAAGTTAGCCTCAAGCATTAAAAGCATATACATTTCACAGCATTTCGGAAGGCATTTCGTTCGCAATATTTTCCTCCCCATCTTACCAATCTATAAGTCTGATGGTGCAGTAGTAGCTTTGACAGAGTTGCAAATTGCCCCTTATTACAAGGGCAATGACCAGTGATAGTGTACAAAGCCTCTACCGACTGCCAGATCTTGAAAAAAAGTCTTGAAAATGCGTTTTTCGTGTTCCTCTCTTCAGCCTGTAGAAGTTTACCTTAAATTTTGTAAACCCCATATCATTTCCCCCATTTTCAGATAAGTGTTGGAAATTTAAGCGAGTTACAATATTTTTGGTTTAACACTAAAAAAAAAGCCGGCCAAACGTAGCCTTTTCACTCAATATACTGGCACAACTATAGAGGCGTTAAATCCACGAGCGCTGGGTTTCCTGAGGGACATATCAAGTGATGAATTTACTTAAGGACAAGAATTATTATTTTTGTTGGTACAGTGAGATAAAGTGTGTCCATTTTTTAGCCCATTCTTGCATATTCGGGTGTCAATGGAGCTGTTGAGTTTGTATACTAAATCTACTTTTAGATATCAGAAAAAAAAAGTTGTACCTTAACCAAATTAACACTTTGGCTGGCAAACAATACTCCTTAATACTGTAGCAGAAACGCTGTCTCCTGACAATTTCAGCTCATTATTCATCAGTGGTGTTCGGGGCGAAGCCACTAAGTCAAAAGTGTTTTTGTTTTCTTGCATTCTTCACTGCAGAAACTCATTCTCGAAGGGCGATCGCCCCTACCGCCCCCCACCTGGATCCGCCAGTGTCACTATCAGTCATTTCTTTTGTCACAGGCCAAGATGTAGGCCATAAAGGGTTAACATAGTTAGTGTGTTGTACGACTGACGTAGCTTTCATTCACCCACTGGCGCCTATTAGGTTTGAAGTGCTTTCTATGTATGTTGTGTATTAAAAGCTTATATGATGATGTAATAAATGCTAAGAGTTGATTTTACAAAAAAAAAAAAAAAAGAGAAACAAAATCAATGGGGGCCTCGCAAACACTGAGGGCCTTGCAATTCATAACGTTTCTTATGATGTAAAGTATATGTGAGAACTTAGGCATGTTTTGTTTTTCTCTAAAGAAACTGATATTAGTTGAAAAATATAAACTTGTCTTCGAGTCTGAAGATTAACGAAGAATGCACTAGGCTAAATGAACCCATAGACCTAGCTTTCACTTAAATATTGTGCCACATCCAGCGTAGACAATCAGTTGTCTCTTGGTTGTCGATTTCTTTTTTCGTCTGTCTTCTGAAAAAGTGCATACCTTGCCAGATAAATAAGTCGGTCATAAATTTCTTTCAAAAACATTGAAGGAAATTTTTTAACAGTTTAAAAAATATAAACAATATGCATGTGTGAACAATATTAATTGAGAGAAATAATTCAACCTACCAAATGCGTAATTTATGGCAATGAAACTTAAAAAGCGTAATAAAATGCATTAACATTTTCACCAAAAAAATAGTTTTAACTAAGTTACTCAACTAACACATAAAATGTGTGTTTTTGTGTCTGTAAATGGTCATCCGAAAATTCAATACTTCGACTAACTTGAAGGTTAATCACTTTTCAATTGTTTATGATTTAATACTTGTGAATTATTAGAACTTTCAAACAAAAACCTATTAAAAAATATTTTTAAAAAGCCCACAAAAGAGGCAAGATGGCCCATAAAAGAGGCACATAAAGCCCCAAAAAGATGCAAAGAAAAGAGGCCTAAGGCCCAAGGATTCCTATGATGATAAAGCTAAAATTGAATAGCGCAAATTCTGAGGTTTCCTTTAAAAAAAAAAACTTGAAATAGCACAAGGAAATTTCGTCAATATTTTAAAATGATTAATGGCTTAAATATTGTTATAACTCTGCCATGCACACAGCCATCTAAGCTGGTGCAGAAGGTGCGCACTGTCAGAGGCTAGACTAAGAAGGATGTTCCGCCCTTGTCTAAAACTTCTGAAGAGGCTGTGCTCGAGGCAAACGTTGTTCTATGTATTTATGATGTCCCGTGAATAAAACTCTTTTTGGCTTATTTAATATGTGTAAAAAAAAAATAGTATTTCAAAATCAAATTACACTATAGCAAACCAAATTTAATGCTTAAAATTAAATTATAAGAAAAAGGGGAATGTAAATCATTTGTCTTTCAGAGCGTAAGGGATCTCATCTTCTTATCTTACATAATACAGACGTTACTTCAAAAAAGAAGATGATTACGTCCTACGCGTCATGCATTTAGTCATGCATATTAACCAATGACTTAAATTCTGCCAAGTCACTGGTTTTTCTAGCTAGCTCAGGCAACCCATTCCATGCTCTAATAGCACTAGAGAAGAAGGAGTATTTGTACAAATTTGTCCTAGCATATGGGACGAGGAATGTGCCTTTATTTTTGTGTCTTTCAGAGTATTTTATTAAATTTTGTTTTTGTATTTGAAGATTATGGTTCAGTGTTTTATGTATAATTGCTACTTTACTTTTGAGTCTTCTGTCTTGAAGGCTTTCTAAATTTAGCGATTTTACTAATGGTGTTACCCTAGTCAAATGTGAATATTCGTTTGTTATGAATCTCACTGCTCTATTTTGTGTTTGTTCCAGTTTCTTAATGTTTTCTTGAGTTGAGGGGTCCCACACGGTGGATGCATATTCTATTATTGGCCTAACCAAGGTTAAATAACATTTTAGTTTTATGTTCTTATTTGATTTATAGAAATTTCTTTTAAAAAATCCTAATGCTTTGTTTGATTTTTTTATAGTTTCATCAATATGTGGATTCCATGACAGTTTTTCATTTATTATAACACCTAGGTATTTTGCGTTTTTAGTCTGTGTTACTGGTTTGCCATGACTAAGATAAGTGGAATTAATTTGTTTTATTTTTTTTTGTTACTCTTAACAACTGACATTTTTCTGGGTGGAAAGACCTGCTCCAATTTGAGTCCCATTTCTGTAATTCATCTAATTCTCTTTGTAAAATATCTGTGTCTTGTGTTGTTTTTATTGTTCTATATATTATGCAATCGTATGTAAATAATCTAACTTTTGTTCCTGAAGTAATGCAATTTGGTAAATCATTTATGTAAATTAGAAATTGTAGTGGACCCAAGACTGTTCCTTAAGGTACACCTGAGTTTACTGTTATTGGTGTTGATTTAGAGCCATTTATTATTACAGTTTGTTCTCTCCCTATCAGAAAATCTGTAATCCACTGATGCAGTGGACCATTAATGCCGAAATATTTTAATTTTTTAAGCAAACTATGGTGGTGAACTTTGTCAAAAGCCTTGGAAAAATCTAGTAAGATAGCATCTATTTGTTCACTATTATCTAAACTTTTGAAAAATCATCAATTAGTCCTATTAGTTGTGTTTCACATGATCTATATTTCCTAAAGCCATGTAGGTATGGGGTGAGGACATTATGTTTGTCTAAGTGGTTTATGATGTTGCTACATATTATGTGTTCTAGTATTTTACATGTGATGCTGGTAAGTGATACTGGTCTGTAGTTTCCTGGATCAGATTTTTCTCCTTTTTTAAATAGGGGGATGACATTAGCTTCTTTCCAGTCCTTCGGTACTCTGCTCTGGTTAAGCGATGCTTGAAAGAGTATTTTGAACACTGGGGCTAGCTCATTGCTTAGTTCTTTGAGTAATCTAGCTGGAATACCATCAGGTCCAGACGCTTTATTTGGTTTGGTGTTGGCTAATAATTTTTGAATTCCATTTTCTTGTACTACTAAATCTTCTATGTTGTCTACTTGGTTCAAATTAAGAAATATGTCTTTGTCTCCTGGGGCTGAGAATGCTGATGCAAAGTATTTGTTTAGGATGTTTGCTTTAGTTTCATTATCATTATGTATTATGTTATGTTCATCTTTTAATGGCGCTATGCCTATTGTTTCCATTTTCTTAGACTTAATGTATGACCATAGGTTTTTGTTGTTATCTTTAGATATTACACTGTTTATGTATTCACTCTGCAGCTGTCTGCTTACTTTTTGGGATAGGTGTTTAATTTTTATATACTTTTGTAAACTCTTTCTGCCTTGGTTTCTTTAAATTTTCTATATAGGTTTTCCTTCTGTTTACAAAGCTTCTTTAGTCTATTATTAAACCAGCATTTATTTATTTTGTTTGATGTGTATCTAGTTGGTATATGATTTTCTATAATGCTTTTAAGATGGTTTTTAATGAAATTCCAGAGGTCATCGACTGGTTGGTTAATGTCTTTTTCTAATAAGAATGTTTGTTGAAAGTTTAATGCAGCTTGGTGTAGTTGTGTTAGGTTACATTTATTCCAGAGTAAGATTTTTCTTTTGGGTTTTGTATTGGCTACTGCTTTTATCTGACTGTGTATTTTTATGATCTCATGGTCTGATAGACCAGGGATAATATCATAATCAACTACTAATCCAGGTCTGTTGGTTATGAAGAAATCTAACGTGTTGTTTAATCTAGTTGGCTTTTTAATGATTTGATCTAAACTTAGGTTGTGTAAAGTTTCTATGAAAAGCTCATTTATGTCCTTAAGGTTTTGGTGTTTATCTATGGTTAGTGTTTTCCAATTTATATCAGGTAGGTTGAAGTCACTCATAATCCAAAAAACTGCATTTTTATTTGTCTCTTTAAGTGTAGTAATCTGATTACATAGTTCCTGCATGTATTCAAAACTAGAATTCGGTGTTCTGTAAATGCTGCCTATTATAAGGCATATATGTAACTTAAATGTAGATTTAAAAATTTACATGCAGACTTTTTATAACAAAAATAATAAAAGACAAGTTTAAAAACATAACACGTGAACAAACAGGTATTTTAATGAGGATTTAACTTTGACCCAAGTATCAGTGATCTTAACATCCAATTGTGTTCTCACAAGTTTGCTCATGTGCACTAACACTCTAAAGGTATACTAACAAAACTACAATAGAACTCAATCACTTCAAAATATACTCACAAACATGTGTAGTTAGACACTTAGAGGTGTAAGCCTATACACAAATGTGTACTCAAAATACACATGCATGCTCACACTCTCACATGCATTCTTGCACAATTATTTGTGTACTCAAACACACAAGTGTACTCACACTCAAGTGTACTCACAAACATACAGGTATAATCACATATCAATCAGCCCTGATTCTCCAGTAAGTGTAATTAACCTTTTAAAATTCCAATTTAAACAAATATATATTTAAGAAAAAAAGAAATTCATTTGTAAAATAAAAAATAAAAGAAATACATTTGTAAAATGCAATGAGCTTTATTGCTTAACTTAAATACATCCATTTTTTTTCTATGAAAAAAATTTATTATTAATTATAATAAGCTGCAAAACATAATAGAACCTGTTAAAGTAATATAATAAAATAATAAAACAATATAATGATCAGTGTTTCCCAAAGGTTCTCTTTAACAGAACACTTCACACATTCAGAGAATTTGTTTGTTTTTCTGGATGGATCATTTCCTATGTGTTTAAAAGAAAAAAAACAAAAACTAATCAAACCATATTTTCATTTACTATGCAATTTATTCATGTGTAAGTCAAGCTAATTACTCCATAAGTATGTAGAACACCTATTTAGGCCTCATGAAACACTAGAACACAGTTTGGGAAACATTGCAATAGATGATATATCAAATAAAAAATAATACACATCAATATAAAAAGTATGAATAGGAAATGTCGCAAAATAAGCGTATCCATGGCAACAATCAGAATGGCTTTAAACAATCATTTGAGTTACAATGGTAGGAGAAATAACAATATAAGGGGAAATAACAAAGCTGGAACACTGGAAAACACACTGGCCAGGTTTGAACCTAATCAGTGCCTTGTGACCACCCAAATTTATAGATCTACATTATATACATCTCTAATAACTAAGCTAGGTTTTTATTCATGGGTATAAAATTTGAATGAAGGTAAAACACAATAAATGTAACAAGCAGCACCAACTAAAAGAAATTAATAGTTCTTAGTAAAATCATCTCTAGAATCTGTAAATTCCTTTTTTAAAAAAATATAATCAATGAGGATTTTTTATTTTTTTTTGAGTTGGCAACACTGACCTAGATCTAATCATTTTATTTGCTGTTTTTTTTTTTTAAAGAAGATATAGACAAAGTTAAGTAAAAGTAATTTGAAAAAAAAACACAAACACTCGTCATTTATTCCATGTTATCCAATTTTACTAGATTTGCACTTTACACTTGGAAAAAGTACTAAAATATATAAAAGAAATTGGTGCCATTTCAGTGCCATATTATCCTCTTTATAGAACTGTCATTACATTGATTAGTAGATTTTTTTTTCTTAAGTATGAAAGAAAGTTGGCATTATTCCATCACTGGCCTATAAAATGTATCGTCATAGTAGATCATTTTCCTACTATAAATGCAAAGGTATGTTGTGATTTTATTTCCACTTTAAGGGACACTTTTAGCTCAAGTTAAAAGTTACAAGTGGGTTGTGGCGTCTCCGGTTTTAGGCTCACTTGTTTGATTATCCTTGTTTGAAGGCTGCTCTTTATTGGGGATAGGTTGACCGCTGTCCACTTTGGGATCGACTTGCGGCTGATCTGAAGACAACCTTTTGGCAGCGTTTAAGTCACCGTTGCTGGCTTCGGTTTTAGTCGCCGCTGTGGCCTGAGGGTGGGCGACGTAGGTCCCCGGCCAGGCAGGCACGTAGGTGACTTTCTCGTGACTTCTTCTGCTGGCCCTTTTCTGCAGCTCCGCCTGTTTCTCGTGTTCCATGTGCTCATTGACCTCTCTATTGTGTCTGCGTTTCTGTAGAACAAAGGACAAAATAAATGAACACTATATCGGTTGAATGTCTTGTTGAAAAATCTTATGAAAAAAGCGCTTTGTTTAATGACTTGATAGTTGGCCGCATGGAAGTTGGGGTTAATTGGGGATTTCCTTAGTGACGCAACGGTAGATTAAAAAACTTAGAACAGACGTTGATTAGAGACTGACTAACTGACAAATATGACCTTATGTAATAAGGTTTAGGAAAGAACTTGTTTTTTTTTCCCCTTGATCTGACAACAGTGGACTGTGTCCTTTTTATTTGATTTTTTTTTTTAAGGAGTCCATATTAGCCTAGTTGATTTGTATTAATCTGTTAAAGTTGTTAATATCATATGCAATAATAAGAACTCGCAACTACAAATGACATCATCTCAAGTCAACAGACTCACAACCTTCAAGAGAGCTAACAACCTCTCAAATTGTTAAGTGTATCCGAATCACAGTGGACCAGTGTTTCCCAAAGTGCTGTACGCGTACCCCCAGGGGTATGGGAAGACTTTGGAAAAAGGTGGGGGGTACGCATTGCAACTCGTTAACTATGCTGATTTTTTTTTTTTTTTAGAAATACCCATTTATTATGTTCTGTTAATAAATTTAAGTTTGGTGGTGGGGGGGGGGCGAGGGGTACTCAGCATTAAAAAAATTATTTAAAAAAGGGGTACACATAGGTCAAGCGTTTGGGAAACACTGCAGTTACTACAATGGTTACAACTACTTGCTTGAACATATATATGTGTGTATATGACATGTCATACCTACCGTGGCACATCTGCAGATCAGCAGAGAGTAGATCAGACCAATGACAGTGAATCCAAGGGCGATCCCACCGTTAGTAATGTATAGGTAGAGCAGGGTCTCCTTGTCACAGTTACCTCTGTCCTCACTCACGATCCTGACATGAAGAAATGTTACACATTAACACATGGAACTAGCCTGTCATACCCAGTGCAGGATTTTACTTAACGGCCAGAAATTTTAAAGAGACACAATTCAAGTTTCAATATAAACACACAAATTGATATTAATACATGTATAAAAGCATGCCGTTCACATTCCTAATAGCTATGAAGAAAAAATAGAGCACTTGAGCATCTAACCTCATCTTTTTTATTGTCTTCGATTTAAAATGCTTATTTTGTAAACAATTTTATGTTTTTGAAATTAATAGAAACACACAAAAAGTCAAATTAAAAAAAAAAAGCTTATATTAGGAGAACTCTATATTTACAACCACATCTCTCAATAATGTACAATTTATTTCCCTTTTTGATATGAAACAAAATAATTAATTGACTAATTGGTTAATTTTTAATTGATTCATATTTTGTTAGATACGATGGCTTTGTCAGCATCAGTTGTGGAAACATTTGCAGGTCACATCTGGGTTTGTATAGCCATGTGAAAATACTACACTCATCCTTAATGTTCGGAATCGAAGACATTGCCATTATTATATTTGCAGACGGTTACTTAATAGATTATGAATGTTATTGTTCTTCAACTTCGCAGACGACAAGATAGTCACTATGTGCGTTCATCCTGAATGTTCCAGGCGAACTGGACATCTGCTGAATTATTAACTCTTTCATCCTGTACGCACTGTGACGAGGGTGCAGCTACAAACGGCTGCCAATAAGGTTATGAAAATATTTTCGGTTTCATAAATGGTATATCACAGATAAATAAAATTAAAAGTCAAATTAAAGCCCAGATTCTCGTCAGCACACAATGGTTTTATCATGGGGAGAAAGAAATCATCTAGCATGTCTAGGTCTAAAACCAAGAAAAACATTACAAATATTTTTTTTTTATAACAAAAAGCTTATTTAAAGTGTAGTTGTATCACTTTGTTTGGATCAGCAATGTAAAGATTAGTGCACTACATCTAGACATGATAGATCTGTGCGATTATACATATTTTTACCAAACTGTTTTTTGTTTAGCTTTTAGCTTTCTCGATGCGCTACGATCCTATCACGTGTCTGGACCAGTTGTGAAAGGGAGAGGGAAGAGAGGGGTATCTTGGTGAATGTTTACATGATCGTTTTTTAAATGCATAGTTCCTCACGATATGCTAATTATTGGAAGCAAAATCAGGAACATTTAGAACCATTCTTTGAAAGTTATTCACACGTTAGATCGAATCAGAGCAATTAACATCTCAATAGGGAAATATTTCAATTTTTAAAACATTATTACCTGTCACGTAGCATAAAGCAGCTGTTGCATTAAGATTATTTTTAGTTTTCTGCAACCAGGGTCAAGTTTAATTGTCGACGGGTCCCAAAAAGCCCGTGGAGTCTGGGAGCGCATACGGCGCCCTGGCCGCACTTCCCCGTGGTGGAGGTTGTCCATGCCTGAGCAAGCTAATATAGCACAGTGCAGGTCAGGCCACTGTCCTGTAGGCTCATATTTCTCACGGCTATGGCCAAATTTCGATTCACGCTGCCCACGCTGCGGGGAAGAAGAGGAAACCGTGGCTGATATTCTGTTTGACTGCCCCAGACTTGCTGATCTCCGCCTCGACATGTCTGGGAAACCCAAAATTCTCGACCTGTATGGTGACATTTATGCACTACGCAAGACAGCAGGGTTTCTGTCCAGGGCGTTTGCAAGAGAGGATTTCAGCCTCTCAAGCCCCCACTCTAATGGAGCTCGATGATGCAACAAGCAAGATTTCTTGGAACAGAAGCGGGCAAGTTAATGCCATAAAAGGAGCGAGGTTGATTGTTTCTAAATATAGTATGAGGTAGATGATAAAAAAGTTTTTGAAAGGACGCGGGAAAGTCAGTTGTAGTTGAAAGCTTGAACGAAGAGAGTTGTTTAGTTTTATTGTACAGTGTGTATATTTTATTAAAGTGATTCCTAGTTCCAGAATTAGAGCTTTGTACTTTGAAGGATCTTCATTGTTTGAATTGATAGTTTACATTTGAATATCCGGCATAATATTCTTTGAGTGATCAGCAATTGCTTAAAATAGAAATCTATACTAAATTATAACATCAGAAATGCATTGTATAATTAACACAACATCATCGTAACATCAAGACATCTTCACATCTAGCGCTTAGACTAGAATGATCGTTACATGCGTTACTTTAATTGGTTATTATTTAAATATGGAAACATGGCCGCCTCACAGTTTTAGATACGTATTAATTTGATTTTCTTTATGTACCGGTATACCAAGGGCGGACTGGGTGTCAAAATTCTATACCATGCTGCCCACAAATTGTACATCAAGAAGGGCGTCCATCATAGCTGTCCTCAAAAGCATTATGTCAGGTTTGATAATAATAACTGTACGCATGCATACATTGAATTCTATATCTTTATAAGAAATATAGGCCTTATGTTGCTTTTTTATCGCTAAGTGTGTTGGCCCATATAGGATGAAGCCTATTAGTAGCACTGTCTACGGAGTAGGCTATAAGATTATTAGGAAAATGTGTTAGATTAAATTAGTATTAGACTGAAGTGTAGAGTCTGTAAAATTTTTTTTTTAACATGACGCTCAGAGGGCCCCTTTATAAGAGAATATTATAAAACCTTTAACAATTTAATACGTGCTATTGGGGCATTTATGCGGTTCTTTTGGTGGACCTGCCAGCTCTTTTGGGTACTATAGCATAGAGATTTGCCCGAATGCCCTTATAGAAAGTCCGCCCCTGATGTAGACACTGGAAGGAGCACGAAGAAAGGATGGCTGGATGACGTCAAAGAATGGACCGGCCTCTCGATATCCAGCTAAGAAACGCCGCTGACTGAGAAGTGTCACAGCACCCCTACGACGAACGATAAAGGAACTGACATTGATATGTATCAATATATGTATCGATATACAAACATTTTTTTTCAGGAGAAATCCTCCCTCTTTTTTTTAAGCATGCGTACAGTTATCGAGACATAATCAAACCTAACATACATTTATTAATTAATTTTTTTTCTTGGGTGAAGGTCGAGGTGATTGTTAACGTATTTGAATCTATCTTTATATATAATACTCTTCATGGCTCAACAGTTTGGACACCAAGAAGTCATGAAAAAATCACTCTTTTATCTCTGCATGTCGGACTAGAGTTACCAAACGTAATTTTAGAGGCGAAAAAAAAAGAGAGGGGGGGGACAAGTAGTATTCACTCGTCCCTTAATAGCAGGGCCGGAAATAACCATTGTGACAAAGAAGTCATGGAAAGATAACAAGTAATCTACTCTGTATTCACCCGTCACTAAATAGCAGGGCCGGACTAAACCATTGTGGTGCCCTATGCGAAACTGATTTCGCGGGGCCAAGCTTGGGTAGGGATACGGATAATAAGTGAAAATTAAGAATTTGCATGAGGAAATATACTCGTCTTTGCATTTTATTTATTCTTTACTATGTTCAGAGCTACTTTACTAGCCTTGCGTGTAGCGAAGTCATACAGTATATCATAAAAATTATATTTCCTACATAGATCAGGCTTAATAGCAAGAATTACCAAATATTTCAATCTATTTACGAGAATTGTTGACCTTATGTAATTCTTCATTAGTTAGAAGTGCGAGAGGCTTCTTTCACCAGATTCCACAATTACGGGATAATGCAGGTTTTTTTTTTTAGCGCGTGTAGGATTGGCGTTTTCCATATTGAATGACACCTCAAAATTACAATTTTCGTCTAAATATTTCATGAGATTTGTATGAGTTTTCAAAAGATTTTAATAATTTCCGGAGATTTCCAGGACTTTTCCTATATTTTGCTATTTAAGAAGATTTCCAGGAGCTCCTGGTAAATCAGAAGGCCGCGGGGAATCTGTTATAAGTTGTACAATGGTTTAATTTTTAAAATTTATTATAAACCTGGAAATTCCGCGGGTCCCACTGCTGTGGCATAGGTTGCAGTGGCCTAAAATCCTGCCCTGCAAAATAGCAGCGTATACTCATCGTGAGTCGACTAGTAGTTTATAATACATTATGATTTATAGAAAACTCGGGTGTTTATATGATCTAGAGTTTAGACCAATCATCAGTATTACATTAAAGAAAAACTGTATGATATCTTTTTTAAGAAGAGCTGAATTGTGTTAAATTATTGGTCTACAGGTTTGATTTTAAAGAAGACAAAGAAGACGCTAGTTCCAAAAATCGTCTTTAAAAAGAATAATTCAATGAATATAAATTTATGAATTTGAATTTCCTACATGCATGAAAATCTCAAATAAAGAATGAAAACAGTTATTCTTATCTTATCTTCTTATTCTATTCAACATCTTCTTTGATACTGATAGTGGCTGCATTTTATGTCCAGAAACGAAGCTGTTCGGTGTGACATGGTGTCAAAGTTTTCGAATTAGCAATTTTAGGTAGGATTCAGCTCGTGTGCAGAAAATAAAATCATTGTGTAACATTGTGTCTTCTTCTTGAATTAATCCTGTGCACTCCCAGGGGAGCATAGGGCCGCAACCACACCTCTACACCGAACTCGGTTCTGAGCAGCTTTCTTCATCTGCTCCCATGTCATTCCAGTACCCTCAGCTTCACTGATGACTGACCTCTTCCAGGTTTGCTTGGGTCTGCCCACTTTCCTCTTTCCTTGTAGGTTCCATCAAGTGCCTGCCTTGCAACATTGGTAGCTGGTTTTCGCAGGGTGTCCTATCCAGCTCCATTTTCGTTTTGTGATGTGTCTTGGGCTATGGGCTTTTGTCTAGTTCTCTCCCACAAATCGATAGTAGTTATCTTTTCTGGCCACCTAATTCCTAATATCCGGCGTAGGCATCTGTTAACAAAGATCTCGAACTTTTCCATATTTGTCTTAGTGACTCTTGTGTCTTCGTGCAAATACAAATCTCAGCCACACCATTGCCAGGATCTTTGTGTAGAAAAAAAAATCATTGTGTAACATTGCGTCTTCGTGCAAATACAAATCTCAGCCACACCATTGCCAGGATCTTTGTGGTTGCCCTAAGAATTGTGTCTAAGATTCTTTGAAATTAACGTCCAACATGTTTCCTTTCATCGATGTGTCTGAACCATAGCTCTGCATGGGAGGGATTCAAACAGATGTAGATTGGTTTCCTCATTATTTCCCGTAACTCGTGTCCTAAGACGTTCGGGTCAGAGGTAAGGCGGAGTACATCGGGGAAGTTTTAACATATACTTTCTCTGAATATCGGGGAAGTTTTAACATATACTTTCTCTGAATATCGGGGAAGTTTTAACATATACTTTCTCTGAATATCGGGGAAGTTTTAACATATACTTTCTCTGAATATCGGGGAAGTTTTAACATATACTTTCTCTGAATATCGGGGAAGTTTTAACATATACTTTCTCTGAATATCGGGGAAACTTATATACTTTCTCTGTATATCGGGGAAGTTTTAACATATACTTTCTCTGTATATCGGGGAAACTTATATCCTTTCTCTGAATATCAAGGAAACTTATATCCTTTCTCTGTATATCGGGGAAACTTATATCCTTTCTCTGTATATCGGGGAAACTTATATCCTTTCTCTGAATATCGGGGAAACTTATATCCTTTCTCTGAATATCGGGGAAACTTATATCCTTTCTCTGTATATCGGGGAAACTTATATCCTTTCTCTGTATATCGGGGAAACTTATATCCTTTCTCTGTATATCGGGGAAACTTATATCCTTTCTCTGAATATCGGGGAAACTTATATCCTTTCTCTGTATATCGGGGAAACTTATATCCTTTCTCTGAATATCGGGGAAACTTATATCCTTTCTCTGAATATCGGGGAAACTTATATCCTTTCTCTGTATATCGGGGAAACTTATATCCTTTCTCTGAATATCGGGGAAACTTATATCTTTCTCTGAATATCGGGGAAACTTATATCCTTTCTCTGTATATCGGGGAAACTTATATCCTTTCTCTGTATATCGGGGAAACTTATATCCTTTCTCTGTATATCGGGGAAACTTATATCCTTTCTCTGAATATCGGGGAAACTTATATCCTTTCTCTGTATATCGGGGAAACTTATATCCTTTCTCTGTATATCGGGGAAACTTATATCCTTTCTCTGTATATCGGGGAAACTTATATCCTTTCTCTGTATATCGGGGAAACTTATATCCTTTCTCTGTATATCGGGGAAACTTATATCCTTTCTCTGTATATCGGGGAAACTTATATCCTTTCTCTGTATATCGGGGAAACTTATATCCTTTCTCTGTACATGGGGGAAACATATATAATTTCTCTTTATATCTGGAAACTTTGACATTTTCTTTCTCTTGGCATCGGGAAACTTTGACATTTTCTTTCTCTGTACATTGGGAAACTTTGACATTTTCTTTCTCTGTACATCGGGAAAATTTGACATTTTCTTTCTCTGTACATTGGGAAACTTTGACATATTCTTGTTCTGTACATAACAATTATAATCTTTACTGTCCTTAAGAAAATTTGTCTTACAATTTGTTAATTACACCAAACAAAACATTGTAACTATAAAAAAAAACAAAATTTACATTCACACATGACTCACTCATAATTTACACGTGAAAAGCTTATATCAGATTTTTTTGCGATTTAATGATTTGATTGCCAAGGGAACAAAAGAATGTTTTGTGTCTGTTTGCCTTTTGCTATCGGTGTCTTGTATCTCTTTTGTGATGGTCAAATCACAATATCCTCTCTCTGTGCCACGTCAGTCTAGCAGGTTATCGTCATGAAACAGACCTTTTTTGAACCGTGTGGGGATAATGACTGGCTTGTTAGGGCTCTTCTGTCTTGTTTTTTGCTTTCCTATTGGCCTAATCGTCTTCCCAAACAATGGTTTCCACCAAGGCGCTGAGAACGTTGATCCGGTCGCAAACAGATGGATCAAAAGTAGCCTCGTTTCTATTTCTTTCTGCATATGAAAGTTTAGGCAAACGAAAATGAATATAGATTGTATATTGCATAGCGGAGGGTTTGAGTGGCGTTTTTTTTTAAAATCGAATTTTTGTAAATCTATATTCTACTTATCGAATGGCTAGATGGAGGAAAACTAGAAAAATCCATTGCAACTGGAGAGCTCTCTGACAGTCACAGAGCAGAAAGGGAAGCACTAGCACTAGCTGCTAGCACGCTAGCAAATCATCCAAGTTCCCCACACAGTCAGATTGTCTTACTAACCGATGCGAAAACAACCCTCCAAAGCTTGCAAAACTCTGATTCCTCCTATAACAAAAACCCCAGAACAGCACTTACAAAGCTCAACAAGAACAGCAAAAAAACTGTTATTCAATGGATACCAGCTCATATACAACTAGAAGGAAATGAGAAGGCTGACACACTCGCCAAGAGTGGGAGAACTAACTCACAAATAAACTCTGCACTCTATCCAGAAGAACTGAAGAAATTAATTATAAATAAAATAAATGAGAAATGGACGAGCTCTCATCCAAATCACAAGAAAGATGACGCTTAATATAAGCTATCCCGACAAGACCAACGTCTAATCTTTCGATTCAGGACCGGACACAACAGAATGCGACAACACATGTACCGGAAGCTTAAAATTGGAACCAGTGAAATCTGCCCACGTGGAGTATCACCAGAGAATGCCGACCTCGTCCTCCAAAACTGATCTCTTTACCAAGAGGCCCGTATAAGACACTGGCCCCAAAACACCCCAATAGAAAGAAAACTATATGGAGAGCTGCCTGATTTGGAAACCACTGCGCAGTTCATCTCATGTATTGGTCTAGTCATCTGAACACTCCAACATAACAATGAGAACGAAGAAGAAGAAGAATATATTCTAAAATATTCCTACAACAAAAATACATTTGTCATGACTGCTTAAATAAGACTGTCGAAAAAACAAAACAACAACAACAAAACTACAGAACCTAATTTAGTATTACGAAATTTAGAGTGTAATATAAGGGAAGTAATAAATAAGTGTCACATTCAAAAAATTAAGGAAAGTTGCTTCCCTTGGATAAATAATACTACACCACTACAAACTGGAACCATACTATTATTATATATTATAGTATATCGATTTAAAATATTCATGAGATACAAAAGTTGAACCTTCTCTATGGCTAACGCTATAACCAGGTGTTAAGTGGCCTGTGAACTGACCAACTATGGAAACTTCTGCAGCTGCGACCCGAGACTTTTATTATTACAAGAAGGCTGCCTGGCTCACGATGGTTCCCAGTTCGAAACCCACCCGCTTTTGTTAGGACGTAATTAAAGTCGTTGTTAAAGGCGACTGGTCAAAATGAAATGAAAGGAAACGAAACGAAAAAAAAAACGACGTTGTCAAAACTATACAAAGAAAGTAGCTTGTACGGAACCGGAAATGCCCTTCTACACTTTGGATGTGAACCACAGCGATACAAGCCCCCTCCCCCCAAAAACGATACAAGCCCCCCTCCCCCCAGAAACACAGAAGAATGAGCGTACAACCCGTTAGCGTGACAATCAAAATGCCAAAAGTTCAATTACTGTGGAGGCGCAATATTTTAACTTCCTTATTAAGGGATTTGTCTTCAGTTTGTAAAAAAGTCAACAAAAAAAAATGTCGGTCGTTTTTCTGGCTCGAAAAGAGAACTTAAATCAGACCCCCTGCTGGGCAACGTATTCGTCTGCTTCAGGCGAAGCAAAAGATATAGATCACAGCTGGTTCTAAGTCAGTCTGCTGGGCAACGTATTCGTCTGCTTCAGGCGAAGCAAAAGATATAGATCACAGCTGGTTCTAAGTCAGTCTGCTGGGCAACGTATTCGTCTGCTTCAGGCGAAGCAAAAGATATAGATCACAGCTGGTTCTAAGTCAGGCTGCTGGGCAACGTATTCGTCTGCTTCAGGCGAAGCAAAAGATATAGATCACAGCTGGTTCTAAGTCAGTCTGCTGGGCAACGTATTCGTCTGCTTCAGACGAAGCAAAAGATATAGATTACAGCTGGGCCTAAGTCAGTCTGCTGGGCAAAGTATTCGTCTGCTTCAGACGAAGCAAAAGATATAGATCACAGCTGGGTCTAAGTCAGCCTCTCTTAGAGTTCTGAGACCATGCTTCATTACTAAAGTCTCGGATGACTATAAGTATCAACTATTACGACCTTACACACTGACCCATAGACAGTCTTAAGTTCTTATAGATTTACTCAGGGGCGGATTGAATGTCAAAATCGGCACAGGCATTTCTATACAGTACAGCCCATAAATTGTATGTAATATGATAGGTCTCCTATTGTATGCCAATCTCGTCTCAAAATCATTGTGCTATTTTTTTTTATAATGTATCGATAACTGTATGCATGCTCTATATCTTTATGAGAAATATGGACCTAATGTTGCTTTTTAATCGCTATATTTGTACGCCTAAAAGGATAAAGCCTACTAATAGCATTGTCTACGGATGGAGGCTATTACTGTTTTTTTGAAAATGTGTTAGATTAAATAAGTATTACGCTGTAGTCTGTTAAAGATGTTTCTAACATGACGCTTATATAGCCCCATATATATAAGAATATTATAAAATCTTTAACAATTTAATGCGTGCCATAGTGGCATTCAAGAGGCCTTTTAGGCCCATTTATGTACCGGCCCACCGGGCATTAGCCCAAATGCCCATATAGTCAGTCCGCCCCTGGATTTACTGTACATAAAGTTACAGTGTTTAGGTTAGTGGATGTCAGAGAGAGAGGCTTAACAAGAAGTCTGGACAATAAGAGAAAGGCCCCATTGGGACTTTAAGGGCATTGGGATAAATAAAAAAAATCTGTGTACCACTTCTGCATTTATCTGGACAGAACTGCATGATGGCTGAGAGGGACAATTGAAGCTACACTTTCAAATTATTGTGATCAGTTAATAAAATTCACTCCAAAATGAAATATTGACCAAACAACAACAACAACAACAACAACAACAACAACAACAACAACAAAACAACAACAACAACAAAACAACAACAACAAAACAACAACAACAACAACAAAACAACAACAACAACAACAAAACAACAACAACAACAACAAAACAACAACAACAACAAAACAATAACAACAACAAAACAACAACAACAACAACAACAACAACAACAAAACAACAACAACAACAACAAAACAACAACAATAACAACAACAACAAAACACATAAAAAAAACTTACTTGCAATTCTTCCTATTAATAAACACAGGTTCAATGGAGTATCCATAGCCAGCGCCTCCAGTCAGGAGCGTCGCTAATAGGAGGGAAACATGCACACCAACCTTTAAAAAAAAAAAAAAGAAAGGATTTCATTATTTGTTTGAATAATAAAGTTTGGAGAAACAGATTAATAACAAATTAATTTGGATGTATGTGAGGATGGATATGTATGGATGTGATGTTTCTTCCCTCTCCCCCCTTAAGTAAAGGGCACATATGGGGGCCAGTCTTAGGCTTATGCAAACTAGACAACCGCCTAGGGCCTCCGATTGGTGGGATCTCCCACAGGACTGAAAACAATTTTTTAAAGATCTTATTGTTGGAGTACACTAGCCTGACTAGGTTTTATATAATATACGCTGTTTTATTTTTTCGCTGTTTATTTATTATTTTTTAAGATATTTCATTCAGGGCCACTAAATTTTCTTCTCTTGGGGCCTCTAATTATCTACGACCGGCCCTGTCTCAATACTAGACAGGGCTTCATGTAGAAGTGTCTACCATGCTTCTTGGTTGCTTGCGTTCTATTTTTGTACCGTCCTGTAGCTACGTATCACGTGACTAAAAGAGACCAATCATTGAAACACATTTATATTGAGAAGACAAGCATTTGTACTCCAGACGCTGCTCATAATGTGTTTATCATCAGAGGTTCATAATGTGTTTATCATCAGAGGTTCATAATGTGTTTATCATCAGAGGTTCATAATGTGTTTATCATTAGAGGTTCATAATGTGATTATCATCAAAGATTCATAATGTGTTTAAAACTGTTTATCATCAGAGGTTCATAATGTGTTTATCATCAGAGGTTCATAATGTGTTTATCATCAGAGGTTCATAATGTGTTTAACATCAGAGGTTCATAATGTGTTTAACATCAGAGGTTCATAATGTGTTTATCATCAGAGGTTCATAATGTGTTTATCATCAGAGGTTCATAATGTGTTTATCATCAGAGGTTCACAATGTGTTTATCATCAGAGGTTCATAATGTGTTTATCATCAGAGGTTCATAGTGTGTTTATCATCAGAGGTTCATAATGTGTTTACAACAGAGGTTCATAATGTGTTTATCATCAGAGGTTCATAATGTGTTTATCATCAGAGGTTCGTAATGTGTTTATTATCAGAGGTTCATAATGTGTTTATCATCAGAGGTTCATAATGTGTTTATCATCAGAGGTTCGTAAGGTGTTTATCATCAGAGGTTCATAGTGTGTTTAGCATCAGAGGGTCATAATGTGTTTATCATCAGAGGTTTATAGTGTGTTTATCATCAGAGGTTCATAATGTGTTTATCATCAGAGGTTCAGGACTCTTCTTTATCCTGCCCTCCATTTGGCCTTTTTTTCTTCTTTCGACTGTTGGTATCAATATTAAAGAGTCTTGTGTCAAGTTGATATATACCAGAGTAAACGACCTAGAGCTCTTTTGTCCTGTTATTAGATAACCATACAATATGGAGGGTAGTATGTGGAAATATGCCCTGTAATCAACGCTCCTTATGATTGTAGCATCACTGTTTGACAGGTAAAAAAAATACTTAATTTACATTCCCCTCAATTTAAAGGGGAAACACTTATTAAGTGGCGTTATTACTCCCATGACCACATTCCCACACCATTCAATCTTACTAACATTGGCGTAGCTATGAATTTGCCATTATTTGGGGGGCCCGTTAATATTTAAAATTTAATGTAAAAAAACACTCATTAAGGAGCCCCCACTCAAATGGGGGAACGGGGGACTTTCAAATCGTCCCCCTCCCTTCCTCCACAGCATGAAACACATCTGAATGTCATGTAGACGTCATTAGATGAACAGACTCAAGACCATCGATCCGTCGAAAAGTCGCCCAACTCTTCTGCCAGTGGAAACAATAGACAATCTAGTTTAGTGTTAGTTCCAAAGTCGTTCTCTTCCCCTTCTGTTATCTTTATAGCCTTCGTTACACGGGGGGCAGTGTCTTCTGTTATCTTCATAAGCTCATCATACTTTTATTGCTCTCCCCTTGTTATCTTCCATGCTGGTGGAGACGAGTTACCGCTCTTGGTTGACCTAAAATTTCAGAATGTATGTTGGTTCTGTTTCCTGGACACATAAGATTTGACTGCTTGCACTTCCGGTTGCTTTAATTGGGCCCACTAACAAGCCGCGGCGTGCCCGAGGATAATAACAGGGGAGGGACGGGAAGTGGAAAAAAAGAGAGAGAGAGAGAAAGAGGAACTAAAGAGAGTGTAAGATAGTAGGAACAGTAGGAACTGTAAAGAAGAAAAAAAAACACTTCCATTATCATGCAGAAAAGTCTAACCATTTTTTTCACCTACTTTATAAATTACTAAGTGACTCGTAGAAAAACCTTATTACTTTCAAACGTAAGGACATATAATCATTATTTTATAATGTTTATTATTATTGTTATTATGTTAGAAACAAACGAGTATTCATTCTCTGGCGCTGCCAGGGTCGAGTTTCGTTCAAAGAGAAACACAATTCATTATAGTCCCTTTAGTAAGACTAAGACTGCTTTATTGATCCTTACGGAAATTTGTTGTGATTACAATGACTCTTTTCTCATATAAAGACAACACAACAGAAAAATACACATAAATACAACAGACAACATAAAGAGTTTATTCAGCGACTACACACAGGTATCTTGGTGCATTTCATGTTCCCTGATCAATGAGTGGAAGTGATAGAGTCTGACCGAGTGAGGTACGAACGAGTTTTTGTACCGCTCCGTTCTTGTTTTTATTGACAGCAGTCGCCCACTTCGCGACGACCTGACGTAGTTCTGATGGAGCGGGTGGCCGTTGTCTTCCAAGATTTTTTCGATTTTTTTTTAGGCACTTTTGTTCAAAAAGTTCCTTTAAATGTGGTAATGTTGTGAGTGTAATTTTTTATGCTTTTTTTAAAATGATGTTTTCTAGACGTCACAACAGTTTAGATGAGGCGTTGCCTTGCCAACAAGTTATTCCGTATGTAAGCAGATTTTGTATAGTCGCGCCGTAAAAGGTCTCAAGTATCTTCTTGTTTAGTTTTAAGCTATTGAGTTTGTATAGAAAAAAGAGTCGCTTGGCTGTTTTCTTTGTCAAAGTTCCAAGGTGGTCTTCCCATGAAAGCTTGTTGTTGATGATAGATATTTATTTGCCTTTACTTGTTCTATAGATGTAATGTTTATTTGCAGTTCACGTATAGTTTGTTTTTTCTTTCTAAAATCTATTATAAGTTCTTTAGTTTTTGTTACATTCAGTTCTAGAAAGTTGTCGGTGCACCAGTTTGTAAACTCTTCTATCGAGCTTCGATACTGAGTTTCGTCTCCTGAAATAAGACCGACTATGGCAGTATCATCAGCGAATTTAATGAGTTTAACTGAGTCATAGATGTTTCTTATGTCATTAGTGTAAAGAGTGTATAGTACAGGAGAAAGTACACAACCTTGTGGAGCACCCGTACATAGTACTCGAGTTGACGATATGGTGTTGTTGACTTTAACATACTGGGGCCGTTGGGTTAAAAAGTTTAAAACCCATGCTTGTAAGTAAGGGCTTACATTTAAGTTACTCAGTTTGTTTATCATTAGATGTGGCTGTATGGTATTGAAGGCCGAGAAGAAATCTACGAAAAGGACTCTTGCATATGTTTTGGGTATATCGAGATGCTTATAAAGCTGGTCCAAAAGCAATAGAATGGCATCCTCAGTTCCTCTAGCTGCTTTGTATGCAAATTGGTGAGGGTTTAGGCTGTTATTGACTTTTGCTACAAGTTGTTTAAGCATATATTTTTCAAAACATTTCATAACAATAGGTGTTAGTGCTACTGGGCGGAAATCATTTAAGCAATCTATTTTTGGTTTCTTAGGCACTGGTATGATCTCTGAAGTTTTCCAGATGTGTGGAATGACGCACGTTTGCAATGACTGTTTAAAGATATGACAGAAGATAGAAGAGATTTGCTCCGCACATAGCTTGACCAGCTGGCCACTAATTTTGTCTGGTCCAGAAGCTTTTGTTACGTCTACTCTTTTAAATAACAAGGTCACTTCATCCTCAGTTACACAATTGACGTAAGGCTCTTGTTTTCCTTTGGACACAGTGTTGAAAAGTTCTTTGTGTAGATCAACAAAATCTTCTTTGTCAAAACGAGAATAAAAATAATTTAGTTCGTTGGCGAATTTCTCATCATCAGCCACTGAAATTTGTTCTCGTTTTGAGGCGCAGCCTTTTATTTTCTTTAATCTCTCCCAGCATTGTTTTGAGTTGTTATTCGCAAAGAAATTCTCAATTCTTTGTATGTTTTTTTTCCCTTCAATTATTGCTTTTCTCAGTTTATTATTAGCATTTATAAACTCTTCGTTGCTAGCCTTATACTTTGTTTTCAGTAATAAGGTGTTTGATTTTTTTGGTCATCCAGGGCTTATTGTTTCCATAGACATAGCTTGACCAGCTATTGTTTTTGTTGGAATTGTTAACTCCTCGCAGAATGATAGATATGAGTTAACAGTTTCTGTTAGTTCGATTATGTCTGGACAGTTTTCAATAAAGATTTCCCAGTTAGTTTTCTCAATGCATCCTCGTAGTTTTTCTACAGCCTCTTCAGACCGTTTTTATAACTCTCTTCGTAGTTTTAAGATTAGGTATGTAATTTGGTTAAAGATGGACTATACTTTTGTCAGATTCTCAGAGTGGGAACAAACTTTTACATTTGTAAGCCTGCTTAATGTTTACGTAGCATTTGTCGAGCGTTCTACCCTGCCTTGTGGGGAGGGAGACATATTGGCAATAGTTTGGCAGTGTGTTGTCAATATTTAGGTTGTTGAAATCTCCAGTTACGATACAAACAGAGTCCGGGTGTTTTGATTGTACATTGTGAAGCACATCAAAAATTATTTCTGACGCAGTCGCTGTGTCAGCAGTCGATGGTATGTACACAACAACAACACACACCTGGGTGAATTCTCTAGGCAAGTAGTAAGGCCTAAGTGTGACACACATAAATTCAATGTTAGGGTCACAAATTTTATTCCTGATGTTCACATTCTTGGCGTTGCAGTATTCCTTGTTTATATAGATTGCGAGTCCTCCTCCTTTTGACTTCCCACTACTAATTGTTCTGTCTGCTCTATAAACGTAACATTTATCGAGATCGTGTCATTGAGCCAGGTTTCAGTGAAACACATTAAGGAACACTCTCTAAATTGATACAGATGTTCACAGCAACCTGTTAATTCTTCCATCTTATTTTGTAAAGACCTAACATTGCCTGTTACGATGGGTGGAAGGAAGCCTCTTTGTCCTCTTCTTCTACACTTAAATCGTATTCCTCCTCTACGTCTCCTCTTCTTACGTTTTGTGCTAGGGATTTGTTCGGTTAGAGCCTTGGGCTTAGGCTTGTTATAAGTTTCAAGATGGCGGGTGTGTTGTCCATACTGTCAAGCGTCTTACCACAAAACTCCACTGAAATACGCGTTTCCACACAAATTAAAATCCATACCAACATTAGAATCCAAAAGACACAGTGCACATCCATTGAAACATTGGAGTAGTAACAAGTTACATGAAATATTAACAGAAAAAAAAATAATACAAAAAAGAGTCCAGAATAATTAAGTCGCCTGCTGAGGAATTTTTCTGGAGATGTGGCAGGTCTGCAGCAGTACCGCCCTCTGACAGGCAACGAGAATCTTCTTAGGAATGTTAAGGGCCTCGAAGTTATCTGTGAGGTCAGTTCTCATTATACCCTCGGTTGATATAACAATGGAGTATATTGTTATTTTTAGACCAATTCCATAACCGCTTAATCTCCAAGCTTAGGTTCCCATATTTTCTTTGTTTTTCCATTTCAGTTTTCCTTAAATTAACGGGATAGGGCATAATGGTACCGGCGATGTCAAAGAATGAAGCGTTTTTTTTTTTTTTTTGTTTATAAACATCAGATCAGGACAAATAAAATCCAGTTTTGTGTCAAAATGGGCCTAGCCCAGTATAACAAGTGATTGATAGACTCGAGAACCTCTTGTGACTAGTATCTGTTGTTACGTATCTAGGCGTTGTTTTTTTTTTCTTTTCTTTCTTTGACCTGTTGCGGTCGAGAGACGGGGAGGTTATCTGCCCCTTGTGTAATAAGTTTTTTTTTTATTCGTCAAGCCACACAGACAGTGACCGGTCCTTGACCTGTGTGTGTACCTCTGGTTGAAAGGAGGGTGTTTTTTTTTCTGTCTCTTTGAAGAGCGTTCTAGATCTGGGAAATTGATGACGTATTTGTTTCGAGAAATTCCTAGATTTGTCTTGAAATCGACGCGCGGTATATTATATAAAGACCGCCCGCGTGACGTTGACGGACAGACATACGGAGACAGCCGTGAGACAGAATAGCGGAGACATTGCGTGACCCGTGCGTGGTATACCATTTATCGTGTAAGTTAATATTATTTTTTAAGGCCTTGCTTGCTTGTATTTGTAATTATATTTTCAAACTCTTGTATTGTAATATTTTTACATGCCATTTTTGTAAAAGGGTTTTGGTCAACACATCAATTCTGTATTGAGTAAATGTTTATTTTTCTTTCTTGTAACTTTATATTTGATTAAACATTAAGTTGATAGTTTACCTTCCGATTTCTTGTGTCATTTTTTTTTGTTATTCATTGTAAGTCTTTGATTAAATTCAGACTTATTATAAGTGACACAACTGCTATTCTATTGTCACGTTCCCCTAGGCAAGCCATTTAAAAGTAGAATTCAATTCGTAATACGTGACAAAAGAAGTTTGGGGGCTCGTCCGGGATATTTTTCTGAACCTATTTTCGTCTTACTTGAGTAATTTTGTAAAGGCGAAGTTGACTTTAACAAATTTTTTTTTTTTTTGTTCAAAGAGTCGGAAGTAAAGTATCAATAGTATTGACCAAACTCTCTTAAGGTTTTTTTTTGTTGTACTGATTTTGTACTGTATATTTACATTGTATACATATTTTTGCTTGTAATAGTTGCTAGTTAGTCATGGATATTCAGGTTTTTCTTGCCAATCCCTCTGTGGAAGAGCTTGATACTTTTACTAGGAAGGAACTGGTCCTTATTTCTAAACATTTAGGGTTAAAAATAAAATCAAATGCCCTTAAACAAGAAATCAGAGATAACATTGTAATCCATTATGTAGACGAGGAAGTGTTTTCTGAAGACCTTTTAGAAACCCTTAGACCCGATGAGGGTAAATCAGATTTAGAACTTCAGATAAAATTAAAACAAATGGAAATAGAAGCCCAGAAGGAAATGGCTAGAGAGCAGAGAGAAATTAAACAAAAAGAATTAGAGCTTGCAGCGGCTAGAGAGCAGAAAGAAATGGAAATGAAATTACAAATAGAGTTAAAGAAATTAGAGTTAGCTGCTAATGTAAGACCAGATTCTTCCCCTGCCAGTCATACTGCTGAAGCAACAAAATTTTTGAAAATAATTCCACGCTTTAATGAAGCCACAATTGACAATTATTTTCCACAATTTGAACTTGCTGTGAAAAATTTTAATGTACCTGAAACTTTGTGGCCCACTTTGCTGCAAACAGTTTTGACTGGTAGAGCTGCAGAGGTATTTTGTTCTTTGACCATTGAACAACAAAAAGATTATAATGTTGTTAAGGCCTTAATTCTTAAGGCATATGAACTTGTTCCGGAAGCTTACCGAAAGCAGTTCAGGGATTGTCGCAAATCGGATGGCCAAACCCATGTAGAATTCCTGCGGGAAAAGGAGCGACGCTTTGAGAAATGGCTCACTTCCAGGGAAATCGGCACCGACTTTGCAAAATTCAAGAACCTAATGCTGATGGAAGAGTTCAAGAGTTGTGTGCGGCTGGACGTCCGTACGCATATAGCTGATCGTGGCGAGGAAGATGTGCACAAGGCTGCAGTGTTGGCAGACGATTATATAATATCACATCAATTTGCCAAGTATACGACGGATGTCAAGCCAAAACAAGTCAAACAGCCTGAGTCCATTGCTAGCAACTCCATCAAGAACAGCAGTACAAATGACAGAAAACCTACTACAAGTAAAGCTACTTGTTCCTACTGCAAACGAGAAGGCCATAAAATTGACGATTGCTGGAAACTGAAGAAGAGAAACGAAAAAGCTCCTTCAAAAGTCAGCGCTTGCACAGTACAGTGGTCGTCGAGGTTTACTCCCTCATCATCAAGCCATATCAAGAATACCTCGACACCACCTGTTTCAAATGTATTGACTGTACAAGACTCTCCGAAAATGTCTCCACGGTGTTCAAATGACTCAACAGTGAGTTCTTCAAATTCATCTTTACGATGTTCCAATGACTCAAACAAGAGTTTTTCAAATACATCAAGCCGATGTTCCAATGACTCAAACAAGAGTTTTTCAAATACATCAAGCCGATGTTCCAATGACTCAAATAAGAGTTTTTCAAATACATCAAGCCGATGTTCCAATGACTCAAACAAGAGTTAACCTAATACATCACCCCGATGTTCCAATGACTCTAACCAGAGTTCCAATAATACATCACCCCGATGTTCCAATGACTCTATCCAGAGTTCCCATAATACATCATCCCGATGTTCCCATGACTCTATCCAGAGTTCCCATAATACATCATCCCGATGTTCCCATGACTCTATCAAGAGTTCCCATAATACATCATCCAGATGTTCCCATGACTCTATCAAGAGTTCCCATAAGACATCACCCCGATGTTCCAATGACTCTATCCAGAGTTCCCATAATACATCATCCCGATGTTCCCATGACTCTATCCAGAGTTCCCATAAGACATCACCCCGATGTTCCAATGACTCCATTAAGAGTTCTCCAAATACATCCAAAAGATGTTCTACTGACTCAAGAAAGAGTTTCTCCACTGCGTCTCCTAGAGATGTCAATGACTCCAGCGAGAGTTCGACCCAAGTCCAGTCTGCATCAACCAAAATTGATGTTTTATTAGAGGATTTTAAGCCTTTCATTTCGGAAGGATTTGTATCACTACCCGGTGATTCTACAAGTCTACGACCTATCACCATTTTGAGAGACACAGGTGCCTCACAATCGTTACTTTTAGAGGGTATCTTGCCCTTGTCTAAATCATCATCGACTGGGAAGAGCATCCTGTTACGAGGCGTAGAGCTTGGATGTATAGATGTGCCTCTACATCTAATCGACATAAAGTCAAATCTCATTACTGGACCGGTTGTTGTAGGTGTCCGACCAACATTACCATTGGAAGGCATCTCGTTGCTGTTAGGCAATGACTTAGCAGGTGGAAAGGTGATAGCCGAACCCATCGTCACTCAAACACCCGACTTATCTGCCACACCCGAGGAAGACCTAGAGTTATATCCAGCGTGTGCAGTAACAAGGGCAATGAGGTTGAAAGCATCTCAAGAAGAGAACGTCGTCAAAGCCAACAGTAACCACGATGATGTCGACTTGAGCACCACATTCTTTGCTTCTCTTGAAGAAGAACCAACGCCAAATTCTGAAAAGCCGGCATCAACTCGAAAACAGTTGATTGAGGACCAAAAGAAGGATCCAGAGCTCGCCAAACTCCGAGAAACCGCAATGACATCACAAGAGGCAGAGCTAGCATCAACGTGCTACTACATCCAAGATGATATGCTCTTCAGGAAATGGAAACCTCCAGACGCATCCAACGAAGAAGAATGGAGAATATGCCATCAAATCGTGTTACCAGAAAGATACCGAGCGTACATCATGAATCTGGCTCATGACACACCAATGTCAGGTCATCTCGGCATCCACAAGACATACCACAAGATTATGTCACACTTTTTCTGGCCACGTTTGAAGAAAGATGTCATCCAGTACTGCCGATCCTGTCATGCCTGTCAGATGGTTGGCAAGCCAAATCAAAAGATCCCTGTTGCTCCTCTGAAGCCGATTCCAGCCTTTGAAGAACCTTTCAGCAGAGTACTTATTGACTGTGTTGGTCCTCTCCCAAGGACAAAAGCTGGCAACCAATACCTGTTGACCATTATGTGTGCTTCAACTCGTTTTCCTGAGGCTATTCCTCTAAGGAACATAAAAGCATCAAACATTGTAAAGGCCTTAATCAAGTTCTTTACTCTATTTGGTCTACCAAAGTCCATCCAATCGGACCAAGGAACGAATTTCACGGCCAATCTGTTCAAGCAAGTCATGACTCAGTTGGGCATCAAACACTGCATGTCGAGTGCGTATCATGCCGAGTCGCAAGGCGCTCTTGAGCGATTCCATCAGACTCTCAAGAACATGATCCGAACCTATTGCTTTGAGCACGAAAAAGACTGGGACGAAGGAATCCACATGCTGCTGTTTGCAACCCGTGAATCCGTCCAGGAATCGTTGGGATTCAGCCCTTTTGACTTAGTCTTTGGCCATTCGGTGCGCGGTCCCTTGAAATGTATAAAAGAGACTTTGTTGTCACCAACAGCCACTGAAGGACTTTTAGAATATGTAATTAAGTTTAAAACTAGACTTTATGATGCTTGTGTTCTGGCCAAAAATAACTTACAAAACACCCAATCCAGCATGCAACGCTGGTATGATAGAAAGGCCCGTGTTAGAGAATTTTCTCCCGGGGATAAGGTGCTTGTATTTTTGCCCATACCAGGTCAACCCTTGCAAGCCAGATATTTTGGTCCCTATGAAATTGAGACCAAAATTAGTGACCTCAATTATACAATCAAAACTCCTGACCGTAGGAAAAAGACTCAGCTATGTCATATAAACATGCTGAAGCCTTATGTATCTCGGCCAGATCACTCAGAGAAGAGTAATTGTGTTTTAAATACAGTCAAAAGTTGTTCAAATAGCCATGTTTCTCCTATTGATGATGATATTGTAAAGGAGAAATTTGGACAATACAAAATACCTAATTCTTTTGTATTACAGAATTTGGATGTAAAACTGTCTCATCTGTCTTCGACAGAAAGGCCAGTTATCATGAAGCTCATTAATGAATTTAATGACATTTTTTTCTGATGTACCAAAACAGACTAATGTTATAATGCATGATGTAGATGTTGGCGAGGCTACTCCAGTCAAGCAGCATCCTTACAGGGTCAACCCTGAAAAACTTGCCATACTTAGGTCAGAAATCAAGTATATGCTTGAAAATGACCTCATTGAACCAAGTTCCAGTAGTTGGAGCTCCCCATGTGTCTTGATACCTAAACAGGACAAGACTTATCGTTTTTGTACAGACTACCGTAAGGTAAATGCTGTAACAAAGACCGATTCGTTTCCTATCCCTAGGATAGACGATCTCATAGATCGTATTGGTGACGCTAAGTACATCACCAAAATAGACCTACTTTCAGGTTATTGGCAGGTTCCCCTGACTGATAGGGCAAAGGAAATCTCCGCCTTTGTCACCCCTGATGGTTTGTACCAATACAAAGTGATGCCATTTGGCATGAAGAATGCTCCTGCCACTTTCCAGAGAATGATAAATGCCCTGCTTGCTGACATGGAGAATTGCCACGCATACATAGACGATGTAGTAATTTTTAGCCAAGATTTTTCTAGCCATTATAAACAACTGCATTGTCTTTTTACTAAACTGTTACATGCAAAAATTACTGTAAACCTGAGTAAGAGTGATTTTTGCCAGGCTTCCATCCAATACTTAGGCCATATTGTAGGACAAGGCCAGGTGAAACCTGTAATGGCCAAAGTAGAAGCTATCCAAGCTTTCCCTATCCCTGCTGATCGGAAACAACTCCGAAGATTTTTGGGAATGTCTGGATATTATAGAAAATTTTGCGAAAATTTTTCTGTCATTGCCAGTCCTTTAACAAACCTCCTGAGAAAGAACGTCCGATTTACTTGGACGGATGAATGTCAGAAAGCCTTTAACCAGATCAAGCAGATATTATCTAGCTCTCCCATTTTGATGGCTCCTGACTTCGGAAAACCTTTTAGGTTAGCTATTGACGCCAGTGACACAGGTGTTGGGTCAGTCCTTTACCAAGAAGATAATTTCCAAGTAGAGCATCCTATTTGTTTCTTTTCCAAGAAATTTAATAGACATTAAAGAAATTATTCTACTGTGGAAAAAGAATGTCTTGGGTTGATTCTTTCTATACAACACTTTGATTTTTATATCAGTGGGTCCAGATGGCCACTGGTTGTATTTACTGACCATAATCCCCTTACATTTATCCACAAAATGTCTGGCAAGAACCAACGACTTCTCAGGTGGAGTTTATTTTTACAAGAGTACAACCTAGATCTTAAACACATAAAAGGCAGCGAAAATGTTATCGCCGATGCCTTGTCTAGATTGTAAAAAGTATTTTGATGTATATATTTTTTTTATATATATCATGATAAATACATTCTGTAATGTAAATATTTTTTTTGTAGTTCTAAAAAGATTTCCATTTCGTGGAAATGTAAACTTTTTATTTTTAGGGGGGAGGTGTTACGTATCTAGGCGTTGTTTTTTTTTTCTTTTCTTTCTTTGACCTGTTGCGGTCGAGAGACGGGGAGGTTATCTGCCCCTTGTGTAATAAGTTTTTTTTTATTCGTCAAGCCACACAGACAGTGACCGGTCCTTGACCTGTGTGTGTACCTCTGGTTGAAAGGAGGGTGTTTTTTTTTCTGTCTCTTTGAAGAGCGTTCTAGATCTGGGAAATTGATGACGTATTTGTTTCGAGAAATTCCTAGATTTGTCTTGAAATCGACGCGCGGTATATTATATAAAGACCGCCCGCGTGACGTTGACGGACAGACATACGGAGACAGCCGTGAGACAGAATAGCGGAGACATTGCGTGACCCGTGCGTGGTATACCATTTATCGTGTAAGTTAATATTATTTTTTTAAGGCCTTGCTTGCTTGTATTTGTAATTATATTTTCAAACTCTTGTATTGTAATATTTTTACATGCCATTTTTGTAAAAGGGTTTTGGTCAACACATCAATTCTGTATTGAGTAAATGTTTATTTTTCTTTCTTGTAACTTTATATTTGATTAAACATTAAGTTGATAGTTTACCTTCCGATTTCTTGTGTCATTTTTTTTTGTTATTCATTGTAAGTCTTTGATTAAATTCAGACTTATTATAAGTGACACAACTGCTATTCTATTGTCACGTTCCCCTAGGCAAGCCATTTAAAAGTAGAATTCAATTCGTAATACGTGACACTGTATGAAGGAAGAGTATCCTTATTAATCATATTATGTGTCGAAGCTAGGTGTTGGTGTACTTATTTTGCAGCTTGGTTATGACGACCTAGGTAGGCAGATTTTTATTATTATAATTATTATTTTATGATGGAAAGATTGTTTGTTGAGACACCACTGATGACTATTTTATTTTACTATTACTCCTGATCCATCTAAGTTATATATCATAGCTTCGAGAATCCACAAAAAATCTCTTCATTGCTCTGAAGATTTAGAAATTCAATTTTGTTTTCGATTTGCTTCACTTTTAACCAGTGACTCTCAAACTTTTACTAGTGATACACCCCCCACCACCACCCCAAAAAAATTACATTAGCGCCCTCCACCTCATTAGCCAGCTAGATTATCTGGGCCAGCACAACGACGAACCGCTTTACTTTCCTCAACTAATGCCAGGTAGCTACCCATTAAAGTTGGATTAAAGGAACAATTTTGACAGTTTATGTATATCTTTGGTAAAAATAACAACACACTAAGTGGCCACACTGAAAACTCTGGTTTGACCGTTATAATTTTTCAGAACTGTTTAATCATCTTATTATTGACGTCTTTTTTATAAATGAATTATTATGAACGACGTTACAATTTTTCTTGTAACACAGTAAGAGCCACAGATTTAACGGGAATTCCCGCACTTGACTCAATTGTTTGTGTATTGAAAAGGCAGTGTTTCCCAAACTGTATTCCGCGGAAACCCAGTGTTTCGCAAGGCCTGAATATTGTTTCGCGAATTACTGGAATAATTAACTAGTAGGCCACCACGTGAGTTAATCTCTTGAAGGAATAATTCAGTGTTCAAGTTAAAGCTTATGTATAACATCTACTTTCAGTGATGCAATATTAATATCTGCTGGACAATAAGTAAATATGTATTTTTAGAGTCATAAAGTAAGAATTTATGTAAAAAAACAACTTTTATGTTACTTGTTTATTCTCCGAATAATTCACTTCTGTTTGTATTAAGTAGATAACTAGGGCTTTATCTTCGAAGATTAAAGAAGAGTACAGTATTTTAAAGTGGCTACGGTAAACTTAATGTACAAGCCGTGAAGACTAGACCTATCGATTTCAGCAAATTAGTTTCGTTTAACTGGTTCCATTTTTTTTAATGCTTAAATGTATTAATAAACTCGACGTTATTTCTTTCTTTTAACGATCTACTTCTTATGGGTACATAATGTCGTAGTAGGCTAAATACCTATACAAGTGAAAGTGTATCGTTTATGTTTGTTACGTGTTAAGTGTGACTCCAGGACGCACGAGCCCAACATTCTACAGCTTTCGCGACACATGGATATTAATGTACGATTCTACATCTTAGCGACCAACACACACAGATAGACGTTACAGTCATACAGACATGTGACGTGTCAACTAGCGATTGGGCTCCACTACCCATAGGCTGTGACGTTGCAGATCAGTGTTCAGGCCTTCTTTGACGATGGGTCCAGTTCCTACAGTTATACCGCTTGAATACAACATAAACTTCCAATTAGGAGAGGATCTATGATCGTTGAAAATCAAGTCATGCACAACCCACAGACCTAGATATGCAGGTCTGTGGCATAACCGTTTCAATGGTAGAGACATTGGGAAGAATTTAGGGGAAATAAATTTTGGGAAAATATAAAGAAAATGTGAGATAGCTTACTTAATGCAATAACTAAATATAAAAAAAAACATTACTGGTGACAATGTAAAAAAGAATTATGGATCAGGAAGCATATGTTTTAGATCTGTGGATCTTTTTCTTCTTCTTCTAGCCAGCTTTATTGCTGCTGAGCTATGAGCTCTTTTGCAGACTGTGCCAAGGAAAAATGGTGTGCTGTTCTCTTCAGTTGTTCAGCACTGCCGTACAGGGTGTTGGTTATGTTGGGCTGTAGTGGAAGTAGGGTTTGCCTAACGTGGATTGAGAAGGGGCATTCAAAGAGGATATGGTTTACGGTTTCATAAGGGTGGGCGCAGTGTCTGCAAAGGGGGAGTTGTGTGGAATTTATTTTGTTCAGATGGTAATTTAACAGATTTGTGTATCCTGTCCTTAGAAGTTGGAAGATTGTAGATTGCTCTTTGCGGGGTAGGAAGTTAATACTGTCCAGTTTATTGGGCATGGTCATTTCTTTGTACATGGCTCTGCCTGTGTTTCCTGATGCCCATTGGTTGAGCCACTCCTCTTTGTGATTGTTGACTAACATTGAACTAAGGTTGAGGTAGTTAACAGGTCTATCTGGTTGTTCCATAGATGAACCTGCCTTTGATAGCTTATCTGCCTTTTCATTTCCCATGATGCCAATGTGTCCAGGGATCCACTGTAGTGGATACACAATATGATGAACTCATTTATGTGTTTGATATATTTGTACACAATACGAAGTGCCCACCTTTGTATCATATTTGGCAGAATAGACATTTTTTTTTACCACGAAGTTAAATAGAATAAAGGTTTTGTCGTTTCTTGTTTCTATTAGTTAACGCTTGTTATCCCGGGCAGAAGTCATTAATAAAGTTTGCTGGAATAGTTTCCAGCCGTCTCTTAATCAGCTTTAACGTAAGCATGCCTCGTTTTCAGAGCGAGGCTAGGGGGCGCTATCAAGGTTTTACCTTTAGAAAATGAATACAACGACTAGAAGTGTGAAATTCCAGACCAAAAAAAAAAAAAAAAAGAAAATGAATAAAACCAGTTAGAATCTTGAGCTGCACTCTTTGCTTGAACATGACGGAAAGTTAAAAAGATCTACAACTTTCACCTTTACCAATCTGTTGGACCGTTGGGGCTCCACACATAATCTGTCAACCGTCTCTCTCCATTCCTCAGTGTCTTTTACCACGACTAGAAAATCCTTCAATGACAGGCCTGTCCATTCTTTGATGTTGTTTTCCACCTCTTTCATTCTCTTCCTGTTTTTTTCTGGTACTGTGCCCTGCAGGAGCTTTGTCAGCCTAAGGATGTTGTGCTATGACCACAAAGTTTAAGTTTTTATTTTGTTTTTACAGTGGTCAGCAGGTTATTATCGTGGGGCTCTATTGCTCATCATGTTTCGGATTTCCTCATTTATGTTGCGGTCTTTGTAGGTGAAACCATGACTAGGATCATCCTCACTATATTTGCAGCTAGATTCGGAAGCATACAAAAATGACGCCATCACCAAGGAGCGCACCAGACTGACTTCAATGCCGAGGTCAATCCTTGTCTTTCTAGAGAGTCTTTAGATTCACAAGTGCTGCCGTGGACTGGGAGATTCTTGCCAGTCGTTCAGGTTTGGTTTCTTCCAGTCTGAAATGATGGCTTCTAGGTATTTAAAACTAATACAACGTTACAGCTAAATGCCTCCAATACGCGTGTCAATTTCAAAGCTTTTGTTAGCTATTGGTCACATAAACCGTATGAAAAGAAACAAACTTAATTAACATCCTCAAGAAAAACTTGGATTTCTCAAAAGTAAAAACCAACTTTCTCAATGGGTTTCTTACGAGAACCTAATAGCCGACATAATGTCATACTCATTAACATAACAACGAATCAATGTACAAAGTACTGAATACTGTAATGTAATTACTTACACATGATAATTTCTTTCTGTAAGCAATAGATATCCCAGTTATAAAAGGAAAACAAAACTGAAAAAAAAAAGAAAACAAATATTATACTTGTATTAGTTCTCATACGCATAGATTTAGGCATACATATAGGCATACATATAGGCATAAAACGGACTAATATAAACATATGTTGATGGAAACAGAGTTAGTTTACTTGTAGATGCAAATCAGTGAACATCAATACTGACCATTGGGAAGACATAGCTCTAGACCGCACCAGATGGAGAGAGACAGTGACCAAGAAAGCTATGGACAGCGAAAGTACATGGGTCTCAGCTCAGGAAGAAAAACGTACAATCCCAAAAACGGCCAGCTCCTCTACCACCGAAGCAAAAGCCACCTTAACCTGCGCTATCTGCGGACGGGAGTGTCTCTCCAAAATAGGGCTCCACAGCCACATGAGGAAGTGTGCGAGATGAACCAGAGTCGTCCTACGACTGAAGGAGGCCAACTAGATGCAATAGAGAGAACCAACAGGTTCAAGGCAATATTTTGATTAGGCTTCAATGGGAAGTTTCAGACCAAAAGGTAATCACGGCTATTACCTCTTTGTTTACATTTTGATTTTTAAAGATGCGGTTTACCTTCTTTCACCAACAAGAGAAAACAAGAGAAAGCGATATGAATAAATGTGAAGGCGATGTCATGTGACTTATAGATTTAAAAAAAAATTAAGAAAATGAAAAGTTGGAAGATAGGGAGAGACTTTGAAAGAAATAACGAGACAAACAATGTCAAGGACGCCATAATGAAAGGTCACTGAAGATGATTTTTTCCCCTAAAAATTTGACTCTAGAGAGCTGAAAAGTGCAAAAGAAAAAAATTCTTTGATTTATTAAAATACTTGTCTTGGACATTCTTTTTCTATTCTGTAAATCTGGTAAAAGCTTTTCTTTGTTTAGAATTACATCCATGTCAGTGGCGTAACTAAGGGGGCGGAGAATTTTAAAATCCCCCCGGGCCCCCACCTAGGGGGGGCCCCCAAATGGGTGTCCAAAATTTATTGTTAATACATAAATTAATATATTTGATTGACAAATAGTGTCAACGGGTGTCTTTTTTTTTCAACATTTATGGATTAAATTTATCACAAAGACTAAACCTAGATCTAGGTCTATCAGTACGTTGACTTTGTTGACATTTTAAAAATATTTTTTCCCACAGAGATCAAAGTTTTTTTTAAAGTTAGTTTTACATTTTAAACTTTGTTGCCACGAATAAAACTGCATGATATACAGCGAATTGCAGGTATCTTGTTATCTTTACTAATAATAGATCTAAATGTCCAGTATTTTATGGCTACACTAATTAACCTGGAATCAAAATTTACAGAATCGAGTATAACAGATCCAAAAGTTATTCTTAATAATGCTAGAATAGTCCATTATTCGGGTTTGGCGTCTATAATTTCAGAATTAAACTTCACACTTGAGTTATTACCCTCTATTCATATTTCCTCAATCCAATGGAAACCCTATTTTTATTTCCACCTAATCCTTTTGCTTTCGAACAAAACATAAACAACAAACAATGACGTAATATCATATAATATTAGCACATCATTCCTTTTGAAGTTATTACCACACCCTTCCTTTTAAAGTTCTTAAAAGTGATATCTACTAGCAGGGCCGCCCTAGCATTTGCGGGGCCCTATGCGAAACGGATCGCGCGGGGCCAGTCTGGGTAGGGATGAGCATAATGTCAATATTATTTTTGTTTGAATTAGAAAATAGGCCTACTTTCGTATTTGCAATAAATTTTTATTAACTGAAAGCTCGCAATGCCACTTTTTATTTATAGGCACCCCAAAATTTCAATTTCGTCTATTCTTCAGGAGATTTGAATAAATTCAAAAAAAGTTCAGGACTTTCATGAGATTTCCTGGAGGCCCTGGAAAATCAGGAGGTCACGAAAACCCTGTTATTTTATATACATTATAATGGTTTAATTTAGTAATGTACACTTAGAATTAGCGTGGGTCCTATGAAAGCGCGGGGCCCACTGCCACCGCATAGGCTGCAGTGGCCTAAGACCGGCCCTGTCTACTAGGAACTTTAACAATTCGTCCACTTCTGGTTGTCTTGACTGGCACAACAAGTTCTCTAGACGTTGGTCTATAACTGTCTGTTTTGTTTGTTCCAACAATTTGCAGTTCATTGTCTCCATCGGTATCATAGTACCCAGAGATGTCTTTATCGAAACTCTTATTCAAAAAGTGTTGATTTCTTCTGTACGTTTTTCCATCGTTTGTCTTTATGATGTAAGATCTGGGTGCTGAATGTTTTTTTATGATAACTGCTTTCTGCCATGTTTGACCTAGACGAACTCTCCGACAGAATAATCTTTAGGTAGTCTTGCTTTTGCATTGTATTTCACTTTGCTTTTCATCTGTCATTCGTTGAGTAATGTCTCTGCATTTTCAGCTACCGATGGTTTCAATAGTTTGGGATCAGTTGGAATGATTTCCTGAGTCTTCTACTCGTCAGCAGTTGTGATGGGGAATAAAGCAGTCCACTTATCGGAGTATTTCTATACTCGAGCATAACGAGATATGGATCTTTCCCACCTTTGTATTCTCTGAATCCTTTTTCTTGCGCACAAAACATAAACAACCAACAATGACGTAATACCATATAATAATAGCACAGAATCTTCTTCATGCAGTGAAAAATTAAGAATTTTTTGCCTATCTTGAGTTCTGGTCAAAGCTCTTGCGCCCAATTAATATAGTTCAGAAGAAACTACAAAAGTCTGGACTGCATATACGGGAAGCTGCTAAAGAAATTAGTACCCTTTCATGCTTTCTGCAAAATGATGAGAAACCGACAAAAAACCAATCCATCGAAAAAGCAAAAGAAGGTATTGAATACTATGGATTCCCTGTAATAAAAAAAAACCAGAAGAAAGAAAAGGCTTGATGGGAAGTTGAGCTATAATGTAGGACTGTCAATAGAACTGCAATTCAAACGTGTTGCGACAGAAGTGCTGGACAGATTTCAAAGGTTGGAAAGAAAATGGATACCTTTGGGTTTCTTCTTGAACCAAGACACCTGTTAGATGAAGACCTGCTTATGACAAACTGTGCTACTTTTCCTGTTTGTATGATGAAATAAATGGCAAATCGCTTTTTCAATGATGTCATTGATGCACGAGCACTTTTCATCAACAAACCAGTAATACAATCACCAATAGACATATTGAGGAAACAGGCTTCATATGGTAATTACGTGTGCTCAAACCTTGTAACCTCCTCCGAATACCGCTAACTCAGGCCACTTTCATGACGTCATGTGAGAGATCATTCTCAAAGCTCAAGTTCATTAAAAGCTATCTCAGGAGCACAATGACACAAGAAAGGCTTATCATGGCTTTAATGTCAGAGAAGTCACAAATACTAGAAAGTATCGATGTAGTTGATGTTATAGATGTCTTTGCTGCACAGAATGCACGACGTGAAGCGATATCAATTTAGATTTGTCACTTGTGCATTATTTAACTAATAAATAAAGGTATTATTCATTAAAAGAGTCTTGATTACTTTTTGTTAAGTTTACTGATATACTGAACCAATTAGATTTGGGGCGTATATATTTTTGCGTACATTATCCCATGTCATATGTCGAATGTCAAAATGTAAGGGGCCCCCAAAGAGGTCAATCCCCCCGGGCCCCCAAATCCCTAGTTACGCCCCTGATCCATGTTAAAAAAATAATTTCTTTTACTATATATTAAGACTCCGATCCCCATTAAAACAGACGACCATAGCATCATCTGCCCTATAGATCACAAGGTCTGAAAGGGAACTTTACTTATCCTCATTAAATAAAAATAATTTGATAAGTTTCTAATAAGTTTCTGTTTAAAAAAATTCAGGAAAATTTAAAAATTAAAAATCCTAATGAAAAGGATGCTTTAAAATTCGGAACGGACATTCCCAAGACATAAGGTCAAGCTACTTTTGTCTCTAAGACCCAGTGGTCAAACGTGATGTCATCGCTTACAGGTATACACGCCATCCAGAAGGCAATAACGTCTTGTCTGTATATCTCCAGAAACCCAATGGATAAACAAGCCACTGTACCTGGGGAAAAAAAAACAACAAGAAAGTAATTACATTGCCAAAATGGAAGGTTCATTTTATGTTGTTTTTTTGTGTGTGTGTTTCTGTATTGTTCTTAAGCAAGGAATGACGGTTCTAGATATACAAGAGAATGCAAGAAAGAGAAATGCAAGAAAGAGAAATCAATGTTATTACTTAAAGTTCAAACTGTGATTGCAACAACCCGAAACGTCAATGCATTCTACAAAACATCACATATGTACAAAGACATCAGATATGTACAGAACTTTCACATATCTACAAAACATTACATATCTACAAAACATCACACATCTACTAAACATCACATATATACAAAACATCACACATCTACAAAAAATTACATATGTACAAAACATCACATGTCTACTAAACATCTCATATCTACAAAACACCTCATATCTACAAAAGATCACATATCTACAAAACATTACATATTAACAAGACATCATCTACTGAAAGTCACATATCTAAAAAAAAAAATCACATATCTACAAAACATCACATATCGGTATTTACAAGACATCACATATGTAAAAAACATCCCTGATCTACAAAGCATCACATGTCTAAAAAAAACATCACATATCAACAAAACATCACATATCTACAAAAACAGCTACATCTAAATAAGCCTCACACATCTACGAAACGCCACTCTTCTAGAAAAAAGATAAAAAAAAACGCTATTTCCAATTCATACCGCCCCGCCAAAACAACCTTCTAAAGAAGACACATTAAAAATGCACACGACTAAAACCTTAGTAGCCCCCACCCTCACACCAACTCCATACTCTAAAGCTCCCCTACATCTGAACACTTCACATCATACATCAAATATATGGTATACTGGGCTGCGTGGTGGCTGAAAGGCGTGAAGCAAAAGGCTGCCAATGGGGTCTCGTGCGCGACTCTCGGTTTGGACTATCCCTTCTCCTAATTCTGGAATGTTTAGGACTCCCCAGAGTCCATCCGTCTCTAATCTGCACTTAACATTGGTTGGAACAAGTAAAAGTGGCTAGTCGTTGTGCTGGTCACATGACAACCTCGTTAACCGTCGGCCATAGCACCAGATGAAGTATTAAGAAAGCCCTAGAGTGTACTATTATCTAATATATGTCGCAGGCATCCAGACAGACAGCTATTTTTGTTTAAAAATTAATTACTGTGAAGAACATGTGTATTCGATTCTTTAATTAATACTTTCATCTTTTTATTTTAAGATGATACATTGAACAAAAGTCAGGATGACCGAATGTCAGGACCAGGCAAATAATTCCTTAACTTCCATACTGGTTGCCGCATATCTCCCTCGCGTATGCTAATGTTACAATCTTATTGCTATTGTGTTATGCCCCTTGATTTGTCAGACTGATTGCTTCGCAGTGTTTTGCGACCGGAAGTTTGTTTGTTTGTTGCCACTTTCATTTTCTTTTGGCAGACGACTTAGAATGCTATCGATGCTATTTTCTGATGTCAAATTGCAGCCCACATTATTATTTTTTTTTGTTGCTATTTTTAATAAACCAAACAGGGGCGTAGCTTTATTATTAAATAAGTGTGGGTGATAGGATCCAATATTCGAAATAGAAATGATGGGTGCCTGTTCGTATGGATCTTCATTACTGAAAGAACATAAAAAAAAAACTACTTGTAAATCAAGTAACAGTATTACTTGCTTTGTTCTGTATTAAAAGTCTTAATCTACTTCTTTATGCCTTTGAATATTCCTTCCTTATTACAATATATACTATATAAACTTTTGACTATTTCTTCATAATTATATCCTGTGGCATAGCTAGGAGAGAGGGAGGGGGTGTTAATTCGAAGGTCCCCCCCCCCCCGAGTTCTTACTTGAGGGGTCTCCCCTACCCTATGCGGAATGTTACATATTAAATATTACAGTAGAGCGTCGTTTATCCGACTCAATTGGGACCGGACACCGTTCGGATACGCGATTGTTCGGATAACCGAAAACCGAAGCGATCCATGCAGTATATGCAACCGGACACTATACGAATATTGAAAATCATCACATGCGGGACACGTGCGTGAAGAACGAGCAAAATAGGTGACAAATGTCGCAATTTTACCTCACCTTGGGTTTTTCCGTCACTTTTCGCCTCGCGCGAAACAACTGTTGAGCATTGCCTGTTCGAAAACGTATTCATACAGTACATGTGGTTGATAAAAAAAAAAAAAATGGTCCGGATATTTGACGCTCCGGATAATACATGCGTAGATGAACAACGTTCTACTGTACGCCACTGCTATTAAATCTTCCTTTTCACGTTGTTATACAAGTTAGTGGCCCCTTGCATATATTCCGCACATATTAATTATCCTCCTGCGGTGTTACACCTAGGGAGTTACTTTCTATTTAGAGTTTCTTTCATTATCATTATAATAGTTAAACTTTTTATGTTTTTTTTCTATTTATTTCAGGTTGGTAGATTGTTCTTTGTTTTTTTAATGGTCCTCATTCACCAATCGTAAACAAACAACATTTAGCCACGTGATTCTCTATCTCTTCTATACAAATTACGCAATCCATAAAGGCTGTCGCGTGATACGTTTTTTCCCCCATTGTTTTATCAATATTATCACGTGGCTAAATGTTGTTTGTTGACGATTGGTGAATGAGGTCCATAGGATGACAAACAACTAATGCACGTTTTAGTGTTAAAACATTTTTTTAAAAAGTTTCATCAATTTTTCATAATGTCGAATGAAAACCAAAAAGGTCCAGTTCCCAGGGGGTCCCCTAATCCCTGGCTGATTCTACCTTGCAATATTTCTTCAAATGCTAGACATGTCTCAAACTCGTCAGCTTGAGGACCACGATAATAAATGGACCTCATTCACCAAATCGTAAACAAACAACATTTAGTCACGTGATCACATTGCTAAAACCAACGGGAAAAAACTGTCACGTGACAGCCACTGTGTATTAAAATTAGATCGTAATTTGTATAGAAGAGATAGAGAACCACGTTACAAAATAGTGTTTGTTTACGATTGGTGAATGAGGTCCATTATGGATTAAGATCTGAACCCTAGATGTGGGCCAATGAATCCCAGCCCTGAACAGTAAGACCAGAAAGAGAAACCACATCAGTGATAACCTTAACCAAACATTTTCTTTATGAAAAAACAACAACTTTTTTTGAAGTTTAATTTCTAAATTTACTGGCACCGCTTTTTTAAGAGTCAATAGGATTTGATTTAGATCGACTGCTTTCAAGTGATGTTTGATTTTTGACTTTTCACAAGATTGATAACAAAACACACAGTCACGTGATTTCCGCCTGCGTCCATATTGATTATTCTTGCAGAAGAATCTCGTGAAAAAAAATTCCATTACTGACACAAAAACAAAGAGAAAACCCAGATATTAAGCTACATGTTTTCGATAAGGCTGATGTTCATTACGGACTACGTGCAGCATTGAAATATTACAACATTTTATGCGGTAAAATGTTAAACTAACATTGGTTAGGTTTTTTTCTTGTTCTGTTCATTCTAGTTTTTGTGTTTTTTTTATTTATCAACTAACAGCTCATTTATTTTTGTTTGATGTGCAAAAGACTCACTGATTAGCCAAGTCCAAAATATCCGCTACAAGGTTTAGGAAATTTTAATTTATTCATAAAGTCGTTTGGCTAGTAAGTGTCAAGTCCCATGTGACATCTCATTGTTCACAAAATGAGGACAGTTTACGTAGCTCAAATTAGGTCACGCGTTATTACACTTAGATGCCAGAGAGAGCTAGAGCTAGACGTCGCTAGTATAAAAGTAAATAGTTACTATTTTTATTGATCATTATTACTGTATACTGTATTTGCTTTATATATCTAATGTACATACATTTACTGTTTTAAGTTCCAGTTTAAAAGAATTAAATTCTAGAAAAGTATATCAGCACTTTGTTACTTCATTGTTTCTTAAAGTGTTTGAACTAGAATCAAGGCACCTCCGAATCCGCATAAGTCACAAGTTTATCACATCAAGTCTTACAAACATAATAAAAAATGACTGTAAGAAGGTTTAGCACAATGATAAAGAGCCTTTGTTTTGATGAACTGATAATAAGACTGAAACAATTTTTCAGACGCTCCTTCTGAAATGAAGATTACTCTGAGACCTGGACCAAAATATCAGCAGGGGATGGCGGTGTCTAGTAAGATAAAACTGAAGGAACAGTCTGGAGAGAATATTACACGACCATGCAGATGAGAGTTTCGAGGACATTTATTCTTTATACCAGGATTTGAACCAAAAGTCTCACAACTACCTGTGAACGTTCAATATATTTTCCACCTCGCTAAAAAAAAACAAAAAAAAAATATATAATGTTTTAAAACCTTCCATTTTCCTCCAGTAATTTTCAGGAAACCCTGATACGACACCCTGACATGACACCTTCATATGACACCCTGACATGACACCTTCATATGACACCCTGACATGACACCTTCATATGACATCCTGACACGACACCTTCATATGACACCTTGACATGACACCCTTACACTACACACTCATATGACACCCTTACATGACACTCTGACATGACACATTCATATGACACCCTGACATGACACCCTTACATGGCACCCTGACATGACACCCTGACATGATACCTTCATATGACACCCTTACCTGACACCCTGACATAACACCATATGAAACCCTGACATGGCACCCTTACAAGACACCCTGATATGACACCCTGATATGACACCCTTACTTGACACCCTGACATGACACCTTCACATGACACCCTTACATGACACCCTCGTTAACCGTCGGCCATTGAACCAGATAAAGTATAATGACGGTAATTTCAACAATGCAACAATTGATTAGTACAGTCCCCTCCTACTGTCCACCATAATTGTTTTACACGATCGCATTTTCAACCTGCTCTAATAATACTTTATTTCAATAGCGAGTACTATACTGTCTACTGACCTGCCACTGAGGCGACACCTGACAGCACAGCTATAGCCACGGCTGAATTAATTGGTACATCTTTAGTGGCATCTTCCTGGCGTATCTCTTCAAGGATCTCCTCCTTGGTACGCTTATCTGCCATTGTCTGAGGAGACAGAAACATAAAACATTAGAGGGAAATGATTAGAAGGGAATGAAAAGGAACAAGTGAGACAAGTTTCTTTTTAATAATAATATAACTTTTTAGCACACTCCGTCTTTCTTGTCTCTCTCTCTCTCTCTTTCTCTCTCTCTCTTTTTTTCTCTTTCTTTCATTTTCTCCTTTTCTCTTTATCTCTCTCACACTATCTCTTTCTTTCTTTCTTTCTATCTTCTTCTCTCTTTATCTCCATCTCTCTTTCTATCATTTTACCCATTTTCTCTTTCTGTTATCTTTCTCACCCCTCTCTCTTGCTTTCTCTTTCTCTCTCTCTCTCTATCTCTCTCTCTCTGAACCCTCCCCATCTTTCTCTATGTATCACTAGCAGACGACCATTCAATAAAAAGTCGATGACTATTGAATAGCCATACTATGGGGCCGGTAATAGACTCGTTCATGACCATTAGATGGCCATTATATGACCACAATATGGCTATAAATTAACATTGTGTGATACTAGATGATTAGCGGACGCCCAGTAAATGACAGCTCAATGAGCAGTAGATGACATGTGATTGACCAAAATGACCAAAGAGGATGACAAGTAAATCAACAGTACATGACCATTAGATGACCAGTAGATGATCATTGACTGGACATTGGATGGTGTTTAATAATTATTGGATGACCAGTAGTTAAACAAAGGGTCTAGAAAAAAAAAGTGCTTTTGTTAACGGGTCCACCTATATTCTATGAACTAAGCAATTTTGTCAAGAGAGAAAAAAAAAAAAATAAATCTGAAGCCCAAAATTGAATGTTGTATTTTTGAACTAAATGATTGAAAGCCCCACGGGAGATAACTCAGAGCTGTTGGGAGATAACTCAGAGCTGTTGGGAGATAACTCAGAGCTGTTTGCGAGACACACGAACAGAGTGATTCGTAATGCTGCCACACTTGGTGCTCAAGTCCCTTCATTGATCGACAATTAGCTTAATGGAATTCTTTGATTTGTTTCACGCCTGGACACGGATGGTCAGTCCGGGAGTGTGTTGGCAGTCAATGTTTAAAGTACGATGTTGCACATGTATTAGCGATTAGTGTGTCAAAGTTTGGTTGAGCTCTTACAAAGTTTATATCAGCTCACACTGTCTGTCTGTCTGTCTGTCCGTCTGGTAAAAAGTTTGAACACGTTTTTTTCTCCTATTTCCCATTCTCGGATCAAACTTTGTACAATTATTCATTGAACCTGCCAAGACATTAATCACAAAAAAACAAACAAACACAACTACTTTGTTAATTAACTGTTGATGATTAATTATTTTGTTAGATATCAAAATAAGGGGGATAAATGCTACTAAGATATTTGGATGTATATGTGGATTTAATCCCCTTATTACGATTTAACACGTTATTTTCTCCTCATCGGATCAAGTTGAAATTTCGCATAATTATGCAAAGTCGAGGACAATAAAGGAATTTAAAAAACAAAATTCATTTTATATGGTAGAAAGGGAGCTAAACGCTTTAATTTTCAGTAAAAGGTAGTAATTAGCAGTGTTCCCCCTTAGATATGCTTTTTTTTTTTTTTTTTTTAAGCATTCTTTTCTCTTTTGCTTGTTAGTGGGTGGAATGTATTCATTGGTTGTCAATGTATAGACTAATGTGTGAGGAGAAGAAAATGACTAACGTAACAAGGAAAGAGAATGAAAGGGACAAAGAGACAGAAAAAAAGAAGCAAACAGAAAGAAAGAATAAAACAAAACAAAAAAAGAGAGCTAGACTGAAAGAAAGACCAATAGAAAGAAAAAAAGACGCAAAAAAAAAGAGATCAACGAAAAGGCATTGAATGATAGAGAACAAGAGAGTTAGAGTGATAGAGGAAGAGGCATGGTCTCTTTTACGTGAATGAGAGACAATGAGGTATGGGGGAATAAACACTCGCTTGGGCATACAGTGTATTCTGTTCTCTTATATTACAGTTCAAGATCTAACGTTGTTTTAAGAAAAAAACAACAACACTTATTTGGTAACAACTCTGATGCATACGTTTTTAAGATTTATTCAATTCTTATTCTTTAAAAACCACTAAGCTTCTAAGTGTTCAAACAATTTGATTAACCTAATTTTTTATCCTTTGACAGCAAAGTTTCTATATGAATTACAAAATCTTTTGTGTTCTGCGCATAGACATAACTATATAAATAGGTCTGTGGTTCTTTCCTCAGCATAGACATAACTATATACAGGACTGTGGTTCTTTTCTGAGCATAGACATAAATATATACATAGGTCTGTGGTTCTTGGCTTCTTGGTACTCTTGGCATATGAGAAATTAGCATTAGCATTTTGGTCATCAAACCTACCCCCCCCCCCCCCCCAGTGTTCTGTTTAACCTTTAGACACCAGTCTGCCGATTGTTTCAGATGTTCCCATTTCTCTTAGGGCATATTTGATGGGCTGCTGTCAAACGGAGCTTAATAAAGAATGTAATAGCGAGACGGTGGTAGGGAGAAAAAAAAAGAAGCGTTCGAGTGAAGGAGAGATATATTAAGATAAAGAGACAGTGAGGCAAAAAGGAACGGCGGAATTAGAGAGAAAGAGAGAGAGGGAGGGAGGGAGAGAGAAAAGAGCGTGAGATAGAATATAAAGAAAGGAGGCAGAAAATGTGTAACAGATATGGGACAAAACGGTTATGGGTTGTATATACATGTATACAGAGAAAGAGAGAGAGGAAAGGAGAGGAGTGATAGGGAAAAAAGAAATTAAAGCAAACACAAAAAAGATAGATAGATAGATACAAAGATAGATAGTTAGATAGATAGATAGATAGATAGATAGATGGATAGATGGATTGATGGATGGATGGATGGATGGATGGATGGATAGATAGATAGATAGACAGACAGACAGACAGATAGACAGACCGACGGACGGACGGACGGACAGACAAACAGATAGATAGATAGATAGATGGATAAATAGATAAATAGATAGATAGATAGATAGATAGATAGATTGATCTTTTTCGGAGCCCCAACTTTTTGACATTCGACATCATGACATGAGATAATGGCGTAATATTAAATATTAAAACGAATTGGGGGCTCCCTCAAGTGGGGGTCCTGGGGGGGTTACACATTTTGACCCCTCCCCCCCACCCTATCTACGCCATTGATAGAGAGAGAAAGAGAAAAAAAAGGAGGGACGCTTTCCCATGTTAGTAGTTAATCTTCAATTACGTCAGATATTTCTGGATCTTATCTTATCTTATAAAATACAGACGTTACTTCAAAAAAAAAGATGACTTCGTTCTACGTGTCATGCATTTAGTCATGCATGTTAACCAGTGACTTAAATCCTGCTAAGTCATTGGTTTTACCTGGGCTAGCTCATTCCCTAATGGCACTAAAGAAGAAGATGATCTCGTAGCGTAGATCAAAATCCCAGTCTAAAAAAAACCCTATAAAACCATCAGTTCGCAAGCAAAACACGTTGTCCCTCTGCCACAACGCAGCTAAATGAAATTGTAATTGCAATAAATATAACTTATAACAGCATTGTTTTTTTTGTTATATAACAATGTATAGAAGTCAAGAATTAGAACAGTGATTAATGCCTCTATGGTTCTGTGATCATGTTTCCATGGTAATTGTGTTTTTTACGTTCCCTGCTTTGTCGGTAATTCTTATGACCCCCAAACATTTCAGGCCATTTCTTCTTCTCTCTCTCTCTCTCTCTCTCTTATTCTTCTATTATACTCTCTTTATTTCTCCTACTCTCGTCATAGCCCCAGAAGATAAAAATTTCATCCACTATTAATTCATCTTTCCGCCGAGGTCATGATGCACCCAAGTCAAGCCATAAAGAGGTCCCTCCTAGCCAGAAACGTGCCTAAGTCATAAACCGCCACAGCTTTAATGTGCACAGTGGGGCTTCGTTTTTTTTTTTATATTTTAAATCGCATTAGTTTGTAACCGGAAGTGAACTCTCCGTCCCTACGCGCTCGGCAGGATTCACGTCTGCTCCTCAGGAAATCATTACCGACCAAACGACCCCAAGGATAAGTAGCCCAGTGATTGATGTGACATAATCGTTCACGTGATCTCTGCCACTGTCGTGATTCGTGTCACTTACAAAACTTCGTTATTGCCAAAAATAATTGATATGGCGCAATTACTTGACCAATCGTTTGACACAATCATTTGACACTATCATGACACAATCACACAATTATATGACACAATCATATGATGCAATCATAAAAATATACATGACACAATCACACAATCATATGACACAATCATATGATACAATCATGAGAAACAATCACTTTAAAGCAATCACAGGAAGCAATAACATGTAGCAATAATATGAAATAATCACATGAAATTATCATATTTGTGATACGATCGCATGCTGTAATCACATGACACAATCATAGCACACAATCATAGCACACAATCATATATGCCTTATGCGGGTGTATACTGTCCCGCTTGACATCACACAATGCAGGCTGACCTGTAGTACGTCATTAGTCAGTATTATTGGGTCACATTGCGCGTGCGTGAGAAAGCAGAACTTTCTAGACAACCCTGATTTGTAATTACATGACGCAGGGTCAAGGGGAAACTATGAGAAGATGATAGAACTACTATCACTGACCGGAAACAATCCAGAAAGATCGAATGCCCTACTATATAAGGAGCATGAAGCTAGGTATCCAAATTGGTTAGTTAGTCATTGTATGGTACACAGTCGCTGGTCATGGGTCATTCTAGTCATAGGTCATTGTCACAAGTAGATTGTTTAATTTAACTGTTTGTTGGTGTTCTCCTATTCAAGTCAGTGGACACGTGATTCATATGTTGAATCACTCATTTTATTGAATTGAGTTTGAAAGCATTGAACTCTTAGGGAAACTACATTCAGCGTTGAGTTACTTCATTGCATCCTAGTAGTGTATTGGAATAGATTTATAGGCACCTCTGGGTCCAAGCATGTCGAGTGATTGTGGAGACAATGCACTATTAGTTCCAACAACACTATCGTGACAATATAACAATCATATGACACAAGCACGACACGATCACATGACATAAGCACGACACAAAAATATGACACAAGCGCGACACAATCATATGACACAAGCGCGACACAATCATATGACTCAAGCGCGACACAATCATATGACACAAGCGCTACACAATCATATGACACAAGCGCGACACAATCATATGTCACAAGCACGACACAATCATATGACACACGCCCCACACAATCATATGACATAAGCGCTACACAATTATATGACAGAAGCACGACACAATCATATGACAGAAGCACGACACAATCATATGACACACGCCCGACACAATCATATGACACAAGCGCTACACAATCATAGGACAGAAGCACGACACAATCATAAGGCACACGCACGACACAATCATATGACAGAAGCATCCACCGTGTGGGACCCCTCAACTCAAGAAAACATTAAGAAACTGGAACAAACACAAAATAGAGCAGTGAGATTCATAACAAACGAATATTCACATTTGACTAGGGTAACACCATTAGTAAAATCACTAAATTTAGAAAGCCTTCAGGACAGAAGACTCAAAAGTAAAGTAGCAATTATACATAAAACACTGAACCATAATCTTCAAATACAAAAACAAAATTTAATAAAATACTCTGAAAGACACAAAAATAAAGGCACATTCCTCGTCCCATATGCTAGGACAAATTTGTACAAATACTCCTTCTTCCCTAGTGCTATTAGAGCATGGAATGGGTTGCCTGAGCTGGCCAGAAAAACCAGTGACTTGGCAGAATTTAAGTCATTGGTTAATATGCATGACTAAATGCATGACGCGTAGGACGTAATCATTTTCTTTTTTGAAGTAACGTCTGTATTATATAAGAAGCACGACACAATTATATGACAGAAGCACGACACAGTCATAAGACACACGCACGACACAATCATAATATGAAACAATCGATTTATAGATAAAATTAACATCAAGATATATAACACGTTTACTATCATTACTGTTATTCTTATTATCATTATTCAATGTTCAACTGCGCTCTAGTTCAAACTCTTTTGTGGACTGGGGGGGGGATAAGTGTTTCTTGGAGACAATACCCATGCTCCTATTAGACGCTCAACAACACAACTCAGCTCGAGTCATGATTCGATCTCCTGCCCCTCGGTTTATACAATGCAACACACATTACTCCATCCTCCTACCCCTCCACACACAGAGAAAAAAAACGATTATTTTAACACATTTTTTGTTTCGGAATTTCTAATTCCAACGATGACCTATTCAAACTTTTAACAACAACACTGACACATAGTCACCACAGTGAACCTTATTCACCTATCTTAAACAAACAACATTTAGCCACGTGATAGTAGTGATAAAACAATGAAAAAAAAAACTGTCACGTGACAGCCTGTGTGTATTACGTAATTTGTATAGAAGAGATAGAGAACCACGTGGCTAAATGTTGTTTGTTTACGATTGGTGAATGAGGTCCATAAGACTACCACTTTTCTTCGACTATTGATTGAATGATTGAACTTGAAGTTGGACTAGAGTGTCAGGTTATGATGTCCAAGGTTTGTTTGGAGGCGATTTCCCTTAGGAAACTTCAGAACTTGCGGGTTAATGGGAAATACACTAGACTACTGTGTACAGTCATGGTCTCTACGTCTCTCTCCGGGGGGTCCCAAAGGAAGCAAGAAGAGGGGGTGGGGGGGGGGTCCCATGTTTCATCAATTGTCTGTACAATGTGTGGATTGGTTCGTGTCTGTTCTTATATGTGATCCGTGTGTGTAGGGGAATTACTCACACATAACTGGCTATAACTCTAGTGGTTATAAGTCAAGTGGTTATAGGTCAAGTGGTTATGAATCAACTGGCTATAAGTCAACTGGATATAAGTCAAGTGGTTATAAGTCAACTGGTTATACGTAAAGCGGTTATAAGTCAACTGGATAAAAGTCAACTGGTTTTAAGTCAACTGGATATGGGTCAAGTGGTTATAAATCAACTGGCTATAAGTCAACTGGTTATAAGTCAAGTGGTTATAAGTCAACTAGTTTTAAGTCAACTGGATATGGGTCAAGTGGTTATAAATCCACTGGCTATAAGTCAACTGGTTATAAGTCAAGTGGTTATAAGTCAACTAGTTTTAAGTCAATTGGATATGGGTCAAGTGGTTATAAATCAACTGGCTTTAAGTCAACTGGTTATAAGTCAACTGGATATAAGTCAACTGGTTATAAGTCAACTGGATATATGTCAAGTGGTTATAATTCAACTGGATATAAGTCAATTGGTTATAAGTCAACTGGATATTCCCTATTGTAATAAATTCCACATTGTTGGAAATTTTACTACATATTTTAAAATTTTACCAATTCCAATTTTTTTTTGTAAATCTCACTCATAAAATATATATGTGATTGCAAACATAAACACATACAAGAGTAGACCAACACGCATTCATTTTTATTTTTTGGGATACGAATGATGACTTTAATGTGAATATTTTGTGAATTTTCGAATCTTATCTTTATGGGTCATGGTAGGTGGGTGTGTGTGTGTGGGGGGGGGGCTATGACGAGCTGGAGAATACGTGAATAATGTTTTCCTTTATAATTAGTAGATTTCTAAGGAAGATCATTGTACTGATCATTATTATTTTAGAGCTTTTGTACTGAATGTCACTCACACTAAGTCCTAAATGAGTATCCGTTAGGGGAAGTAACTAGGAATATATTCATGTTTATCTCCCCTGTCTAGACATATTACCCATATCGGAATGAGTACTACCGTAGTTCATATGTATTGATCGAGCTAAGGCCAGGAGCTGCAGTCCTCGATCTGAAGCCACATTTCGTCTTGTAGATATGGATGTCATGTGTATTAGAGCTATGTCGTTTATATACAATTGCATTTTTGTTTACGATATGAAGTTTAACAGGTAACAAAACATTTTGCTGCTATTCTATTTAAGTCAGCATTTCAAAAAGGAAATAAAAGAATATGGATAGCGTGGTCCGCTGCGCAGGACCTTTTGTCGCAGCCGTACTTGCGCAACATTTTTGGCGCAGCATTTAAGGCGCAGCCGTTCTGGTGCAACCCTTTTAGCGCAGCCTTTAAGGCGCAGCCGTTACGGGGAAACCCTTTTGGCGCAGTCTTTAAGGCACAGTCGCTCTGGCGCAAGCCTTTTAGCGCAGCCTTTAAGGCACAGCAGTTCTGGCTCAACCCTATTGGCTCAGCCTTTAAGAACAGGAGCTATAAAAGGGTCACTTTCAAAGAGTTTGCAAATCTAGATCTTAAACAGTTTCGGCTATCGCTACTGTGCAGCCTTTGAATTTAAACAAATCTACAATACCAATTTTGCATCAACAACGTGCCATTGAAAGCCCTAGTAGACACTGGGAGCTGGGAAAGCCATATATCGACGCACACCGCTAAGAAGTCCTAGTCACACCAAATGACAGACATAAGAAAAGAATGGTTGTGGACTACAGCCAAACCATAAAGTCCACTCTATTAGACGCCTGCCCTATGCCCAGAATTGACGAACTGGCAGAGAAGATTTCGCAATACTCTGTATATAGCACTTTAGACATGAAAAGTGCATACCATCAGATTCCTATAAAAGAAGAGGAAAGGCCGTTCACAGCCTTCGAAGCATGTGGGAAACTGTATCAATTCCGTCGGATTCCGTTTGGCGTTACGAATAGAGTAGCCTGTTTTCAGCGTACGATTGACAAAATCATCGAAGACGAACGACTCACTGACACTTTTGCTTATGTGGACAATGTGACCATCTGCGGTATGGACTCTGAATCACACGACCGAATCCTACAGCGATTTCTTGATAGTGCTCAAAAGTATGGAATCACTCTTAATGAAACAAAAAGTGAAATTAGCACTGCTAAAGTGAGACTGTTAGGATACGAGATTTCCAAAGGACAACTAAAGCCGGATCCTGAGAGATTTCGCGCTCTAAGGGAATTACCCGTACCAGTGAACATGCGTGAACAGAAACGAGTAGTGGGTCTTCTGGCTTACTACTCACAGTGGATACCTAACTTCTCAACAAAAATAAGCATGTTAACAAGAAATCAACAATTTCCTGTCTCCGAAGAAGTCAAAAGAACATTTGAAACTTTGAAAAATGAGCTTGAAAAAGCCGCCGTATATACTATTGATCCGAATCGCCCTTTAACCGTTGAGACGGATGCTTCTGATATAGCCATTGCGGCTACCCTCAACCAAGATGGCCGGCCCGTTGCTTTCTTCTCTCGCTCATTAACAAAAAGTGAAAGAAAACATTCTTCAGTTGAGAAAGAAGCATATGCCATTGTTGAGTCGCTGAGAAAATGGAAACATTTCTTAGTTGGTAAAGCGTTCACACTTGTTACGGATCAGCGATCTGTCTCTTTCATGTATAACAGGTCAAACAAAGGACAAATTAAAAATGAAAAAATCCAAAGGTGGAAACTTGAACTCTCGTGTTTCCACTATGACGTCATCTATCGCCCTGGCAAGCAGAACACTGTAGCTGATACATTTACCAGAAACTATCTATCTGCCATCACTCGCAATGACCTTAAATTGCTGCACACTAGTCTTTGCCACCCGGGCGTTCCTCGACAATTGCACTACGTAAGGACTAAAAATCTTCCATTTTCCTGTGATGACGTCAGAACTGTAATAGAACAATGTCAAGCTTGTGCAGAACTAAAGCCCCGTTTTTTTCGACAGCTGACCGGAGAACTGATTAAAGCAACTCAACCTTTTGAGAGAATTAGTATGGATTTCAAGGGACCTCTCCCTACTGTTTCAAGAAATAGATATCTACTAACCATTATAGATGAATTCTCTAGATTTGCATTTGCATGTCCCGATATGTCTTCCTCTACGGTTGTTAAATGTCTCAATGAACTATTCGCCCTATTTGGATTTCCAGCGTACGTCAACACTGACAGGGGAACTTCGTTTATGTCTACAGAGGTGTAGCATTTCCTCCACGAGAGAGGAATTGCAACCAGTAGAACGACCCCTTACAGTCCGAGAGGAAACGGACAAATAGAGAAACTTAACGGGACTTTATGAAAAGCCATCACCTTAGCTCTACATTCTAAGGAATTGGACATAGCTAAATGGGAACTAGTACTAAATGATGCTCTGCAATCCATCCGGTCATTACTATGCACTGCAACTAACAGGACACCACATGAACGACTTCTTGGGTTCAACCGAAGAACTGGTTCCGGGACATCCTTGCCAACATGGTTGACCAGTCCTGGTCCTGTCCTGCTGAAGAAGAACGTTAGATCATCTAAATACGATCCCATAACAGAGGAAGTTGATTTGGTAACATGCAACCCTAAGTACGCTGTAATCCGAACACCAAACGGTCGAGAGGAAACTGTCTCATTACAAATGTTAGCCCCTAGGGAGGAAAAAGAAGTTATAGAAAATGAGAATCAGAGTAGAACAGAGCTTGATATTGGCTGCCCCATCCAAAGCTCAACTCAGGAATCAACCTACTGATTCTATCATGCCTGAAGAAACCACCAGCACCACTGAAGACATAGCCAGACCGTCCGAAACTCAAGCAGATGAAACTACACATACATACAATCTTAGAGTAATGAGAACTAGGCCCAACTACAAAGTGTAAAAGCTCATCAGCTTACCAGAGCGCTTACTTTGACATTCAGTTTTGTCTCCAAAATGACATTTGTTTATTTTACTACTTTCATTCGGTTTTGTTGACTTGACTTTGAGATATTTGATCTATCATGATATATTTTAATAAGCTACTTGATTTACCATGTTATATCAACATATTACATTATGTCATGCTATTCTACATTGTTTGTTTACTTGAACCTCTATTATTATTCTACACTTACTTATATCAACATGTTACATTATGTCATGCTATTCTACATTGTTTGTTTACTTGAATCTCTATTATTCTACACTTACTTATATCAACATGTTACATTATGTCATGCTATTCTACATTGTTTGTTTACTTGAATCTCTATTATTATTCTACACTTACTTATATCAACATGTTACATTATGTCATGCTATTCTACATTGTTTGTTTACTTGAATCTCTATTATTCTACACTTACTTATATCAACATGTTACATTATGTCATGCTATTCTACATTGTTTGTTTACTTGAATCTCTATTATTCTACACTTACTTATATCAACATGTTACATTATGTCATGCTATTCTACATTGTTTGTTTACTTGAATCTCTATTATTATTCTGCACTTACATTGTTTATAATACTAGTTAGCATTATTTGAACCGGGGGTGAATGTTATGAAAATTATATTCTGTATCGGTTGTCGTTCTTATGTTTACATGTGCTTGTAACTCGTCCGTGAGAATGTGTTCACAAAATGTGTGTTGTGTAGTCATTCAGTGTATTAAAGCCATACTATACAGACATGGTTCTCGGCTCTCTTATCTTTATGTTCATAACAGGCGCAAACCTTTTGGCGTAGCCTTTAAGGCGCAGCAGTTCTGGCTCAGTCTTTAAAAACAGGAGTTATGGCGCAAACCTTTTGGCGCAGCCTTTAAGACACAGCCGATGTGATGCAACCGTTTTGGCTTCGCCCGGCGTCGTTGTGTCCTGAATCCATTGCTAAGTCGGCTAACTTCAGTTAGACTCGATTTGTTGGTCAACTTATGATTTCAACAAGGGAGTCCTTCCTTACGTTTTAAAACAATGTTGCAAACCAAACTTTCAAATTTTATTTGTCATTCAAATATAATAAGGCCCTGACTTCGAGTCTAAAGATTAATGAGGAATGCAGTATTTTCCGTGGCTACGCAGCCCATCTGTGACCTACATATTTTGCCACATCCAGGCAGACATAACCATTGTCCTATGGTGGTCGATTTAGATTTTCTTTTCGCCGTCTGCGTCTCTCCTCGGCAGCTGTTTTTCTTTTGGTCTCAAATGTGTATCCCACGGCATTTGTAAGTGACCTCCAGCTGCCTAGTTCTGAAGCCGCCTGCAACCAGGTTGTCTCTTCATTTCAATCAAGTTGGCGGCTAAGCGAAATTTCAGCATCGAACCCGAGACTATCTGCTTCACACACAGAAGTATACAACGCTGCACTTTTATTTGCCGAGCTTGTAGGCTACACGTTGTACGACTTCCAATGTTTGGGGAAAACTTTTCATTCTCAGTGTAAGATTTACGTAAAGGCACATTCCTTATTCCATATGCTAGGACAAATTCGCGCAAGTGCTCCTTTTTCCCCTATTGTCGCTAGATCATAGAATAAATTGCCTCAATCAGTGAGGGAAACTAATGGCTTAGCAGAGTTTAAGTCACTTCGCGTAGGACGTAATAGTTTTCTCTTTTGAAGTAACGTCTGTAATTTATAAGATAAGATAAGATAAGATAAGACTACACAAGCTATAGCTTAGGACCCTCCATTCTCTTTGGGGTCCCACCGAGTGAATATTTTATAAATAATAATGATTTTAACTCCTTTCCTAATCGACGATACCATCGTTGATTTGACCTCATTAAATTAAATTAAAGTTTCATTTTATAAACGTTATTTTGTGTCATATAAAAAAAGCATGTGCATTCCCCTTTAATTAGAAACCGAATCAAACATTTTCTTAAACGAACGACACAATTATTGAAGCCCAATTAGAACAGGAAGTTGAATAGTAATGAGCAAATGAAGAACTCCGTCGAATCCGGGAAAAATAATTACGGAGTGAAAGAGTTAAGTTAAAAATGTATCATTGCACTATCTAGAGACTTCTTAATTGTACATCACCATTAACTCTCTTGGTATTCCAAAATCATATAAGGGCGCCAAATCTTAAATAGGGCCTGATTAAGTTTAAATTCGGTTTGGGTTTATCTGATTTTTTTAAAGCTCTCTTTTTGTGTTTTTTTTAATGGGGGGGGGGGAGTTCTCAAAACGCTCTTAACCTACAGTATGCTTTTTGTTAGCAAAACTATTAGACTTTTTTGTGCGATAAAGTAAATAATGTCTAGTAGGTTAAATCGAACTCCAATGGTGTGAGCTAAAATAAAGCTTTAAAAGGAGAGCTTATAACATTCTGCAGAAGTGGAAACATTATATTGTAACGAATGTCACTATCTAGGCACTCTGCAAACTGCACCACAAGACACCACCAACTCAAAAGAAAATGACTCAGGGCTCCAAAGTAACGTAGCACTTTAATGTTCGATAAATTACAGCCGATACTGTACAAACCTAAGACTGTACAAATATCTCCGTTAATAACCGTACCACCGTATCAACTCTTGCACTGGCCTCTCCGTCTGGTTCCAGACTTGTACTGAGCCGTCGTACTGAACCCCGTTCGAAACCTCCTTGACTGTGACACATCTGCTCTTTATATAGGGTCCCAACCGGCCTTCTAGAACCGGACGGAACATCGCTGGACCCTTCTGGTTGGTCACCTGACTACATCCCTCATGACGCTCTAGAGCTCTACACACAACACCGATCCTTCCCGAACTGTCTTGGCTGACCGTCGTAACTTGTCACGGTTGACCGCTCATTTCTAGCGCTGGCCTGGGGCGATTGGCGTCAGCTGTCTACACACACCACTAATGTCAGCCTTCACTGAGATCCGAACCCGGGACCCTTAGGTTCGGAAGCCAAGCGTTTTACTACTCAGCCACCACACCTCTAACAAGCCTAAACAAATGCATTATAATCATATATTATAACTTTAAATACAACAACAACAACAACAACAACAAAACAACCAGCTTATCGACACTCCTTTTATCTTGTACACCGGATACACCAAAAAAAAAAAAGCTTGCTATTTATGGATTCGTCTCCTTGTATGAAAATCTTTAAAATTAAATTGACGTACTACATCACATAGCGCTAAACTCAAGAGTGTCCTATAAATTGCGAAATTCGAAATGTCAGCCTTCACTGAGATCCGAACCCGGGACCCTTAGGTTCGGAAGCCAAGCGTTTTACTACTCAGCCACCACACCTCTACCAAGCCTAAACAAATGCATTATAATCAATGTTGCTATATACATTGTATATACACTTTGCTATATACATGATAGGAGAAGCTATCGGGCTTATTATGCACATGATATAGTGCACTAAGACTTTTTTAAAAACCCTAATAAATGTCTGACGTACACTGTACAGGGTCTCCACTGTAGTCAAGTACTGTCCCTTGGGGTATGTCTGACACACAGCGCCATGGCCATTCGTTTTGTTACGGGGGGGGGGAGAGAATGATAGATTATCTTACAGTCTTATGTTGTCTGTGTTCAATTTCTGGTGATAGATAAGCTTTTGGGAGTATTGCGTTATGTCAGCAGTGGTCCAATTAGCTGCAGGACAGTAACCCCAACGTTTGGACAGAACTATTGATTACCTTCCACAGCTGCATCATGCAACAAGAAAATAAAATAAATAAAAACAAACATGTTAAACAAAGCTTTTATCAAGCGTGCTTGTATCACTTAGTTTGGATCAGTCATGTCATTAAATGTGTACTAGATCTAGACTAACACTAAAAAAGCTTTTATCAAGCGTGCTTGTATCACTTAGTTTGGATCAGTCATGTCATTACATGTGTACTAGATCTAGACTAACACTAAAAAAAGCTTTCAAAAAATGTAAAATAAAAAGGGGGAACGCCCCTTTATTCCTACTCCTGGCTCAAGCCTTCTCAAGCCAACACGTTAACCACTCTGCTAGTGGAGAACTGATGAGCATGGAAGATTGTAGAGTTATCTATTGTTTCTATAGTCTCGGCTTATTTTTAAGTCTTGTGTTCACTAAGACTCAGACGACGACCTATAAAAGGGAATAATTCAGCTTTTACCACCACTTCAGTCAATTACGATTTTTTTCCCTTGGTCGAGATACCAAATAAAATAATTTATTACCAATAATGGTTTTTTTTTTTTTTATAATTGATTCTTGTGTTGTCAGGTAAAAGAAATAATTGTGAAACCGCATTTTTTTTCGCTTAATAATGTCCTGTATTCAATAAATAGACTTGGGTGGATTCAAAGTCACCCTCAAAATCCAGAGGCTCAAAATCCCAGCCTTCAACGAGATTTCAACCCGAGATTCCAACCCGTGATTCCAACCTGACATTCCAACCCGAGATGACAAACCCGAGATTCCAACCCGTGATTCCAACCCGTGATTCCAACCCGAGATTTCAACACGAGATTCTAACCTGACATTCCAACCCGAGATGCCAACCCGAGATTCCAACCCGTGATTTCAACCCGAGATTCCAACCCGTGATTCCAACACGAGATTCCAACCCGTGATTCCAACCTGACATTCCAATCCGAGATGCCAACCCGAGATTCTAACCCGTGATTCCGACCCAAGATTCCAAACTCATGATTCCAATCCTAGATTCCAATCCGAGATTCCAACCCGAGATTTCAACCCGAGATTCCAACACGAGATTTCAACACGAGATTCCAACACGAGATTTCAACCCTAACCCTTTTGTTCGCAAGCCAAGTACTTTACCATTCATCTATCACGCCCCCATAATCAAGTAAACCTGTTTCAACATTTAACCCCCAAAAAATTTGCTAACATGTACACATTAGTTGTGCTGTAGGAACAATCTCCTGGGACATTTTGGTCAAGAAGAATGACATGAATCGCCCTACATTATATTATGCAACAATTGAACCTTAAATGTAAATTTACTTTCATTTTTTTACACGTCTGTCTAAAATTACGATAATCGATTTTGCAATTAATTTGGCGCCAAATAAAAGACGTCTGAAAAAAAACTGTTATATGACAGCCAGACGTATTGTGGGTCAAGATATTTGTAGGTGGAAAAAAGGGAACACTGTCAATTATCTGCCGAGGACTAATTACATAGAAATGGAAGATTTCAGACTAGGGAAAATAAACAACGATTATGAATATTTTTATTTTCTATCAGGAATCGATACCATCCCCGATTCCTTTACGACTTTTTTTGCTTTATTTCCCTACTGTATTTAAGTCAGCTGGTGAAATATATTTAATCTGTAGTAGACAGTTGCACGGTTAGGTCAATTTTGTTCTAATTATTTCGAAGCTGCAGTTGTACTTCCGCGTAATCCCAGACAGCTGCTTGTGATGTTTATACTAGTATTTATATAATATACAACGTGTCTAAAGTTGTGCAGGTATAACAAATAACAAGCAATTTAAAAAAATACTTTAAAAAAATATCATATTAAGTGTATCAATAAGTTTGAATCAGTTATGTAATTAAATGTGTTTTAATCCTCAGATGACAATCTATAAAGGGGACTAATTCAGCTTATACCACCACGTCAGTCAAGTACTATTGCTTTCCCTTATTTGAGATTCCAAACAAAATTATTTATTACCAATAGTTAATTAACCAATTGTTTGTTTTTTTTTAAATTGATTCTTGTGTTGTCAGGTAAAAGAAATAATTGTGCAAAATTTCAGCTTGATTCGAGATTGGGTGTTGGAGAAATAACGTGAACAAAACGTAGGGCCAGACATACAGACACACGGACATACAGACAGACAGACATACAAAGTGAATTATTATTGGTTTTGAAAAAAATTGATGAAGTGAAATAAAACTTAGCTAGATGTATTAAAATTTTTAAAAAGCTTTTCCTCAGAGGAAGAGAGAGAGAGAGAGCGTGAGTGTGTGTGTGTGTGAGAGAGAGAGAGAGAGCGTGAGTGTGTGTGTGTGAGAGAGAGAGAGAGAGAGAAACCTATATGATAAAACAAGCAAAATATATATTTTTTAAACAAAGCTTATCAGAGGGGAAGTACTTCATATTTACAGCCCTATATCTGACTACTTCAGATTTATTTCCCTTTTCGATATCAAACGAGATGAATTACCACTCTTAAATTAACTAATTGTCAAATTTTTCAATTGATTCATATTCTGGTAGGAACAATGAATAGTTGTGCAAAGTTTCTTTCAACTTGATAGACAATGGCAAGAGTTCAAAACGCGTACCAGACACACAGAGGGAGGTAATAAGCTTTGTGAAAAAAAAATAATTTAAAAATCTAGAAATACAGGTTGAGGGGTAAACAGGAAGGACAACTCAAGAAATAGACTTTGCAAAATGCAATGACATAGTTTTCCCAAAGTTCAAACACTAATGCGAGAAGAGAGAGAAGAGAGAGAGACTTTCCTCCCTTTTGTACGTGTGCGTATGTCACTGGCTCCTTCCCAAGGGGACAAAGGTGTTTAGCGACCGACGTAGCGACCAACCGTGTTGACTTGGTTCACCCACTAAATGTCAACTGGTCTTGCAGAGAGAGAGCTGAGCTAGCCAGGAAAACAGGTGACTTGACCGAATTTAAGTCATTGGTTAATATACATGACGTAAAAAAAAATAAATTTATTTTTGAAATATAGAAGCTGGGGCATGCACGGCTGCACAGCCATAAAGTGTCGTGAATCCAGCTGTGATCGGGTGGATACAGCTGTTTATATAGTACAGCTGCTTATATAGACTTCACTTCCTCAGAAAGCAAGCGAGACAATATCTTTTAGAGCTATTGCGATCTAAACGGGACTAACGGGCAGAAGGCGAGACAGACGGACGGACGAACGGACCACACAGACCAATAGTGGCTATTCCCCTTTCGAAGGCCGCAAAAACAAACAAACAAGATGTCCTAACGAGGGTGATATTTAGCCACTGGCATTTTGTCTCAGTGACATTAATGACAACACCCTGAAGGAACAGACATCATGGTGCTGCTATAAGGAGTGACAAGGGCGTAAACTGCCCTGGGCGGCCCTTTCCTTTCCACATAGCCTTCTTTCGTTTCCTAAGCTTTTTCTCTGGCTGCATAGGTATTGACATTATTATAGTACCATTTGGGGTATAGCAATCAACTTTTCGTGAGTAATATTTATATAATGTTTTTGTGTTTGTAAACTGGTTTTTACATTTTTCGGATGTTTCTGTAGAGTTGAAGATAATTTACTTCCTGGTCCAAACCTTCCGATGGACGATAGTATGGGAGCGGGCAGGGTTTGAACCCGGGAACATCGAGACAACCGAACTGCAGTCTAAAGCACATACCCCGAGACTAATTGTTATAAAAGGCCTGAACACTGACCTGCTACGTCACAGCGTGTGGGCAGTTTACACTAATTCTTCGTTGCAACGTCAGAGGTCAGACGTCACGACCTGTTCAGGACTTCTATCACGATTGATCTCGATACCGCAGGACCAGGCAGCCATGACTAAGTGGCCAAACGTTTGGGCTAACGAACAGAAGCCCTTGGGTTCGAGTCCGAGGAGGATCCATGTAAATTTTACCCAAAATTTCAGACCTGGACTAATGTCCACCCAGGACGGCGTGACCTCAGCAGGAGGAAGTGAAGAAGCTTGGTGGTTGGATCAGACTCGTATCTTTTAGTCACAGAAGCTACTAAAACTAATTTCACACCCTGTATATCTCTCAAGAGTTTATTGGTTGTTTTTTTTAGATAGAAACAAACTCATGAAGCTTTACATAACGATCTCCATTCACAAAAGTCTGATGTTCAGATTATTTAGAAACCAAACGCGGTTTAGTGCAAAGCCAAACATGTAACTATTTGATATCAACCATGATCCTCAGGGTGATAACACTAAGGTAATGCTATTGAACAATAGTAGGAAAAGAGTATCGACCCAGAAAGTCAGTAATTAGAATTAATATCAACTTAAAATTAGAACAGTTTAGTGTATGGGGCGTTAATTGACGTCCTACTATATATAAGTGTGCTCAGAAGCTAATTATCACTCACCGTCACTGAGATAGCCATATCACCAAGGTAACAGAACAAGCGGAGACACTGAACTCCTCACGGACGTCATCCACGCTTATTTCTAAGCACACAAGAGCTCCGAACGAAGGGAGAGAAGTCTCCTTTTGGAACACACGTTCAATACACAACAAACTTTGAAGAAAGGTACGCTCTCTCTCCCTCTCTCTCACACACATCGCTCTCCTTCTTTCGTTCTCTCAACCCATCTCAGGATTGTTGTCTTTAGTCCTCTCTCTCTCCTCCTCTCTCTCTCTCTCCCCCTCCTCCTCCTCCTCTCTCTCTCTCTCTCTCTCTCTCTCTCTCTCTCTCTCTCGTTCTCCTTTACTCTAGCTTTTCTTAATTTATTTCGTCATTTCCGTTCTCTGATGTTTTTTTTTTCTTTAAACTTTGAAAGAAAATGATTGCAAGGTGGTCTACAATAAGAAGCAAGTGAAATAAATTAAAAAAAAAAACTTAAACAAATCTTATGTGAGGGAAACAACTGTACATTTACAGCAATGTATCTAAATAGTAAATACTGTACGATTTATTTTTCTTTTCTATATCTAACAAAATTAGTTAATTAATTAACTGGTTATTTTTTTTTCATTGATTCAGATTTTGTTAGTGGACAACGAATAATTGCACAAAGTTTCAACTGGATCCGAGAATGAGAAATAACGTGTTAAATGTTTGTACAATACAAACAGGCAGACATACAGACAGACAGACAGACAGAGATTGGGTTTATATTAACTTTCTAACTACTAGAGATGCTACAGAAGGATCCTAGGTATCACATTCAAAGACCGCATCACAAACGAAGAGATTAGAGACAGGGTTACTGCACCGATTGGACCCCAGGATGATCTGCTTACTATTATAAAAAAGGGATACTAAACCTCTATGGCCATACTACAAACTACAGAGTCTTCGGAACTCGCAAATACCTTCCTTCAAGGAACAGTACCAGGAAAAAGAGGAAGAGGCAGAGAAAGCGATGGGAAGACAACAAATATGAATGGACGGGCCTGTTACTGAAAGAGGCTCTATCCAAGGTACAGAGAGGAATGGAGAAAGACGGTTGGCAGATCTTGTGTGGTGCCCCAAACGGTCCAACAGACTAAAGGATAGGTGAAGGTGAACTACGAGAAGATTTGCACAAAGATTCTGCAGGGCATTGCAGGGCATTACATAAAAACCTATGGTGGTGGTCGAGTGGTAAGTGGCTTGTCTTCCAAACCGAAGCGTCCCGAGTACACATCCCTTTTTCGGTGAACTGGCATTAGTTTGTTGTTTTTTTTTGGTGGGGGGGGGGGGGAAGTAAAAAACAGATGGTCGTTGTGCTAGTCACATGACACCGTCATTAACCGTCGGCCATTTAAAAAAAAAATTGAAATTAATCTTATATTATTATGGCCCACAAGGTCTGACAGGGGAACACCCCAACTTGACTTCAACTTGAAAACATCACAAATATGTAGGTCGACCTTTTAAATACAAATTCACAGACTTTATATTATCACTAAACTGGAGACACAGAAGAATAAAATATAATGCATTAAAACACTAAACCCTAATTTACAACTGGAAAAAACTAAACGTAATGAAGTACTCAGAAAGACACAAAGACAGAGGCACATTTCGTATCCCTTATGCTAGGACAAATTCATACAAGTGCTCCTTTTTGTCCCTAGTGCCATTTGAGAATGGAATGGGCTGCCTGAATCAGCCAGGAAAACCAAAGACTTATCAGAGTCATTGATTAACATGCCTGACTAAATTGAGACATGAAATGCGTAGGACGTAATTATCGTCTTTTTTGAAATAACGTCTGAAATATATATATGTGTGTGTGTGTGTTTGTTTCTTGAGGGTGGCAAGAGGTTAGAGATTGGTTGTGAATGATGCAAGATAAGAGGCAATGTCGTCAGCGTTCATAGGTAGGACAGACGACTCCAGATCGCCAAAGTGAAATGACGTGTTTTTGTCGTGAGCTAGATTTTGTTCAGAACTCCAGTTTGCATTATTACAAAAGTCTACTACATTTATTTCATTTCATCTCAAGTATATGGATGGCTGCCTGGTCGTTCGGTTTGCGCGCTGGGCTGTCGTTTCGATTTATCGATGGTCCCGGATTCCAACCCTGCCCGCTCACATCCCCCGTCGTCATGCGGGAGGTTTGGACTAGGAAGTAAACTATCTTCAACTCTGAAGGAACATCCGAAAACATGTAAAAACATATACTGTAATAAATCCTCTATATTACATTGTTCACAAATAGGTTATTCAAGTTTTTTAAAAATTTTATAAGCTAAGATGTAATACGCCTACAGCGGTTTAGTTGTCTACCAGCAGTTTGGTGCTACAAGTCAACGACCGTCCACAAGACCTTACATGTCATTCGCAGCTGGAAGCCTGCACGCAGTCACAATGGAAGGGACCATTGACAAGGATGAGGCCTAAGCAGGGCCGGTCCTAGCAATTGCGGGGCCCTATGCAAAATGGATTGCGCGGGGCCTAGTCTGGGTAGGGATAAGCATAATGTCAAAATTGCGATTATTTTAGTTAGAAAAATGCATTCGTCTTTGCAATAAATTTTTAATAAATGAAAGCCCGCAATGCTGTTTTTTATTTATTGTCACCCCAAAAATGACAATATCGTCCATTTTCAGGAGATTTTAATAATTTCAGGAGATTTCAAGGAGTTTTTGGTATATTTGCCTTTTCAGGAGATTTCCTAAAAATCAGGATGCCGTGGAAACCCTGTTATTATATATAAGTTATAATGATTTAATTGAATAATTTACACTTACAATTAGCGCGGGGCCTATGAACGAGCGGGACCAACTGCGACCGCATAGGCTGCAGTGGGCTAAGACCGGCCCTGGGCCTAAGTGCCTTGCTGTTATTTGTTGCCAGAAGACAGGCGTATGGATAATCCAGATATTAATATTTCTGCACTTTTTCAGAACTCTAGAATCAGGAGAGCAGCTGACACCATGACCTATATTAAACCCAATGGAATGCAATGACCAAGACTGAGCCGCTGAAAAACCATGCCCGGACAGGTCGAAGAGAACCTAGAAGAATGGACCGGCCTCTCTCTTGATGTCCGGCTTAGAACAGCTGCTGACCGGGAGGAGTGGCGGGATTTGGTTACGTCAACTGTCACAGCACCCTTACGACGAAAGTCAAGGGACAAATGTGATGAGATATGAGATGAGATATGCGATGAGATATGCGATGAGATATGAGATGAGATATGAGATGAGATATGAGATAAGATATGAGATGAGATATGAGATGAGATATGAGATGAGATATGAGATGAGATATGAGATGAGATATGAGATTAGATATGAGATGAGATATGAGATGAGATATGAGATGAGATATGAGATGAGATATGAGATGAGATATGAGATGAGATATGAGATGAGATATGAGATGAGATATGAGATGAGATATGAGATGAGATATAAGATGAGATATGAGATGAGATATGAGATGAGATATGAGATGAGATATGAGATGAGATATGAGATGAGAAATGAGATGAGATATGAGATGAGAAATGAGATGAGATATGAGATGAGATATGAGATGAGATATGAGATGAGATATGAGATGAGACATGAGATGAGATATGAGATGAGATATGAGATGAGATATGAGATGATATGAGATGAGATATGAGATGAGATATGAGATGAGATATGAGATGAGATATGAGATGAGATATGAGATGAGATATGAGATGAGATATGAGATGAGATATGAGATGAGATATGAGATGAGATATGAGATGAGACATGAGATGAGATATGAGATGAGATATGAGATGATATGAGATGAGATATGAGATATGAGATATGAGATGAGAAATAAGGTAAGATGAGAAATAAGGTAAGATGAGAAATAAGGTAAGATGAGAAATAAGGTAAGATGAGAAATAAGGTAAGATGAGAAATAAGGTAAGATGAGAAATAAGGTAAGATGAGAAATAAGGTAAGATGAGAAATAAGGTAAGATGAGAAATAAGGTAAGATGAGAAATAAGGTAAGATGAGAAATAAGGTAAGATGAGAAATAAGGTAAGATGAGAAATAAGGTAAGATGAGAAATAAGGTAAGATGAGAAATAAGGTAAGATGAGAAATAAGGTAAGATGAGAAATAAGGTAAGATGAGAAATAAGGTAAGATGAGAAATAAGGTAAGATGAGAAATAAGGTAAGATGAGAAATAAGGTAAGATGAGAAATAAGGTAAGATGAGAAATAAGGTAAGATGAGAAATAAGGTAAGATGAGAAATAAGGTAAGATGAGAAATAAGGTAAGATGAGATATGAGATGAGATATGAGATGAGATATGAGATGAGATATGAGATGAGATATGAGATGAGATATGAGATGAGATATGAGATGAGATATGAGATGAGATATGAGATGAGATATGAGATGAGATATGAGATGAGATATGAGATGAGATATGAGATGAGATATGAGATGAGATATGAGATGAGATATGAGATGAGATATGAGATGAGATATGAGATGAGATATGAGATGAGATATGAGATGAGATATGAGATGAGATATGAGATGAGATATGAGATGAGATATGAGATGAGATATGAGATGAGATATGAGATGAGATATGAGATGAGATATGAGATGAGATATGAGATGAGATATGAGATGAGATATGAGATGAGATATGAGATGAGATATGAGATGAGATATGAGATGAGATATGAGATGAGATATGAGATGAGATATGAGATGAGATATGAGATGAGATATGAGATGAGATATGAGATGAGATATGAGATGAGATATGAGATGAGATATGAGATGAGATATGAGATGAGATATGAGATGAGATATGAGATGAGATATGAGATGAGATATGAGATGAGATATGAGATGAGATATGAGATGAGATATGAGATGAGAAATGAGATGAGATATGAGATGAGATATGAGATGAGATATGAGATGAGATATGAGATGAGATATGGATGAGATATGAGATGAGATATGAGATGAGATATGAGAAATGAGATATGAGATAAGAGATAAGATAAGATGGGATATGAGATAAGAAAAGAAAATATAAGATGAGTGATGAGCTAAGACTGTTTTTTTTTAATTTCGAGATATTAAGGCGACTTTGAGTCTCCCCCCCCCCCCAGCTCTAAAGGGTACCTGACATTAGTTGGAGAAATGTAAAGGCGATTGGTCATTGTACAGGTCACATGACACCCTAGTTAACCGTGGGCGACAGAAACAGATGACCATTACATCATCTGCCCTATAAACCGAACGGTCTGAAAGGGGAACTTTACTACATTATGAGAGGTAAATATAAAAGTATGAATACGCCTCTGCATATAACATCAGAGCTATTGTACTTTATGATCCGACATTAGGAATTGCCAAGATATTTATTGTAGAATGGAAAGCAGGCTCAGATAAGAATAAAAATGCAAATTATCGTCTGCAATTTTCTCAAGTGGAGTTACGTCCCCTTCTCTCTGACCTATAAACCTCACGCTTGATGTACGTAGAAAAGATCAGTTATGAAAAAACGAGGGGGGGGGGGGGAAAGGCTGTAGAGTTTAATTCAAAATCTTCCGAAAGTCGCGAGAGAGAGTGTATGCTTTACAAGGATCATTTTACTTTTGTAAACTAGTTCTACTCATTTTTTAAACTCTTTTTAAGCCTGCACATTCAAACATTTAAAAAATAAGCTCCAACAAAATGCAAGGCTCAGTGAACTAAAGGAATGAGAATGGATTACCTTTTTTTTAAAAACTAAAATCCCGGACACCATGTTAAGCAGACGTCAAGATTAAAAATGGCGGCAAGAGAAATACAAATGATGCAATTCATCATGTACATATCAGTGGCGTGCGACCTTCTTGAGCTAGTGGGTCATGCATACATGTCAGAGCGTCTACGTTATATGCGCCAACACATGAAGGAAATGACGTAGCTTGAAAGTGTCTCGGCCTATTCGCTCTGGTTTGTTCTACCAGGTGCGAAAAGGACAATGCTTTGGTAATCTCTGCTCTTTACGCATTGCTATTCTACTAATGGACCTCATTCCTTAATCGTAAGCAAACAGCATTTTAGCCACTTGATTCTCTATCTCTTCTATACAAATTACGATCTAATTTATAATACTCAAAGGCTATCACGTGACCGTTTTTTTTTCCCGTTGTTTTATCAATATAATCACGTGGCTAACTTTTTTTTGTTTACGATTTGTGAATGAGGTCCATTGTATACGCATCAGCTGAGGACTGGCCAGATGGGCTTTTGTGCAAGTGACCGTAGGGTCGGCACTCAAATAAGCCGGTGGGCCAAAGTCGGATGGACGGCTAGGAAATGCAGTTAGACCCGTAATCACTACACGATAATATTCTCTTTAGAACGGGGAAGTGTCCTGAGTGGCCCTCTCATTACCATTAATAAAAGATCTGTTACAGACTGAACAGTGTGAATAGTTTATTATTCTAACACCTGTAGACTATTCTTCAGATGAAATTCAATTTTTCATCATAACTAAGCGATGAACAAACAACATATGGACTATATTTCGTAAAGACATATTGATTCGTTTTGTAAGGACATGCTCGGATCATTGTAAAATTAATCAAATTGATTACGGCTACGCTTGTACAAAACGATTACATAGGGGCCTAGTATACCACTTTTTTTATTTATTATTATGTGGTTTATTCAGATTAAAGTCTCACTTACAATAACACACAAGACAAACAGGTCATCGCGTCCACGTCCAGACCATATCATACTGTTGAGTACTCAAGGTTAATGAGAATTGTATATATAGTTCATGATCACTTACACTGTTCATTGTAAAATACCCACTGGCGTTCATCAATTATAAATTCATAGATTTTAATTAAGGTTAAAACCGCTCAGAAATTGTGCAGACTTGACGATCATTGGGTTGACTATTGTTTTTTGTTGTAGACACGAGCGAAGTCCTTGATATAGGAATTCTTTCGAAATGAACTGTCTGCAAAGTTAATTATTTTGTAAGGTGTTTTCACGGCTCACCGACAGACTTGACAGAGTACAGGCAAAGGGCAGGAATAGTGTGACACTTAGATATATAGCTTGTAGGGCGACTCGATACTTCTAGGTGGGACAGACACCTGAAGATTTTGTAGCGTTAGTTTAGGCGTGGGTTAGAGTCCCAGCCTATATAGAGTAGAGTTTGGGGGCAGTTGGGACACAGTGCCATGTAGTATTAGCAGGGGCGTGTGTCGTGTGCTAGGCGTTTTCTGGTGAACGACACATACAGACATTGGAAGCAAGTCGCCGAGTCTGGATCGCGATCTTGGCTCCAAGAGGTGTGAGTTGTTTACCAGAGACAACATGTAGCAATTAATTCTTAGGGGTCAGGGTAAGAAGAAATGTTTTTATTAGTTATATATCTAGCTTTATATGTTAGTTGATTATGAATAAATAGAATGGCGCTTCAGCGAGTTGTTAGCGATATTTTGATTATTTGTTTATTTAGAGTGACAGTCTGAGTGACCAACAGTCTGAGCGACAGTCGCAGTCATAGTCAGAGTCGCAGTCATAGTCAGAGTCGCAGTCATAGTCTGAGTGACAGTCTCAGTCAGATTAAATGAGAGTCCGTGAGTCCAAGTCAGAGTTCGAGGTGGTAGATGGCAGGTAGCAGTATGTGACAGTCTAAGGTAGACAGATGTCAGCGACAGTGGCGAAGACCAGTCAGCAAGACAATGAGCGACCTGCAGTGATTGGCATCAGATGACATAGACAGCGGTACTGAACTCTAATGCTGTCTGCGGCGCTGGGTCCAGTGCATGGAGGAGGGAGTAGCCTTGGTGGTCTTATTGGCATGGGTGACTAATTGCTGTTTTGTTGATTATGTCTTTATTGCTAATATGTTAACAGATACCATAGTTTTATTAGTATATAATATTGAAGCCACTTGCCTTGTGTTATTATTTTATGTTATTAATAATCTATGTTTGCAGTTACCGAGTCATTCATTATTACATTTATTACATGATTTTAAAGTGGCCATCGATGCCCTATTTAGAATATTAAATATTAGTTCTGATTAGAGAGATGAGTTTATGAGTATTTATTATGTGGTCATTGATGCTGTAACATTATTGTCATTAGTTACATTTATATACATTCAAAATACTTTAATAATTAAGCAGACAAAGTAATTACACGCAACAAGAGTGAGAATCATCACTAGACGAAAAGAGCCAATGTAATACTACTGGTAAATATATATATATATATATGGTATAATGAGGTAAAATTAAGGTAGTAATGAGAGGGGGAGAGTCGGGTCGTCATTAGTTTCTATGGAAGCTCAAAGAAATATAGTAAGTTACGCAACTCTGGCAAATACCCGTTAAGTTTTCAATGGGTTATAGAACTTCACATATTAGGAGAATGGGTACGAATAGATGCGCATAAATAATGAATAACATGCAATTTTAGGGCTGGATGGTAGTATCAGGGCCGATTATGACACCAAGTCCACCCCTAGGAAGCATCACGGTAGCGTTACACAATCAGCAATGATTGGTTGCCCTCTAAACATATTTTACACGCATAATGTCTGGGCACAACAATGTTGAATTTTTGAATATTTTTTTGTTAACATTTTGGTTTCAATTGTTAAATCAAAAAAATTTTTTTTTGAGGTTTATTTTCTACACAAGTATCCTGGTTGTATATTGATTGATGGGCGTATAGTTTTGTTGTCTTTCTTTCACTGTTTGGGTCTCTACGTTTTAGTTAACAAAAAAAAAAAAATGTCTATCATAATGCACATGTCAAGGCTTTAAAAATGTTTTGACATATGGGTCGCATTGATAGCTTCTCCATTTAACTGTATACATATGATATGGCATCTTTTTTTTTTTTTATGAAATGAATGCAAAGAAACCAAGCCTTAGTGCAACCAGCGACCTAACAAAATGTGGGTAGTGGAGACCTATAACCAGTGCCACTTCGTTCAGTCTTATAATATACTCTTTGCTACGTAATGTGTTAGAATTTTATTTCTTTTTATTTAAAAAACATTACACTCTATTTTAGTTTTTAAAATTTGCATTAATGTTGAACTTCATGATTAATGAAGATTTCTGTATCTATTTGCCTTGAACAAATGAAACGACATGATAAAATATTATTATTATACTTTAAAGACCAGCTTAGGCGTCAACTTGCCTTAGCTGACATAGAAGAGAGAACCTGGTTGCACGCGGCTTCAGAACGAGACAGCTGGAGGTCACTCACAAAGGCCGCGGGTGACACATTTCAGACCAAAAAGAAAATCCGCTGCCGAGGACAGACGCAGACGGCGAAAAGAAAATTTTAATCGACCACCGGCGGACAATGGTTATGCTTGCCCTGGTTGTGGCAAAATATGTAGGTCCTACATTCCTCGGTAATCATCGGACTCGAAGACAAGCCTTATTATGATAGCATAGTCGTGAGGTAGCGCTTCCGGCAGTTGTCTCAAAGGTGCCGAATCTAAAATTCCGTCTCTAAATTTTCAGACGTAAAATCTGATGACGCAATATCCAATTGCTTGCCGACATAATTGCTTATGTGAAGAAATGATAGAATGTCTCTTTTACGAACTAAATATAATTCAATCGTTCAGAATTCATAACAAGAAAATTTTAAAAAAAGTACTTAAAAAAAAAAAAGCTTTTATTAAGCGTAATTGTATCAATTAGTTGACATTAGTCTTGTAATTAAAATTTGTAATAGATCTAGACTAACAATAAAAAGGAGGGGAGGGGGAGGAAAGCCTGAAATCAAGCTCATGGCTTAAGCCTTCTCAAGCCAACACGTTAACCACTCTGCTGGTGGAGAGCTTATGAAAATGGAAGATTGTTTAGTGATCTATTGTTTCTATAGTCTCGACCTGTTGTTTAGGTTTGTATTCACTAAGACTCAGACGACGACCTATAAAGGGGACTAATTCACCACTTCAGTCAATTAAAATTACGCTTCCTTGAACGAGATACCAAACAAAGTAATTTAGTATCAAAAGTTAATTAACAAATTGTGGGTTTTTTTTTAAATTGATTCTCGAGTTGTTAGGTAAAATAAATGATTGCAAACAGACAGATAGAGTTGATATAAGCTTTGTAGCAGAATCCAAATTAAAAAAATAATTTATTTCTAATTATCTCTCTTCATCAATCACTCTTCTGTGTAGAAACACGAAACTATTAGAAACTAAATTGTAAACAAAATATCCTGATTACACATTTCTCTGTCTTGACGCGTATATGAGTGTCAGTGTGTCTAGAGAGAGAGCGAGAAAGAGAGAGAGAGAGAAAGAGTAAGAGAGCGAGGAGATTGAGAGAGGGAGTGTTACGTGCGCATCTTAGTGTAAATGTGAAAACGTGCGCATCTTAGTGTAAATGTGAAATGGTGCGAATGCGTGTTGAAAATAGGAGGAAACCAAAAATGGAGGAATATGATGAAAGAAAGTGTTTTCAGTGTTAATAAAGATTAAAGTATTTATAAACGGTGATTTGTCGTTTTCCCTGTCTAAAGAGTTTCATCTAATATGAAGACGTAACAAGTGGCGCCCAACGTAAAAGGTAAAACCCACATATCCCTCTATACACAGTGGATCTCCTGTCAACAGACAGTAGAGATAGTAAAGTCTAGATCTAGAGACAGGAGAACATTCGAGTCGATATTATTAGAAATAGACTATGGCGGACAAGGCTGAGGTAGCAGCGTTGAAGGAAGAGGGAAGGTTGTTGGAGCTGGAAGGGGCAGAACTAAGAAAATACGTACAAGAAAGGTTAATGGAGAGGGAGAGATTAGCGATGGAAAGAGAAAAAGAAAAGGAGAGATTAGCGATGGAAAGAGAAAAAGAAAAGGAGAGATTAGATAAGGAGGACAAAAGAGAAAGAGAAAAAGAAAAGGAGAGATTAGCGATGGAAAGAGAAAAAGAAAAGGAGAGATTAGATAAGGAGGACAAAAGAGAAAGAGAAAAGGAAAAGGAGAGATTAGATAAGGAGGACAAAAGAGAAAGAGAAAAGGATAAGGAGATAGTAGCAATTGAAAGGGAAAAGAAAAATGAATTAGTTGCCATTGAAAGAGAAAGATTAGCGTTTGAAAAAGAGACAGCAGAGAAAAAGTTAAAAACAAACCAAGAAAAAGAAAGTGATAAAAGAAAGAGTGACACTACAGGGAATAAACTAGCAAAATATAAAGGTGCGATATTTGAAGAAGCTAAAATGGACATAGACATTTTTTTGAAGAAATTTGAAATTGAAATGAGAGAACTGGAATACCCCGAAGACAAATGGTCATTCTTATTATCAAAGTCATTTGTAGCAGAGGTTCCATCAAAGATATGCATGAACCAGAGCAACTATAGCGTGGTGAAAGAACAATTACTGCGAACGTACGGAAAAACAGAGGCATACTACCGTGAACAATTTGTTAACTGTGCGATCGAAACAAATGATGACAAACAGACATTCCTGGACAGAATGACCAGTAGTTTTGAAAATTGGACTGAAACCGCTAAAATAGAAAAGACATTTGATGGTCTAAAGACATTTCTAATGATTGACAAAGCAATTTATGAGTGTCAGGAGGAATTAAAAATATTTTTGTTGGAGAGGAAACCAAAATCCATAGAAGACATAGTAAGACTGATAAGGGCCTATAAGGTGGCACATCCCGATAAGAAACTATCCAGAGGCAGTGACATAGAAGAAATAGTTGCATTTAACAGAACAAGAGATACACGAGACAACTACATCAACAACGGCAGACGATTTAGATATGATGAACAAAATAGGTTTAGAGGGCAAGGAAGGAACCAAATTGGTAGTAGACAAGGCCAGTTTTATAGTAACCGAGGTCGATACCAAAGAAATGTACAGGGACGATTCGGCGGAGTAAGAGATCGAAGAGATCAAAGCCTGTCAATGTTAACATGTGCCGGAAGCCTTGAGTATTTTGAGACCTTCGTGAGAAACAAAATAGCAAGGACGATACGAGATTCAGGCAGTACAATAGTGGGTGTTAATAAGAAATTAGTAGAAGAACAAGACTATACCGGCAAAACCAGGAATTGTGTGATGTTTGATGGGAAGACGGTACAATTACCAGTTGCTAGAATTAAAATTGATACACCATATTTTACTGGAATTGTGGATGCATGTGTAATAGACCATGCTCATATTGATTTGATTATTGGAAATATTCCAGGTATAAAGAATTGCAATGAAAAGGATATGGGAAATTGGAAGAAGTGTTTCGGAATGAGTATAACTCGATCCAAATGTAAGGACCTGGATGCAGGAGATCTGGAAAAATTATTTCAGTTACCAGATAAGAACGAAAAAGAAGAAGGATTATTAGAAAACGCAGAAACATTAGAACTTAATAATGTAGTATTCAACAAGGAAAGGTTTATTACAGAACAAAAAAATGACCCAGAGACGCGTCAGTTGGCCCAGAAAGGAGGTAGAGGAGGAAAGTTTTATATAGAAAGAGGAATTTTGGTAAGAGAAATTGAGTCACAAGGAAGCAAAATTATACAGGTTGTTGTACCAGCTGAATTTAGAAATGTCATATTGAAGAATGGGCATGATGAAGCATATGCAGGCCACATGGGAATTCACAAAACGAAACAAAGAATATTTAGGGACTTTTATTGGCCATCTATTAGTAAAGACATAAAAAATTATGTGTTGTCGTGCAAAGTTTGTCAAATGAAAGGCACTAAAAAAATCAGAGCTCCATTACAAAAGGTAGATATACCAGAAAGGCCATTTAGGAAGATTGCGATTGATTTGATTGGACCCATGCCGGTGATATCAAATAGGGGTCATCGATATATTCTAACTGTGATAGACGTGTGCTCAAGATGGCCAGAAGCTATTCCACTAAAAAGAATTGAAGCCAGTGATATAGTTCAAGCGTTATATACATTATTTACACGGTTTGGATTTCCTGAAGAGGTACTGTCAGATAGGGGCACACAGTTCCACTGTCAACTAACGACAACATTTTTGAAAATGTTTGGAATTCGGCAAAGGTTTACAGCCCCGTACCACCCGCAGAGCAACGGTATTTGTGAACGTTTTAACTGTACGTTAAAGAAGGCGTTATCGAAAGTAGCAGATGACAATCCCAAAGAATGGGATGTGGCCTTACCCTCAATTCTTTTTGCGTACAGAGAGAGCCGTAACGAAACCACGGGGTTTTCGCCATTTCAGATGATTTATGGAGGAAATCCAAGAGGCCCAATGGCAATTCTAAAAGAACTAATACTCCCACAAGAACATGTTGGAAATAAAGAAAGTTACGATATAGTGACAGAAACCAGAAATAAAGTAATAAAGGCTTGCGAAGAAGCGAGCAAACATGTGCTTGACAAAAATGAACTAACACAGTCTAGGGTGAATGAACACAGGAAATTGACCAAACTAGAAGTAGGTCAAGATGTTTTAGTATTACTAAAGGATAAGGAGAATGTACTATTCACGAAATGGTTGGGTCCTTATAAGGTAACAAGAAAAATTAGTGATGTGGATTATGAAATTAAAATTGATTCAAGGCTGAAAATATTTCATGTGGATATGCTAAAAGAATTTAGGTCGCAACAAAAAAGTGAAAAAAGCAGTAAAGAAGACCCATTGGTCATAGGTGCATCCGTAAGTGTAGACTCTGAGACAGAGGAAAGATTGGGACACATAGAAACAATTTCAACTGATGTCAGTCAAACATGGAAAGATGTGGAAGTGACGGGAATCTCGTCGGACAGAACTAAGGAAGTAACAACATTATTAGAAGATTTTAAGAATATTTTTACAGATTTACCAGGAAGAACGAATATCATAGAACATGATATCAAATTAACAGGTAGAGTTCCAAATAAACTACCACAATATGCTGTACCATTGCATCATAGAGAAGCGTTACAGAAAGAAATAGATGAACTACTTAAATTGGGAGTGATAGAGCCATCTAATTCGTCATGTGCTGCACCAGTTGTGCTGGTTAAAAAAAAATGTGGCAACATTAGATTGTGTGTGGATTACCGTCAACTAAATAAAGTTACAGAATTTGACCCATTCCCAATGCCACAGGCGGAGGAAATGTTTACTAAATTGAAAAAAGCGAAAATTTTCACTACGTTGGACCTTTCTAGAGGATACTGGCAAGTACCTCTAAAGGCAGAGGCTAAACCACTATCCGCATTTAAGACACCGTTCGGCGTCTATCAGTGGAATGTGATGAGTTTTGGCTTGGTAAATGCCCCAGCCACTTTTAACAGGATGATGGCAAAGATACTGGGCCACAGAAGAGACACAATTTGCTATTTAGATGACATCTGCATCTTTAGTGAGGATTGGAACGAACACTTACAGAGTCTAGGAGAGATATTTGCTATTATCAAGAAAAACAATTTGACATTAAAACCAACAAAAATAAAAATTGGACTTAGTGAAATTCCTTTTTTGGGATACAAGATAAAAAATGAATCAATTACACCACTGGAAGAAACAGTTAAAAAAATAATGGATATTAGTATACCAAAAACAAAAAAACAAATTAGAAGTCTTTTAGGTCTTTGCAATTTTTATAGAAAATTTGTTCCAAATTTTGCAAAAATGATTGAACCTCTTACAAATCTTACAAAGAAAGGGAAATCTAACACTATAGTTTGGTCTGAACAATGTCAAAGATCGCTAGACAAGATTAAGAGGGTGTTTTCTGAAAAACCAATATTAAAATTGCCCGATAGTACTAGAGAATTTATTTTGGCAACGGATGCTTCATCCATAGCTATAGGGGGCTGTTTGATGCAAGAGTATAGTGGAATTGCACATCCTGTTTTTTATGTAAGCAGGAAACTAACCCTTGCAGAGTTAAACTATGCAACTATTGAAAAAGAGGGGCTGGCAATAGTGTGGTGCATAACAAAGCTAAGTTTTTATCTGATGGGGGCTAAATTTCAATTATGGACTGATCATGCTCCGTTGGCATTCATTAATTTAAATAAATGTAGTAATAATAGAATTGCTAGGTGGGCATTACAACTGATGGACTATAAATTTGAGATCAAGACAATACCAGGGAAAGAAAATGTTGTGGCAGATACATTATCACGCTGTACTTAAAGGTTGTGGAGATTGTGTAGAGTATATCATGACTATTGACATTCTGTTAAGAATTAAGCTATTTTATTGTGTACATTGGTAAATTCTGGCACGGAGTGTAGTAGATATTCAATAGAGAATTGTTCAATTGTGGGTGTACACAACAATGATTTGTGAGCAGATATAGATTTGGATTGAATTATAGGCGGGGAGTGGTATAAACGAAATCTGCATGATTCCATAGAGATATGTATAGATATATGTGTCAATTTTTCATAATAACAATTAGTATTGTGATGGTTACTGTCACAACTGGGGAATATAAATGTTATATGTTAATCTAATGTTAGAAGTGTATTATTATTAATATGTCATTGTGTATGATTTTGGTTTGTATTACATTATGGTTCCCTATGTTACAGAGAATTTAGATTATTTTTTTTAACTTGGAATAGGCTGATAAGATATGTGGTGATTTGTATTTTGGACGTTCGATGTACATCAAACTTGTCAAACAGGGGGGGTGTTACGTGCGCATCTTAGTGTAAATGTGAAAACGTGCGCATCTTAGTGTAAATGTGAAATGGTGCGAATGCGTGTTGAAAATAGGAGGAAACCAAAAATGGAGGAATATGATGAAAGAAAGTGTTTTCAGTGTTAATAAAGATTAAAGTATTTATAAACGGTGATTTGTCGTTTTCCCTGTCTAAAGAGTTTCATCTAATATGAAGACGTAACAGGGAGTAAGAGAGAGACGGAGAGATAGAGAGAGAAAAAGAGAGAGAATATATGTATTACAAAAAAAAATATGTATGATACAGTCTAAGGCAAACAAATTAGCTACATGTTAGCTTGAAAGTATCTAGATTGATCTCATTTAAAACGACAGTGTCCAACAGATTCTACTCATCCCTGTAGCTCTTGCTTAACCCCTTACCCGCTTGGGGGCGCCACTTGACCTAGATATGTATAATTAATATGCTAACGTTAAATCCAATCTCATTATATAGTTTGGGTACTACTGTGCCCAGAGACAATATTTGATTCGTTGCACTAGAGGGCGCTGCCAGTAGCAGGACTTTGTTTCAAAAGATTAAAATAGATACAGTAACGAACTAGTGGCATATCTATTATATCTACGGCATGTTTAAAAAATAAAAATGTATTAAAAAAACACACACTTCAAACTTTAATACTTGTTTTTTTTTTAAAACTAATTCTTTACAGCACAGTGATGCCCAGCACTAAGGGATAATGCTGCTACATCGTCGTGCTGCTACCTCGTCGTGCTGCTACCTCGTCGTGCTGCTATCTCGTCGTGATGATACCTAGTCGTGCTGCTACCTCGTCATGCTGCTACCTAGTCGTGCTGCTACCTCATCGTGCTGTGCTGCTACCTCGTCGTGCTTGCTGCTACCTCGTCGTGCTGTGCTGCTACCTCGTCGTGCTGTGCTGCTACCTCGTCGTGCTGTGCTGCTACCTCGTCGTGCTGTGCTGCTACCTCGTCGTGCTGTGCTGCTACCTCGTCGTGCTGTGCTGCTACCTCGTCGTGCTGTGCTGCTACCTCATCGTGCTGCTACCTCATCGTACTGCTACCTCGTCGTGCTGCTACCTCGTCGTGCTGATACATCGTCGTGATGATAACTCGTCGTGCTGCTACCACGTCGTGATGCTACCTCGTCGTGCTGCTACCTCGTCGTGCTGCTACCCTAGTCGTGCTGCTACCCTAGTCGTGCTGTTACCCTAGTCGTGCTGCTACCCTAGTCGTGCTGCTACCCTCGTGGTGCTGATACCTCGTCGTGCTGATACCTCGTCGTGTTTAATGATCTTCTAATTGTCCTTACAATGGTCAGGAGTTCAAACCCCGCCCTCTTGCCTGTTATGTCGTTATAATCTTCCTCTCTATGGGACGTCCGAAATATATAAAAAACATTTTTTTTTTTACAAAGCTGTCTGTCTGGTTGTCTGTCTTTCTGGTACAAATTCTTTACACGTTATTTTTCATACTTGCCATTCTCGGATCAAGTTTAAATTTTTAACAATTATTTATTGTACCTAAAAAACCACGAATCAATAAAAAAAAAAAACAATTAATCAATTAATAATTATTGTTAATTATTGGCGATTAAATTTTGTTTTGATATTGAGAAAGGGAATTGAGTTATACATTATTGAGTTGTATAGTTGTAAATGTGTAAATCTTCCCCTTAGATAAACTTTCTTTAAAAATTGTTTGTATGTTTTGCTTGTTTTGAAATTGTTTTTCTTTATGTTTTGCTTGTTTTGAAATTGTTTTTCTTTATGTTTTGCTTGTTTTGAAATTGTTTTTCTTTATGTTTTGCTTGTATTGAAATTGTTTTTCTTTATGTTTTGCTTGTATTGAAATTGTTTTTCTTTATGTTTTGCTTGTTTTGAAATTGTTTTTCTTTATGTTTTGCTTGTTTTGAAATTGTTTTTCTTTATGTTTTTCTTGTTTTGAAATTGTTTTTTCTTTATGTTTTGCTTGTTTTGAAATTGTTTTTCGTTATGTTTTGCTTGTTTTGAAATTGTTTTTTCTTTATGTTTTGCTTGTTTTGAAATTGTTTTTCTTTATGTTTTTCTTGTTTTGAAATTGTTTTTTCTTTATGTTTTGCTTGTTTTGAAATTGTTTTTTCTTTATGTTTTGCTTGTTTTGAAATTGTTTTTTCTTTATGTTTTGCTTGTTTTGAAATTGTTTTTTCTTTATGTTTTGCTTGTTTTGAAATTGTTTTTTCTTTATGTTTTGCTTGTTTTGAAATTGTTCTTTCTTTTTGTTTTGCTTGTTTTGAAATTGTTTTTTCTTTATGTTTTGCTTGTTTTGAAATTGTTTTTTCTTTATGTTTTGCTTGTTTTGAAATTGTTTTTTCTTTATGTTTTGCTTGTTTTGAAATTGTTTTTTCTTTATGGATTCTTGTTTGTTTTTTACGGAGCCGATGTGAAAGTTCTTAAAGTGACTCTAAGTGATTGCTTTGACACAGACCCGAGTAGAAACTGAGTTTAAATACTTCAAGAAAATAAAAACGGACGTTGCCTGACATTCGTCGGGTAAACAAGTTTATGGAATTATTACTAGAGTCGTGCTGGCCACACACCGTTCTCGTGATTGTTTTTTTTGTAAAATTGCAGGGATTGTTAATCACAGTGTCTATAAAAGCACGGTCAAGGAGACCGTCCATATCCCTCTTCAGAATTGAAGATAGTTTACTTCCTAGTCCAAACCTCCCGCAGGACGACGGGGGGGGGGGAGGATGATGGGAGCGGGCAGGGTTTGAAACCTCGACAGTCGATAAATCCGAACGACAGTCCAGCGCGCAGACCGCACGACCAGGCAGCCATCCTTTTTGTTGGCAGGGAAACACGCGTGAAAAGCTCGATCAAATGTCTCAGTCTTTACGGGAACGTCCAGAACAGTGCGATATTCGGGGGGGGGGGCAACTTCATCAAATTGCAGGGATTGTTAATCACAGTGTCTATAAAAACAAGGTCAAGGAGACCGTCCATAGCCCTCTTGTATAACCTCTGACCTCTTGTTGCTAATCGCCAAGGAAGCCACTCTGCCCACCGCGTTGTCACGGTGGCAGATCACATCAATATTCATTGGGTCCTTGTTTAGGGAAGATAACTCTACCCTTGCTGTGCTGTTTGATTGGCAGTGCTCGTCCCTTAAGATCTGTTTGACAGCTATGGGTGGCGAGACCAGTGGAAGGGGGGGGGGGAGGGTGCGAAAACAAAATGGAGGAAGAGAATGTTGCTAGTTTTGTCAATGTTAGCCACTGACAACCTGTAGCTTACAACATAACGAATGTAGATATCGACATTTGTTTATGAGTTGTTGTTTTTCCCCAAGAAAAAATATTACTATTTTCAAAGACAAAGCTGATCTAAGGAAAAGAAACCGCTAATTACTGCCATTGATTTAAAAATGGCAATGGTTTAGCTCCCTTTCTGCCATGTAAGACAAAATCAATTAATTAGTATTGATTGAGTAAATAATTTGTTAATTTTTGGATTGATTCGTGTATTGTCATCGACTGTGAATAATTTTTATAAAATTTCAATTTGCTCCGAGAATCTGATCTGGGAGAGAAAAACGTGACAAAACGTAATGAGGGGACTAAATCCATATATACATCCACATCTCTAATTAAGTAGCAGTTATTCCCCTTATTTCGATATCCAACAAAATAATAAATAACAAATAATCAGCTAACTTGGGGGCGCGGGGGCTGAATGGTTAAGCGCTTGGCTTCCAAACTTGGGGGTCCTGGATTCGAATCTCGAATATATAATAATGAACAATAAATATAAATTAACCAATTATTTAATTAATCATTGGTAATTAATTATTTTGTTGGGTATCAAAAGAGGAAAATTAATCCAACAGTATTGAGATATGTGGCTGTATATGTGCAGTTCTCCTCTCTATTAAGTTTTGTACACGCTTTTTTCCCCACTTCCGATTCTCGGATCAAGTTGAAATTGTACCAAACTATCCAATACATAAAGCATTAAAAAATAAATAACCAATTCGTTAATCAATTAGTGGTTAATAATTTAATTTTCTCCTTATAGAAAAAAGGGAGCTAAATAATATAGCATTGATATTTATGACTGTTTAATTTTCGGTTCTTCTAATTAGATAGGCTTCTTGTTTAATTAGTTGTCGTTTTTTATTTAGCTTGTTTTTTATCTGTAGACTAGACTACAGGCAGAGTTGAAATGATGAGTATTATTATTACATAATGTATAATGGCTAGAGCCTTTTTTTAAAAACTGAAGCGAGGAGATATTGCTTTAATTAGTTTGTATGTAAAAGTAAAGAAATAGTGCCCCCTTCAGACCTCAGAGCAGATGATGTAAAGGTCATCTGTTTCTGTGGCCTACGGTTAACGAGGGTGTCATGTGGTCAGCACAACGACCAGCCGCCTTCACTTTTACCCAACTAACGTCAGGCAATGGGTGGACTCAGGGGCGCCCAAAGATCCCGAAATTAAAAATCCCAGTCCTCGAAAGGATTCGAACCAGGGACCCCCCTCAAAGAAACCAAGCGCTTTACCGCTCAGCCACCGCGCCTCCGGTTTGTATGTATGCGTGCCTATTTTAATGTCTAGTGCGCAGAACCGAGTTTGAACTAGTGGAGATACGGGAGCCCTTGTCATCAACATAAGGCAATCCTTTCTATGTTTTTTTGTTCAACACACTTCGGATCTATCCATTTCATCGTGGTTCTAGGCTAGAGATTGTGTATACATCTGGAATATTGATAAGAGAGACCGATGCAAGACACGAAAGAAGAGAAACAAGCAAATATACTTTAAAAGAGCTTGTATATGGGAAAGAACTGTACATTTACAGCCGCATATCTCAATACTGTAAGATGTATTTCCCCTTTTTACTGTAAACAAAATTAATATATAACAACTACTTAAGAATTAATTGTTTCATTTTTTTCTCTCGGTGGATTCATGTTTTGTTAGGACTAATTAATAAACTAATTGAATAATTGTGCAAAGCTTCAACTTGATACAAGAATGGGAAGCGGGCAAAGTAATGTGTAGAAACTTCGTAACAGACACACAGACCGAATGAATTTCTATAATCTTTATAATAATAATCATATTTTAACACTTCGTTTCAGTCGCGCAAAGAATCGAAGCGATTAAAGAAATGTTCACTAATCATACTGTTCGAAATTAAAGCAAATTATGAAAACTAAAATGGAGTGTAATGTTTTTAAAATTTTTATTTAGTTTTTATTTTTTAATATTTATTTCTTCTCAAACAAAATTTTATTGTTAAATGCACCTTGTTGGGTGGTTGACCAAAAAAAAAAATATGTGATGAAAAAATTGTCGTTAGATATAATTCATGATTTAAACTTTCACCCAAAAAAAACAACATATAAAAATATACTCCTATATCTGTGACTATGGCGCTACAATTGATGAACACCAGCGGGTATATTACAATGAACAGTGTAAATGATCATGAACAATGTACAACTTCTCAATAACCTTGACTGCTCCACAGTATTATATGTTGGTGTCTTGTGTGTTATTGTAAGTGAAAATATAACCTGAATAGACCACATAAAAAAAAAAAGCCAACTATAATTTTGGAATATATGCATTATTTCTTAAATTTAGGAATACTGTCGGATACTTGTTTGAAGCTAATTGTAACAATTAAAATTTCGGAAGCCAAACGCTTAACCACTCCGCCACCGCGTCAATCTGAACATGCCTATTGTTTAATTAAATGTTCGTGTTATCAAAATACCAATAATGATTTATAATTTCAATTTATTATTCTAAATATGGGAATTTCGTTGGTAATAGAAGCTTTGCATAATAACAAAATGGGACGCTGTGGCTGATTGGTTAAGGACTTGGCTTCCGAACCTGGTGTCCTGGGCTCGAATCTCTAATGGGCACCTGACTTTCGGTTTGACAAACTAAAGACGGTTGGTTGTTGTGCTGGCCACATGACACCCTTCTCGTTGACCGTTGGCCAAAGAAACAAATGACCCGAATATCATCTGCCCCTATAGATTGCACTGACTGAAAGGGATATTTTACTTTATAATAACAAAGACTTGATTTCAAGGTGGAGAATTATTCAGATTGATTTGAGGAAATATAATTTTGGAATTTCTGATAGAAATGTCTATTTTCTAGTGTTTTTTTTTTTTAAAGATCATGCTCTTAAATTTTAAAATGATAATGAAATGCTCAAGCAGTGTGTTTAAAAAGCAACATCTTGTGAATTATATATGGGAATTGTTCATATTTTTTTTTAAAGAGGAGGAAACGATGTGTGTGTTCAGTTGTGTGTACATGTTTATATAACGTCATTATTTGTTGTGAATGTTTTTGTGAAATAATGTGACATAATAAAATGATGGCTTCGACGTCTACTTTAATCAGCATGAAGTCTCTGTTCATTCGTATGTTTAATTTGTCTGCAATAAGTATTTTTATATGGTGACTGTTGATATGCGATGCTATGTTGTGTGAGAGTTAATACCCTTAGCGGACTCGGAAGTGTGTGTCGCTGTTTATTATCGAAGCAAATACTTACTCAAGCGACTAGTAATATATATGGTATTAGATACTAAGTCTTAGTGTTCGTATTTTTTGTTAAGTAATAATGTTTCGTTGTCAGTGCTAGTCGGAAAGAATGTCTTTATAGCAGATAGGAAGCAGATCTGAGTGTAAGAAAAGAAACACTACAAGATTGTAAAGTATCCAGGCCCGTGTCTCTGCAAAACTGGTCTCACCTGGTCTCACCTGGGGCAGGCCAGGCCGTGTCTACAAGCTGAGGGAAGTGGGTCGCTGTTCAAACAAAGTTAGGTAACAACGCGGGTTCTCATCCTGTGACTCGCGAACCCTTTGGGGGTCGAATGACCATTTTCGAGGGGTCGCCCAAACACAATCAGAAAATTGATATTTTTTTAGGGGGTGTTTTTTTAATCGGAAGTTTATATATATATATATATATATATATATATATATATATATATATATATATATATTGTATGTGTGTCTCTAACGTGTAGTAACAAGCATATGTATATATACATATACATTTATATTTCTAACGCTATAGGATTGGAAAATTATTCAGATTATATTATTATTCAACAAACTCTGAAACGATCGTCAAGTATCAATACAATAAAAAAAAAAGTGGGAATAACAAAGCTAGATCTAAGAACACTGACCTAAAGCATGGGGGATACGAATGACTCTTTACTGACCTACAGCCTGGGGGATACGATTGACTCTTTACTGACCTACAGCCTGGGGGATACGAATGACTCTTTACTGACCTACAGCCTGGGGGATACGAATGACTCTTTACTGACCTACAGCCTGGGGGATACGAATGACTCTTTACTGACCTACAGCCTGGGGGATACGAATGTCTCTTTACTGACCTACAGCCTGGGGGATACGAATGACTCTTTACTGACCTACAGCCTGGGGATACGAATGACTCTTTACTGACCTACAGCCTGGGGGATACGAATGACTCTTTACTGACCTACAGCCTGGGGGATACGAATGACTCTTTACTGACCTACAGCCTGGGGGATACGAATGACTCTTTACTGACCTACAGCCTGGGGGATACGAATGACTCTTTACTGACCTACAGCCTGGGGGATACGAATGACTCTTTACTGACCTACAGCCTGGGGGATACGAATAACTCTTTACTGACATACAGCCTGGGGGATACGAATGACTCTTTACTGACCTACAGCCTGGGGATACGAATGACTCTTTACTGACCTACAGCCTGGGGGATACGAATGACTCTTTACTGACCTACAGCCTGGGGGATACGAATGACTCTTTACTGACCTACAGCCTGGGGGATACGAATGACTCTTTACTGACCTACAGCCTGGGGGATACGAATGACTCTTTACTGACCTACAGCCTGGGGGATACGAATGACTCTTTACTGACCTACAGCCTGGGGGATACGAATGACTCTTTACTGACCTACAGCCTGGGGGATACGAATGACCCTTTACTGACCTACAGCCTGGGGGATACGAATGACTCTTTAAGTGAATGTATCATCATTGAACGTAGAAGTGATTTTTTAATCGGTAGTTCCTTCTTTAAAAAAAAAAATAATAATTGTTATTCGAAAATAATTGCTGCGGACCACATCTTCGTTGTTTGCAGAATACTTTTTTCAACACCTGAAATTACTGTCCATCAAATGCGTCGTGACGCCACTACGGGAGGAAACATTTTTATGGGGATCTAATCACGTGGTGAAGAAAATTAAACCACTGGCTAAATCACATTTGCCTAAGCCAATGAACGAAAATAGCTTTATGGTTGGGGGTCGCCGCCTAGTGAAAAATTGTATTAGGGCTCGTGGAGCTAAAAAGGTTGAGAACCGCTGCTTAGCAGGATGTTTGTCTTGGCGGGAGAACCCCCACTGTATCGTCTGCAGGTCGTGTGATTGAGCTTGGATGATGCTAAGTTCTTTAACATTTAGACTACTGGCATTTGACTTTTGTTTTGTGGTATACAGTACAGTTGACTTTGTCTTTGTATTTTAAAATCAATGTTGATTTTTACAATCAGTCTACTTCATATAAGTAATATAAGATAATTTTTATTGATCCAATCAAATGGAAATTCAGTTTGACTACAATTGACAACCTCAGCGTAGCTACTGTACAATAACAGTATAGATGCAAATACGAACAACATTCCCACATGAAACACATACACACTCACAACCAGCGCTTATAAGTTATAAATTATATTTTTTCTATTATATTTTTTCTATTATATTTTTTTAATTATATTTTTTAATTATATTTTTTTAATTATATTTTTTATATTATATTTTTTGATCAGTCAACATTTGTGCCCCAAATAACTCATAACCTCCATCTTAACTCTTTCTCTCCTAACTGACGATACCAGCGTTGATTCCACCAGAATGTGGTAAATAATTACGGAGAGAAAGAGTTAATTGCTTAATGTATAGAACATAATGGCATTCGAGCGATACCAATCGTCATAGCAGGCCTAAACACAGACCTGTGACGTGACAGCCTGTGGTCAGCGAAGACCAATATCACGTTGTCACAGGTCAGTGTTCAAGCCTACTATGACAACTGGTCTCGAATCGAGGGTAGCTAATAAAGGTATTTACCGTAATTAAACAAAAAAAAAAAAGATTTGACCAATAAAGTTTGGCATGACTATTTCTTAGAACGTGACGGTGCCCGTGGGATATCATAGCCCGCGGCATATTCCAGACCTCAGCGTGTCACCGTGGTGGTGGTGGGGGTGGGGGGGGGGGAACGTCCTTTCGGGTAGTCAAAGTTGGAGAAAAGTTGCCGAAAACTTTGTCAGGGGGAAAGGAACCGAACGGGAAAGAGCAGCCCCCTCTGTCGGCAGATTCATCTCTGACCAGCTCACGCGCCACGTGCATGAAGCAGGGCCGGTTTTTGAGACGTCTCTTGCCCTCCCAGTTGTCGACCAGACTTCTGAGCGGGCATTCCTCCTCCAGCCGTCCATATCTCTCGTGAGCTATCAGGACGGCTTGCTCTCTGCGCAAACTCAACGGCGGCACATTGGCCATAATTTCGCAGGCGGCAATTGGCGATGTGCGAAAAGTGCCACATATGAGTCAGTTAACTTGATTCTGACCAGCGTCTTGCTTCGCTAGAGACGATTGCGACGCCCAGACCTGAACAGGTAGACTGTAGTCCATATGAGACCGAACTGCACCCATGTACAGTGATCTCAGCAAACCAGCCTTCGCTCCCCATTTCGTTCCAGCTAGCTTCTTTACGATGTTCAGCCTCTCGGAGGCATATTCCAGATCTCAGCGAGTCACCGTGGAAGGTAAACGTCCTTTCGGGTAGTCAAACTTGGAGAAACTTTTGATAACTTCCTCCTGAGCTCCTAAAGTGAAGAGGAAGAAAGAGAGGCCACAACACTCTGTTCCTCATGGGATTCATTCGAGGACCTTTCAGGGATGTGGGTTCGGCATAAATTACATTAAAGTTTACATTTTAGATGTCTTGGGTTTGTTCTACATTGTGGCTTTGTGTTTTCATAAACACGAACGACGCCCATGTATTATGTAATAATCAATTCATACAACACAAGTCACATGACACAATGTCAGAGCTCAGCAGACGACGACCTGTAAGCCTTGCTATAGCTTATATCATGCTGTATATGCGACTAAAAGAACTGACATATAATATACACTATACGAATTACTACATGTTATGCACAACAGATAGCCAATGATTAATTACCATGCTTATATCAAATCACTCTTGTTGTCTGTCTAGTTAAAAATCGTGTACACATTGTTTCTACCACTCCACCATTCTCGGATCAAGTTGAAACTTTGCACAATTATTCATTGTCGATGACGACACACGAGTGAATTTAAAAAAAAACAAGCAAAATATTAAAACAAGGTTACAATAAGAGTTTGTGTGGAAACACAAACTCAAAATCGGCCCCCGAAGTGGTCCACCCAGGCAGGTAAATAGGCAGATATACTTGACTAAAGTGTCGGTATAAGCTGAATTAGTCCCCTTTAGAGGCCACTGCTTTAAAGTACGTTTGAAAGTACAAATATTCATACTAACAATGCCTACAAGTGATGTCATAATTGAACACAATGGTACCAAACGGCCATCCATACTTTCATAGAGTTGGGAAACTTTTTTTTAAGGGTCTTAAGTTTGTTTTAGGGCTACTATACATACGTCAGGGTATCAGTAAGTACCAAAGGAACATTTATGCCAAGTTTTATCAAGATTGGTCAAACGGTTTTGATTTTTATGAGGGGCATACATACATACATACATACATACATACATACATACATACATACATACATACATACATAGATACATACGTACGCCTTACTTTCTGCTTTATATTACAGATATAACTAATGGGTAATTTTTTTTTTCATAATTAATTCTTGTGTTGTCAGTGAAAAGAAATAATTGTGTAAAATTTCAGCTTGATCCGAGATTGGATGTCGGAGAAATAACGTGTACAAACTTTTTACCAGACAGACAGATTAAGTTGATTTAAACTTTATAAAAACGAGAAAAAAATGCTGACTGCAACAAGTGAAATGTTATAATTCTGGCATGGTGTTACTTTATAACCGTGTATGTGTATAGTCATTAAATTGTATCCCTGTCAGATCTATGGAACAAAGGCGAATAAATAGGTATAAACCGTAGTACTTAAGTATGTAAGCCATTCAAGGAAAGTAACTCTTCAGTTCACAGTATAGAGTTTTATTAAAATGCAAAAAGTGTAGCATTTTTAATTAAAATAATAATGAACAAGGTTACAAAGACAGTTTGTGTGGAAACTGGAAACACAAACTTAAAAATCGGCACCCGAAGTGTGTCACCCAGGCAGGTAAAAAAGGCAGGTTTCAATATTTTCAGAAATAGTATCAGAATGAAATTCTATCAAAGGCAATTGGCAGAGAAGGATGGAGCAATAGAGAAAGAAGGTGGACAGATCCTGTGTGGTGCTCCAACGGTCAAGCAGACCAAGGGATAGTTGAAAGTGAAGGTGAAGTTAGATGTGAACCTGGCCTAACTGATTTCATATAATGATTATCTAATTCTAATTGATCTAATTGTTTTGTAAAGGGTCAATATCTTATTCAAAGCCTCAAGTAAATTTTTTCTTCATTACAAATTTGAATTACGGAGTGGATGTATTGATAATTGCAGTTTACGTGACTATATGAAGGAACTACTTATTAAATGTTGTTTCTAATAATGTTCCGCTTATATGCATATTAAACAGATTTTTTTTTCTTTTTAAATGTAGTAATTAGTATGACAGAACTTACTTAACTTTGCAATACATTTATAAAAAAAACATTTTAAAATAATATATATAACTGTGTGCATAAACTCAAAATACCTAGGTGTTATAATAAATGAAAAACTGTCATGGAATCCACATATTGATGAAACTATAAAAAATCCAACAAAGCATTAGGGTTTATTAAAAGAAATTTCTATAAATCAAATAAGAACATAAAACTAAAATGTTATTTAACCTTGGTTAGGCCAATAATAGAATATGCATCCACCGTGTGGGACCCCTCAACTCAAGAAAACATTAAGAAACTGGAACAAACACAAAATAGAGCAGTGAGATTCATAACAAACGAATATTCACATTTGACTAGGGTAACACCATTAGTAAAATCACTAAATTTAGAAAGCCTTCAGGACAGAAGACTCAAAAGTAAAGTAGCAATTATACATAAAACACTGAACCATAATCTTCAAATACAAAAACAAAATTTAATAAAATACTCTGGAAGACACAAAAATAAAGGCACATTCCTCGTCCCATATGCTAGGACAAATTTGTACAAATACTCCTTCTTCCCTAGTGCTATTAGAGCATGGAATGGGTTGCCTGAGCTAGCCAGAAAAACCAGTGACTTGGCAGAATTTAAGTCATTGGTTAATATGCAGGACTAAATGCATGACGCGTAGGACGTAATCATCTTCTTTTTTGAAGTAACGTCTGTATTATATAAGATAAGAAGAAGATAAATGTGTTAAATATATGGTAAGGAGTCATCTCCCCTACTAAATAGCCTCCCGCGTTTGTTACTATTAAAAATAAAAATTGAAATACTTTATTTGATATAATTATGTTTGTTTATCAGATTTTTGTAATTTCTTTGTTCAATATTACGTTCACTTGTTGAGAAACATGAATTAATATTATGAATAGACAGTTCCTTCAACTCATCCATTTTACCGCTCGTGCTTCTTTTTTTTGTACCCATTAATAAGCTTTAAAAAAAGGTTAATTCTACATATTGACAAGTACAATTAAAGCTTTTCCTTAACCTAGTCAAAAAATGATTCAAGCTCTTTCTTTCGTAATTAGTTTTCTCATTCCGATAGTATTATTTGTTTTGCTCGTTCAGGATTTCACTCCCCTGTTATGATTAAACTTCAATCACTTTTTTGTTTGTCATCAGAAAATGTTTTATTTGGTATTGAAATATAGGAGAACGCACGCACTTTTGTACACAACACAAGTTAAAGTCTATACATCCAAAAACCAATTTAGTTAAATGGTAGTCAAATCAACGTTGCCACCGTCAATTAGGAGAGAAAGAGTTAATCTACATGTATGAAGAACTGAAGATTTCTTCGATTTGGTACTAGAAGTGTGTATGTCTTACTTTTATTTGTTGCGTATAAGGAAAGGGAATTATGGGATATAATAGGGAGAGCAAAATTTAAATTACGATTTTAAAACTTGTAGTGGCGCGGTGGCTGAGTGTCAAGGCGTTTGGCTTTCGAACCTAGGGGTACGGGGTCGAATCCTAGTGAAGATTGGGATTTTAAAATCCCGGATGCTTATGGCTCCTCTGAGTCCACCCGGCTCTGATGGGTATCGGACAATCGGTGGGGAAAAGTAAAGGCGGTTGATTTTTGTGCTGGCCACATGACACCCTGGTTAACCGTGTGCCAGAGATGCCAAACAGATCTCAGGGTCTGAAAGGGGAACTACTTTAAAACTCATGTCCTACGAAATGAATGTCAAGGAATGACTCTTTGAGAGCCATGCTATTCAGATACCTTGATGTGTTCAAGACATGTCAAATTATTTTGTTTTGTCCCAAGGGGACGAAATAATATACTTCCGGAAAGCAGAAAGTCTGAAGACAAACTTATACAATAACTCAATGCAATGTGGACACCATGAAGTCCTAAAGTTAAAGCGCAATTAAGGCTTGTCAAATAAACTTTAAACTGCTCAAGCAATATATGAATAAATAATAAATCTCCTTGTCAAGATACAGAAAAATAGAAAACCAAGCATATAGTAGCCTTATAAAATACTAGTGGAAAACATGTCTTTATCTTAGGATTTATTGTATACGCATGACAAAGAGGAAGCTCCCAAAAACACAGTACACACACACACGCGGACCTGGACACCAAGACATTCTGGCACATAATAACAGATAAGTTCACAACACACAACAAGCATCTTAAATACCAACAAAGCAAAATATATGAAATGCTTTAAAAAAAAAATGAACTCCACATTTACGACTATATATCTCAATAATGTATAATTTATTTCCCTTCTTGACATCAAACAATATACTTTAAAAGAACTAATCAACGGACTTATTGGTTAACTTTAAAACATTTGATTCACGTTTTGTTAGGTGCAATGAAATAATTGGGCAAAGTTTCAACTTGATTGGAGAATGGGAAGTGGGAGAAATAACGTGTCCAGACTTTTGACCAATTAGACTGGACAGTTTCATATAGTCTTAGTCATGAACCAATTTTTTAATGCACTACAAATTTCACCGTTTCTCAATTACATTATTGATTTCATACACATAAAGATGAAAGTAGTGCTCAGTTTCCTTTCAAGTGCAAACGACAAAGAGGTATAGAATGAAGCTGTGCTTGTAGTTTTCTCTTATACCGATATTATTAACATACATGGGCGTAGCCAGTATTTTTTTTCGGGGAGGGGGGGGTTTGGGGGGGGATTTTTTTCTCCCTCCCCCCGCGAGAAAAAAAAATTATATGTATGTATGTGTGTGTCTACATAATCTTTATTATATTCTGACCCTTCATTCTTTCGGAAGACGTTTATTGTGCCCTAGAATGGGTTCTTCCCGGTGTGAATGGAAAAAATGTAGACTCCCCGCCATTGCCAGCAAGGGGGTCTGGGGGAGCGCTTGGAGCTCCCCCAACGCGGGGCGGAGCCCCGCCGCCAAGCCCTATTTCTGGTATTTAAAGCCAACAAAATGCATATTCTGAGGTATCTGCAGTGCATTTTCCTGCTATTAAAAAGTTTTATTTCAAAAACCTAATGTGCTATTCTTACTGACTTAGACCCTACCGCGCCGTTCGGCGCATTTGTCGTCAAGCTGTTTCCACAAAATCTGTCACTAGTAATGTCTGAAGCCTCTTCCCACCTGCTCTCAGGACCTCCATGAATGTGTGGCGCCAAGTTGTACTAGGATGTCATCGCAACTCTTATTATGCGTAATTCATTTTGTCGGAGAACATGTCCCGCCAAACCTCATGCGACGCTGTCACAATCTTACTAAGGGGTCAATTCCCAGTTAGGCATAGGATTTCCTTGATTTCCTTGCGATCTCTATAACTGACTCCTAAAATCTGTCTTTGCCATCTTTGTTAAGCCGCATTTAGTGTTTTTCAATTTCAGCAGATGACTATTCACTGCACTTTATTAATGGAGCCCCGCCACTGGTAGAAATGTGTAACCTCTCTTGAATATGCTCTTGGAATTAGGTGACTAGTTTGCTTTGATTTTATATCGAAAAGGGAAGTTTTATCGTCAAAATCATCTGTTGGGGGTTTTAAACTAAAAAATCTCTGGAGTTTGTTTTTTTTAATTCAAAACCCCATTTAGCTACGGTCATAGAATTAGGTAACTGTAGTGTGCTTTAGAATAATATTGATGATAGAGGTTTTCCACATCAAAACGCTCTGTAGGGGAATTTTAAACTCAAAACCATCTGGAGGGAATTTAAACTTAAAAAAAAAAAGAAATCTGTAGGAGAGGGGTATAAACTCATAACCCCTCCATTGGCTTGCCTACGCTCAAATAATTTTAGTGAGTAATTTTAGCATCAAACCCTCTCTGAAGGGGGGTTTAAACTCAAAACCCCTTTTGGCAACGCTCATAGCATTTTGAGTGCGTAATTTCCTTTTTTTTCATTGAAGATGTATTTTTTAGCTTCAAACCCCGCTTGCGTTGGGTTTAAACTCAAAACCCCTTTTAGAGTGTGTAATTTGCTTTGTTTTATATTGAAGAGATATTTTTTATCTTCAAACTCCACTGGAGGGGAGTTTAAACTCAAAACCCCTTTGACTACACTTATAGAATTTTGAGTGTATAATTCGCTTTGTTTTTAATATAAAGAGGTATTTTTTACATTCAAACCCCTTAAAATCTCAAAATTAAAAGTACCAGTCTTCACCGATATTCGAACCCCGGGACTTCTCGGTTCGGAACCCAAGCGCTTTACCATTGAACTACGGAGCCGCTATAAAGACTGTCGGAAAATGTAAACTCCTTAGTTTCAATTATTTATGTCATGATCCTACCGTATTAAACAGGCTGGTTACACACACTACAAATACCTGATAAATAGCAGAATTGTGATACGAAGCCCCTGGGCGAGGCTATGTTCAGTGTTTAACCTGCCAGGTAATATATAGAGATCCTCTTTCGTGATCGAAGATGAGCACATTTCTCATATCCTATGGACTCGAAGATGACTGTACAGTCCTATCCTCGCTTTAAAAAGCCGGCCGCATACGTGGCATGGGTAGGTTTGGTCAGTTCCAGATAGGCTTGCTTCTTCTCTCAGCTTTTTGTTGGTTCGGCGCACTTTCGCCCTGGCCACTCTTCTTGCTTTAAATCTCGAGACTCCGAGACTCACAGCTTCACGCCATGAGGAGCGATCGAGAGCTAGTGCATCCCAGCCGTGAATGTCGATATCGCATTCCTTAAAGGAGCTCTTAAACAAGTCCTTATAGCGCTTGTATTGACCCACCCCCCCTTTGGGAGCGCTTTCCTACGCACAGCTTCCGGTACAGAAGTCGTTTGGGAAGGCGATTGTCTGGCATGTGGGCTACATACCCTCCCATCGAAATTGGGCCCTGCCAGGTATATATATATATAAATTGAATTACTGCTATATATAGCAGAAGTCCAGGGACACCTATTGTATCCAAATAAACAGATTCCCTATTCATTTTATCCTTGACAACCCCGTTTCAGCCTGACATCCCAGAGTCAAAATAACAACTCCAGTAGTTTCTGTCAAGACGAGATTAAAAATACAGTCAAATCCGGTTAACTTGACCACCGGTTAATCGTACCATTCGCTTAATCGAACAGAATCCTAATAAATAAGGAAAAAATAATTCAACTTCGACTGATGGATTATATTGTTCAAACGATTAATCGGATTCAGGATTCTTTTATCTGTATTAATTATGCAAATTAAGCAAATGCATAATGGTATAAGTTTTAAATTCAAGATTTGTTTCCTTTTTTAAAAAATCGCTTACTACTGTGTTTAGATTTACGAGTTGAAAAGATCTGAATTGATGACCAGTTAAAACTGTGACTTAGTAACAATAGTTAGCAATTCGACAACATCAATGCACAATTATTGAGATCAAATAGGTCAGACCTTTATTGAGATCATTAGGTCAGACCTTTATTGAGATCAAATAGGTCAGACCTTTATTGAGATCAAATAGGTCAGACCTTTATTGAGATCAAATAGGTCAGACCTTTATTGAGATCAAATAGGTCAGACCTTTATTGAGATCAAATAGGTTAGACCTTTATTGAGATCACATAGGTCAGACATTGCAGTGCGTTATATTCACACATTCTAGATTCAGGTTTCTGCTGATTAGTTTTCCATGAAGCTTGTAGGAAGTTTTCTTGGATGGCTGCCTGGTCGTGCGGTTTGCACGCTGGACCGTCGTTCAGATTTATCGATGGTCCCGGGTTCAAACCCTGCCCGCTCCCATCCCCCGTCGCCCTGCGGGAGGTTTGGACTAGGAAGTAATTATCTTCAACTCTGAAGGAACATCCGAAACATGTAAAACATTTTACAAAACAAACAAGTCAATTACTCTGTATACCTGGGTCATGACACCATTTTTTTTTTAACTATCAAAAGGAACTGGGCAACACTCACATCAGCGGAAAAAAAATGGCGGATTGGAGGCGAGCATCAGTACGCTAGAATAATAATTCACACACACATGTATTTCACACACACACTCACGTACAATCATACTTAAACACATTCTTACACATTGAAATACATTTCCCACATCCACTGAGAAACTGTGTCATACGTACTTACATCAACACACATAGACACTAAAACTCTCACACACACTCAGAAAGAATTCACATATTCCTATCAATCAAACTCTCACACATTTAATCCCACACATAACACAAGTCTCTCATAAATATATATAATCATACTATCTCCTTTCTCTGTCTCACGCTCTCTCTCTCTCTCTCTCCCTCTCTTTCTCGTTAATATTATATCCAGAACCACTGCTCAACCAATCGCAATCCGCTCTTCTGTTATTGTTAGCACCATAAATATCATCTCAAAATAAAAACCAACTTTAAAACAACAAAATTTAAAAGCCATTTGAAATTAAGAAAATCGATAACTGCTGTCATTTCATTAATTAAAGCAGCATTCCTCAAGCTAATTCTTGTCAGCCTCTGGAACTCGTCTGGATAATTATGATTTTTTAAAAAATTCCTTTTATACAGCGCAACTTTCATGCTTATAGCATGTTCTATGTGCAATGACCCGATCTCTTTTGTGGACCACGGGGTGTTTGGGAGAAGGTTTCCATGCTGCCTTTAGGCACCCAGGAAACACAACTCTGCTGGAGTCAGGTGTCACACTAATATGAAGACGACTTAAAGGCAGACGTCGAATAAAATGGCTTGATGCTGGAGATCTACAAAAGAGCTCGGGTATGGAGACGAAACGCTCCGGAGAGATCCGATTAATTATTTTCGTTATAATTATAATATATAATCTTGCATTATTATTTCTTTTGTTATCATTTTGATTATCTTGAGTAGGTCGATAATATACACATTGTTATTATTCGCAATTTGGACTTCCTTTATAGCATTTGTGCTTTGTGGAAAAACAAATAAAATTGTTAAAATTGATGAATGGAAAGATATGCTGACATAAGCCAGGCCCCATCAAAATACTCTTTTAGTGTCACTGGGATGGATGGGCGGATGTTAGTTAAGGACCTCCCAATATTTGAGTGTCGGCATAAAATTAGTGTAACAACATATTTATTTTCTAATGACGTAGATAGATATATATTTATATAAAGAAAAACTAAAACACCGATTGAAAGTTGGATGGCAGACTGGTTGTATGGTATTGTACTCTGGACTCAAGTTATCTTATATAATACAGACGTTACTTCAAAAAAGAAGATGATTACGTCCTACGCGTCATGCATATTAATCAATGACTTAAATTCTGCCAAGTCACTAGTTTTCCTGGTTAGCTCAGGCAACCCATTCCATGCTCTAATAGCACTAGGGAAGAAGGAGTATTTGTACAAATTTGTCCTAGCATATGGGATGAGGAGTATGCCTATATCTTTGTGTCTTTCTGGGTATTTTTATTGATTTTGTTTCTTGTGTTTGAAGATTATGGTTCAGTGTTTTATGTATAATTGTTTGGTGGTCACAAAGGTCCCGGATTCAAACCCTGTCCGCTGATATCCTCCATCGTCCTGCGGGAGGTTTTGGCTAGGAACATCCAAAACACGTTAACATTTATACAAAACAGAATGTGTAGATAACACAGCATTTCAAGAAACCCCCCCCCCCAAAAAAAAAAAAAAAAAAAAAAAGCTGTAACGGCAACATTGTCTTTTAGAAGGCGAGCCCGTTATTTATTTTTTTAAATAAATATGCAAACTGTGTTTGCATACCCACACACCATTTTTAACAGTCTTAGATTGCAACCGGCGTGTTTAGTCAGATGAATGTACATACCAATCATATTCACCAATGAGATTTCATAATAATAGTATTGATCAACTTTTCTTGTTGACAGCGGACATACCTAATTCTTACCGCCTGGACATTTCATGAAAAGCGTGATATACGATCCATAGTGTGATAGCACTGGAAGGTCAGGTCACCTTAACTTTATGTATTTACACTTTAGGGGGAAAAAAATCCTTTAATTCATAATAAATTTCACCAATTTTAATCACAAATTTTAATTTTTAAAGCGTCTTTAAATAATATTTTTGATTATTTGAACGCATGGTACACAATTCTTCTTATTGGTACATCTAATTCTTTCCTGGTAGTCCCTACCGTGTTAAAAAAGTTTGTCGGTCGCAACGAGTCAATAACACCAACAAAAAGTCCTGGCTAGAGAAATGGAGAGAGTCAGTCAACATTCGATGTATGGCGTTCCAACGATACAGTTAAGCAGAATATCAACTGTAATTTTCTCTTATCAAACGGTTTGGTTTGGTTTTGGTTTTAGGCACATCGGCACAATTTTAGGCCATGTCGTGCCTGCATTCCCTCTAGGACTGCTCTCTCTCTCTCTACATACCAAGGGCTAAATTCTATACAGTTAAATCATTAAAATCAAGGTCTATTCACAGTTAAGATAGTAAAGGTAGTAAAAATTTAATAATCAAACGTCAGTACTCAATGTAGCACTGCAGCTGACCACTTAAAAAATGTATTTGAAAATTAATTTTGAAAAGAATTGTAAAAATGCCGAAAAAGTTGTGACTTGATTTGATACACACATTTTGAATCTTCCATCAGGATTAAAGATTATTAATCCTATTCCCAAACCTCCCGCAGGACAACGGATGATGGCGGCGGGCAGGGTTCGAACCTGAAACAATTAAAAACGACAGTACAGAGAGCATATCACACGACAGGGGCAGCCGTTCACTGGAAGAGATAGCAAGTGAAAAGGGTCGAAGTAGTTTGTTTTCTGTAATGTAAAAACATGAACAAATGTGTCCGCCCCCTATTTGAAAGCTCCTCATCAAACTATCACACACTGACACTAGGCCGCCCTCCTTGCGTGATCGGGTCTCTCGGGGAGAACGAAAAAAGGTTTCATAAAAAACTTATTCGTGATTAGCAACGAAACGAGATTAAAAGATTAATGACGTCATTCCACGAGGATTTGCGACTTGAGATGACTGGAAACTCCTAACACCCAGATCTAGCTGTAGAAACTCAGTTTATTTGAATGTGTTTCTAGATATTTGAATTTATGTTATACTCTCAAAGCGCATTGAGACTACATTATAATTCGTTAACAGTGCCATCTAAATAAAGTAATTCAGGACAGAAGACTCAAAAGTAAAGTAGCAATTATACACAAAACACTGAACCATAATCTTCAAATACAAAAACAAAATTTAATAAAATACTCTGAAAGACACAAAAATAAAGGCACATTCCTCGTCCCATATGCTAGGACAAATTTTATACAAATACTCCTTCTTCCCTAGTGCTATTAGAGCATGGAATGGGTTGCCTGAGCTAGCCAGGAAAACCAGTGACTTGGCAGAATTCAAGTCATTGGTTAATATGCTTGACTAAATGCATCTTCTTTTTTGAAGTAAATTCTGTATTATATAAGATAAGATAAGATAATTGTTTTAAATGCTTTATTAAGGTGGTCGGATATTTGGAGAGAGAAATTAGGAAGCAAGTCGATCATGGGACTTAAAACAAAGCAAAACTTTTAGCGTTTTCACTTTTTATTTTTCGCTGGTCCACATGCGCGTTCCTTACAGACAATACGGTACTCTTACACTGTCAGCGCTATCTCCTGGTAGATACAAGACGATCTCGTATTTTTGTATTTCTCATTAAACAAAGAAGTGGTTTGGAAATGAAAAGAAATTTCAACCCGATCGACCATCGATCCATTTCTTCTTTGGACTAAGAGATCTTGTCTGACGAAGTGAACTTTGCCTAGAAGTTAATATTTTTTTCAAATAGCCCACTGTCGTTGGTCCGCTAATAACTGAGTTTTACGTCGTGTACTGAATACAACCTGTGGCATTTTAAGACTTTGCGAGATATCCTCCCTGTGCAACTTCTCAAGTTCTCTTGTGACTAAAGAGACCAATTCCTGATACAGATCTGAGGTCACATGTTGGGCATCTGTAATCACCAGGCGCAATTTGCACTTTTAGCCTTCTTCCAAGTTCCAACTGTTGGTGACGATTTCGAAGAGTGTCATGTCGCTTTAACTCTAGCAAAACAAAATGCAACCAGAATTTAAGCAAATCTATAAATAGATCTATACAATTCTCTTCATAGCCTCACCATGCTTGACACCACCAACAAGCCATGGAAAGATAACTCTTTTACTTCTGCAAGTCGGGCGGGGGAGAGAACTAGCAATCTTCTCTGTATTCACCAGTCACTAAACAGCAGGGCCGGACTTAACCATTGCGGGGCCCTATGCGAAACGGATTGCGCAGAGCCCAATTTCGGTAGAGATACGGATAATGGGATAATAGTGGGAAGCGTGGTCGCGAGGCCAAGTGCGCTTGAACTTGGCTTGGCTACCTAGAAGGGGGCTCGAGGTTCGGCACCCGACTCGGGCAGAGTTGTGTTATCTAAGCGCCTAAAGGCAGCACGGAAAACCAACTCCTAGATACCCCCTCCCCCCCCTCCACTGGTCCACAAATGAGATTGGATTTAATAATTTACACCTAGAATTAGCGTGGGGCCTATGAAAGTGCGGGGCCCACTGCGGTCACATTGGTTGCAACACTCTAAGGCCGGCCCTGCAAACTAACAGCGTATGCTACGCCGCGGGTCGCCCTAGTATTATTAATTCCTCTTGACTTGTTTAAAAGCGGAAACTCAGCCGATAGACCTCTATTGAAGGGCTATGTCCGTTTTGTCACCAATATTTTGTACTCTGACACTGACTTGAATAGAAGTGAAAGCCAACATTCCAAGGAATAGATGAAATGGATAAATCAAAAGCTTGAAAGCGAGAAAAACGCTGGGAGAAAACAAGAACAAGAGTCGACTAGACAGTGGCGTAGCTAGGGATTTAGGGGGTCAGGGGGGAGGACCATTTTCGGCCCCTGCATTTTGGCATTCGACATCATGACATGAGATAATGTACTTATTAAATATGGGTCTTAGTTGCAATTGGTACATTCTATACGTAAAATTAACAAAAGACAATCATCAAGACTCTTTTCTTGAATAATACCGTTGTTTATTGGAGAGATAGTGTACAAGTGACAAATGTCAATTCATATCGCCTCACGTCATGCTTTCTGTGAAGCAAAGGTCATCCATAACATCATCTAGATCAATACTGTCTAGTATTTTTTACTCCCCGAGAAAAGCAAGATTACATGGCAGTGGCGTAATATTTAATATTTATATTAAAAAAATAATTAGGGCATTCATTTGGGTCTCCCCCTCGAACGGGGTACCGGTGGTGAAAACTTTCAAATTTGGACCCCCCCCCCCCAGCTACGCCACTGCGAGTAGAAAAGTCAGTTTCTGAGAAGAACGCCAGATGTCGTCAAGTAGAAGTACCTACACCTATACCTCAAACACAGGGGGGGGGGGGGGCCCGCCGGCAGGACTTGAAGAGCCAGAAGTAGGCGACGGCATTATTTAATCAAAAGTTGATGAGCTCAATCAGATTTCAAAATAAAAGTATTGATCAACTTTTTTTGTTGAAAGCAGACATAGCTAGGCCGTACCGCCTGGACATTTTATGAAAAGCGTGATATACGATCCATAGTGTGATAGCACTGGAAGGTCATGTCACCTTAACTTTATGTATTTACATTTTAGAAAATGAAATTCTTTCATTCATAATCAAATTTACCAGTTTTAGTCACAAATTTTATTTTTTAAATCATCTTTAACTATATATCTCTTGATTTTGTGATGTCTCTGTTGATCCCTAGTTTGGACAATAACAATGTTAACTTCAATTGTTGTTTAAACGGGAACTTACGTCAGAATATTATGTATTGTTGGCAATGTGACGAGAAAGAGCTCCCGGACCTATATACAATGGCGCACCGTGATCACTGAGGGATGTCAAGGAACATTGTTTGCATTGATTAGCCCAGGATATAGTGTTGGACATAACATTAGAACAATGAAGATTCACGCAGATCTGTCAACTGGTAAACGCACCGACAAAAACATTGAGCATTGTATTCCCCGGGATTTGTTTGGCTTCCAGGCTTCCATGACAACTGGAGACGGCTGCCTTTGGAAGAACCCCTGTTTCATCGTTTGTCATGTGAGGACATGTATGATACATGTATTCGTACATGTGTCTACAGCTGGAAAATAGGACAACCAAATGAACTATGAACAATTTCTGAGGTAGAATATTACTTGTCGTGAGAGACCATGAATTGTTTTCTTTGTTTTTGATGATGTAAAACTTTTTTGAACTACTGGATAAAGAATACATCTATGACTATATGATTGATGAACTCTAGTGTAAATAATCATGAACGATATACAACTTCTCAATAACCTTGACTGCTCAACAGTATTATATGGTCTGGACGTGGATGCGTGAACCTGTTTGTCTTGTGTGTTAGTGTGAGTGAAAGTATAATCTGAATAAACAACAACAACAACAAGTCTTTGTTACTGACAAGCTAGTTGATAATCTTTCCGCTATTGATTAAAGTTTAGCGGCGGTAGTTGTCCACCAAACTAAATGGTATAAGATCCGAATGACCAGAAAGAGGCATCCTCACCCCCCCTTTTCTGTTCGGTCTATGAAAGACAATTATCTATATCTTATAAATAACAGACGTTACATCAAAAAAGATTAATCTAGTCATGCATATTAATCAGTTACTAAAACTCTGCTAAGTCGTTGGTTTTCCTGGCTGATTCAGGCAAAACATTCCATCCTCTAATAGCACTAGGAAAGAATGAGCATTTGTACAAATTAGTCCTAGCATACAGAATAATAAATGTCTCTATCTTTGTTTCTTTCTGAGTTTTTTACAAGTTTTTTTCTTCTTCTATTTGAAATCTATGGTTTAGTTATTTATGTATTATAAGTACTTTACTTTTTTTTTCTTCTGTTTAAGAATGTCTGTACGTCTAAATTTAGTGATTTTACTAATGAGTTAATGTAATGATACTCCTATCACTCTTATCAAATGGAAATTTGTTTGTTATAAATCTCAATACTCTAAAAAGTAAGCCATAGGAAATAAAGACAAATCCTTCCGAAAGAATCCCAATATCAAGGACTTCGTTCGCCTACAACAGAGGACAATGGACCACCAAGTGATGGTCAAGTTTGGACAGTTTATGGACAATGCTAACGTGATTTGTTGTGTAAACCGTGAACTTACGTAAGTGTCTTATGTGTTGTTGGCGAGGCCATCTCTTCAGTAGGCCTACTGAATAAAAAAAAATGGTTCGCCTGTTGAATAATCAAGCACGTTCGCAACTCCGCAATATCATCATTAATCACTTACTTTAGAGACTGCAGTCTACAAAACTTAGGAGGGATGTGGCTTGTTGTTTGTGGATAAAGGAAGTATCCATTTTCGAAACTTGCGCTACCGTAAAAAGTTTAAAAAGTTTGTACACGTGATTAACTCATAGTACTAATTATTTTGTCTGCTATCTCCAACACTAGAAAGACGTTGTACATGACTGATAAAGTGAAACAAATTGAATTAGTACCCTCTATACTTTGTAGAGAGAAAAGTTTGAAACTAACAATAGATAACTATAAAACCTATTTTCATAAGCATTTCCCTGGCTCAGTGGTTAAAGTGTAGTCCAAAGAAGGCTAAGAAGGCTTTAGGATCGAGCTCGAATTCAGGTCGTTCACCTTTTTATAAGTGCATTAAAAAAGCGAACTTATCTTATCTTATATAATACAGACGTTAGCTCGGATTCAGGTCGTTCATCTTTTTATAAGTGCATTTAAAAAGCGAACTTATCTTATCTTATATGATACAGACGTTACTTCAAGAAAGAACCCAGATACTCCCTTCTTTCTCCGCCTGGTCCCGACAAGTGATAGGATCATAGCGTGTTGAGAATGCTAAAACCATGAAATAGCGCCTAAGAAAAACAATTGGTAAAAATATATCTAATCGCACAGATTCATTGTTGTTAGTCTGGATCTAATATAAATATAATTATATGCTTGATCCAAACTAATTGACACAACTGCACTTAATGAAAGCTTTGTTTAAACAAATTAATTTTTTATTAACTTTTTGTTCTTGCTTCTGGTGTGTTCATCCTCTGCGATCCAGCTCCAGTTTGTAATTGTGATTTTCTCTCCCAACTGTTAGTGTCAGTCTTCAAGTGTATCTTATGAGTGGAGTACCTGCATCTCCCCTGCCCTCTAGTCTCTGTCTGTGGCATTTGACGTCTCGAGAGACGATCGTTTCCCTTTTGCAACTTCTTGTGTGGCTAAAGAGGCCAATCCTTGATACACAGCTGTGACCGCAGGTTGGGCATATGTAACCAACAGGCGCCGTTATACTTTCACCCTTCTTTCTGCTTCTGTTGTGTATGACATCTGCAATCCGTGACCCTTACTTTATGCTCTCTCTCCATGTGGATCTATCCAGTGCCACCTCTTCCCAGCTGCTAGTGTTGATTTTGAAGAGCTTCATGTCGCGTTTGAATACATCCGTATAACGTAAAAGTGCCCTCTAGTAGTTCCCCGTAAAACTACTGTAACTAGATACTGTTCCGTTTTGTGTTGTGTGAGACTTTTTAAAATGCAGGATATCATCTTATTAAATTAGCCCCTGACCATATAGACACTGACCTGCAACGTCACAACATGAGGGCAGTTTAGACCAATAGCTCTTGGCCACGTCGTAAAGACCTGTGACGTGGCATTTTATGTTGTCGTAGCCCTGCCTTGCACTGAAGCTTGTGTAGCTGTACTGGCGCACTGTTCGACAAGGACAGGAAGACGCTGCGATATATGGGACTATATATATAGTCTCTATTTCCTTCTCTCTCTCTTTCTCTCTCTCTCTCTCTCTCTCTCTCTGATGTATCTTTATTTTACATTGGCACAGCTGATACTTTATACCCTCCAACCGTTTTTTTTTTACATCTTACCTGCCCACAGACTTACACTAGAAAAACACATACCCGAATACACACACACACACACACCTTTATGTAACTCAAGTCAATCATCAGCACTCCGTGTTAGACGTGCACGTCAGGTAAACTCTCAGGTGAGAGGCGAGAAAATTCACGAGGATCGGATCGCAGGTGAGAATATTCTTCAATCATATCAAGAATCTCAAATGCATGACGGGAGAGATGGTGTGAGAGTCAGAGGAGTGGAAACTTTAGAATGGAACCCTGCAGAGTGATATAAAATTATCCCCAAATCATTCCAACATTCACGTCTGTCACCAAGCGAAACGACAGAACTCCATTTAAAAACTCCCCACCCAAAATCATAAAAGAGAAACATAAAATATACTTAATATTACAAAGCTTATACGAAGTGTAATGGACCTCATTCACCAATCGTAAACAAACAACACTGAGTCACGGGCTTCTCTATCTCATCTATACAAAATTACGATCTAATTTTAATCAACAATGGTTATCACGTGACAGTTTTTTTTCCCAATGTTTTATCAATATTATCACGTGACCGTTCGTTTGGGTGAATGAGGTCCATTGTATCTATTTGGATCAGTCATATAATCAAATTTGCACTAGACCTAGACCAACAACAATAAATCTGTGCGATTAATATATTTTAAAAACAATTTGTTTTTGGGAACGACCTGAATTCGAGCTCATGGCTCACGCCTCCTCGGGCTGACGTGCTAACAACTCTGCTAGCGAGGTTCTTATAACTAGAGAAGATTGTATGTATTGTTTGTTTCAATGTATAGTGGCGACCTTTAATTCAGCTGATACCACCTCTTAAAGCAAGTAACATTTCTTCCTTTGTTGCAGATACCAAACAAAATAATTAATGAACAATAGTTAATTAACTAATTGGATAATTTGTTTAATTGATTCTTTTGTTGTCAGGTGAAAGAAAGAAATGTGCGAAATTTCAGCTTAATCCAAGATTGGGTGTCGGAGAAATAACGCATACAAGCTTTTTACCAGACGGACAGACAGGCAGACAGAGTGAATTGATATAAGCTTTGTAAAAACTAAAATACAAAACTAGTGTTAAACACCCAGCAGTGGAACATCTGTATCGTAACACTAGCGAGCAAGGCAGATAATTCGAAACGACCAATGTTGAGTCTTTATTTTTTTTTGTTCACTGCAAGCCCTTGCCAGTTGGACGACTGATCTGTCTGGCCAATAACATTTTATTATCGTCTGACGTGCAGACTTTCAGTTTCAGATCATTTCAAGTTTTAATTTTATGTAAAAACTCAAGCTCTATAAAAAATGCATGTTATAAACAAAAAATAGCGACAACAAAAAATAGCTCTACGTGATGCTTCACCATCTTAAAGTTACATGAAAACAAGAAAACTAATCTTTAACTGCTGGTTGTCACGAATCTCGAAAACACGGGGGTTTCGCTCAAAGTCCCCGAACGTGAAATATCTTCTGCCAAGATTTAAGTCGAAAACTTACATTTACCGCAGGGGTTGTTGTCATGGTGATTTGCCTGTGAGTATTTCTACGATGTTCAGTTTAAGTTTTAACACTCAGGTTGTTTTTTTTTTCTGAATGGTGCAGCGAATGCGTTCACGGACATTTTGACGTAATCAGCTCAAACAGAGAGAAGGTACACAGTAGAAATGGCGATCACCATTTGAAAACACTAATTTGTTTTTTTTCTTCCAAAAATATTATCCATGTCGACTATATTTTTACGATGGTGTACACCAGTGTTTCCCAAAGTGGGGCACGCGTACCCCAAGGGGTACGGGAAGAGTTTGACAGGAAAACGTGTTGCTCATGGTTAAGTATGCTGATTTTTTTTTTTTAATCTTATCTTCTTCTTATCTTATATAATACAGACGTTACTTCAAAAAAGAAGATGATTACGTCCTACGCGTCATGCATTTAGTCATGCATATTAACCAATGACTTAAATTCTGCCAAGTCACTGGTTTTTCTGGCTAGCTCAGGCAACCCATTCCATGCTCTAATAGCACTATGGAAGAAGGAGTATTTGTACAAATTTGTCCTAGCATATGGGACGAGGAATGTGCCTTTATTTTTGTGTCTTTCAGATTTAGTTTATAAATGATAATAAAATATCTAAAGTTTTAAATCCTTTTTTATTTATTTATTTAAAGTTTTTACAAACGGAAATACGAGACTAATTTACATATTGAAGCGAATTTCTACAAAGATCAGTCAATGGATAAGGCTGTTACAACTTCCGCTGACACGCCCTTTTTTTCAATTTCAAAAACTATGATTTCATTTTTTGTTTTAGAATGTATTTGATGTGTTTCTGAAGGAAGCAAAAATAAACTCACTAATTGAATACTTAATTGTGATAGAGTAATTATTATTTTATGCATGTAGTCCTACATAAAAAAATATTGATTATTATTAAAATAATTTTTGTTTGAGGGGGGGGGGGCGAGGGGTGCTCAGCGTTTTAAAAAATTTAGATGGGGTACGCATAAGTCAAAAGTTTGGGAAACACTGGTGTATGCAATTCGATGATTCCAATGTTTGTTGGCGAATGAGTAGGCTGTAGTACAGTCAATCATAGGCTTCTGATTCTAATGGTTCTAATGACCACACTCCGGAGACAGCCTTCACCAAACCAAAGACCACACTCCGGAGACAGCCTTCACCAAACCAAAGAATATACAATAGTAAAGGATAATAAAGGACACATTTGTACAAACGCTCCTACTTTCCCTAGTGCTATTAGAGCATGGAATGGGTTGCCTGAGCTAGCCAGGAAAAAACAGCGACTTGGCAGAGTTTAGGTCATTGGTTAACATGCATGGCTGAGTGCATGACGCGTAGGACGTAATCATCTTCTTTTTTGAAGTAACGTCTGTATTATATAAGATAAGATAACAAAGATTACTTTTGTGTGTGTGTGTGTTTTGCTTGAAGATGAGTGGAAATAAGGCAGAGGCCGTGTAACCGGAAATGAAAAGGTATTTTAGAGGTAAAATTTTGTGAAGCACTGGCCTGAGCGATATTAACAAGCAAAATATAAAAATACTTTTCAAAAATACTTTTCAAAAATACTTTTCAAAAATACTTTTCAAAAATACTTTTCAAAAATACTTTTCAAAAATACTTTTCAAAAATACTTTTCAAAAATACTTTTCAAAAATACTTTTCAAAAATACTTTTCAAAAATACTTATCAAAAATACTTTTCAAAAATACTTTTCAAAAATACTTTTCAAAAATACTTATCAAAAATACTTTTCAAAAATACTTATCAAAAATACTTTTCAAAAATACTTTTCAAAAATACTTTTCAAAAATACTTTTCAAAAATAAAGTTTACATAAAGGAAATAACATCTCTATCACTGACCTATCTGTCAATGTAAAACTAAATTAATTAAATACCACTAATTAATTAACTGAATGGTTAATTTTTTTTTATTGAGTCACGTGGTGTTGTCACCGACCATGAAAAAGTGTGCCTATTATAAGCTGTATAATTGTGCCTGGTGATTGCATATGCCCAACCTGCGATCGCAGCTGTGTATCAAGAATTGGCCTCTTTAGTCACACAAGAAGTTGCAAAGGGAAAAGATCGTCTCTCGAGACGTAAAATGCCACAGAATTGTGCCTATTATAATCTAAATAAGTGTGCCTATTATAATCTAAATAAGTGTGCCTATTATAAGCTGAATAATTGTGTCTATTATAAGCTGAATAATTGTGTCTATTATAAGCTGAATAATTGTGCCTATTATAAGCTGAATAATTGTGCCTATTAAAAGCTATCTCGACATGACCAACGCATAATTGTGCAACTCAGAACCGGGCACAACAGAATGAGACAACATATGTTCCGGAAGCTAAAAGTCGGGACGAGCGAAACCTGCCCTTGTGGAGCATTGTGGAGAATGCTGACCATGTCCTTCAAAGCTTCATACTATATCAAGAGCCCCGAACACGTCTCTGGCCCTAAAACCCTCCAATAGAACAAAAACTATAAGGAGAACTTCCTGATCTAGAAACCATTGCGCGGTTCATCTCAGATATAGGATTACTGATCTGAACCCTCCGACATGTAAAATGAGAATGTAGAAGAAGAATAGTGCAAAGTATCCACTTGATCAGAGAATAGTAAGGGAGAAAAAAAAAAGCGGACGGAATGAGTTAATACAAGTATTGTGATAAAAGTACCAATACATTCAAGTAAGGCTGGAATGGTTTCATTCATAAATACACAGGACGAGACAATGCAGTGTGAATAAAGCCTTAACTCTTTCTCTCCGTAATTATTGACCACATTCTGGTGGAATCAACGCTGGTATCGTCAGTTAGGAGAGAAAGAGTTAAGTAAATGCACTCAAGTTTTTAATGGATTCGTCTCAAGACAATTATACGAAGTATAGCCTCTGGCGAATTTCCACAATAAGTTCTAGTTTTTTTTTCTCTCTCTCTGAAGTGTTTTTTTTTTGGGGGGGGGGGGTGGGGGTGGGGGGTGGTTAAGAACTTGCAACACCACAGCTAGCTAATTGATAAGAGATAAGAAAACAAGGGGAAAGAATTCCACAGAAACAAATGGAATCTCTGGTGCTCTCCCTTGGAAAAGAAACCAGATTGTTTCTTTGCTTGTTTATATTATCAGTTAGGAAATAAGTGTCTTCGAATGAATGAAACGATGTAGTGAATGAAAGATACAATGTTAAATTACACAATTCGATGTATTGTGTAAAGTCTAAGACATTAAATGAATTCATCTTTTTAAAAAAAAGAACAACAATAATTGGGTGGATTAATCGCAGCGACCTCCCCTTTTTAATCTTCCCTTTGATTCTAACATTCCGATTACGTTCCTTAAGCAAATCCGGTAAGATAGAAAAAGAAGAAAAAAGGATATAAAGAAATGTGGTGGAGAGAACGCCCAAGAATGAAAAAAACGGAAGATTGGGAGGGATTTAGGAATAGACAAACTAAACAATGTCAGGGACATCTTATCCATCTTATATTATATAATACAGACGTTACTTCTAAAAAGGTGATTACGTCCTACGCGTCATGCATCTAGTCATGCATGTTGACCAATTACTTAAATTGTGTTATGTCACTGGTTTTCCTGGCTAGCTCAGGCAACCCATTCCATGCTCTAATAGCGCTAGGGAAGAAAGAGCATTTGTCCAAATTGGTCCTAGCATATGGAACAAGGAATATGCCTCCATCTTTGTGTTTTCTGAGTATTTTATTAGATTTTGTATTTTGTATTTGAAGATTATGGTTAAGATTTTTATGTATAATGGACCTCATTCACCAAAACGAACGATCACGTGATAATATTGATAAAACAAATATTTATTTTAAAAAAGTCACGTGATAGCCATTGTTAATTAAAATGAGAACATAATTTGTATAGAAGAGACTCAGTTTTTTTTTTTACGATTGGTGAATAAGATCCAATGCTACTTTTCTAATCAAACGATCCTATCTGCACATTAAATAATATGACAAATACTTTGTGCCTCTAATAAAATAAATTAAAATTTGATTTTCTGTCAGTAGAAAATAATCTAGCTCTCAGTATAGAAATACCCAACGAATTCTGTTTTAAACTTGGTATGCAAAGAATGGAGAAAGAAAAAAAAGGCCAATAAAAGAGGTATTTAAAACTCCAAAGAGATGACGTGTTGGAGCCCTACAATTCCGATAGTGAAAAGCTTAAGGCTAAGGAGTTATCCTTAAAAGAAAGCATAGAATACACTGGCTTAAACGTCAATTTTATGTTTTCATTGTTAGCTCCCTTTGTTTTGAAAAGGAAAAAAAATCTTTGACACTTTTATCCTTTTTTTTTTAAATATCCGACGAAGAGGGTAGGATTTTAGAAAAACAAATGTTCGATTCTAAAATTCAAAATCCAGCTCAACACCAAGATCACAATGTCCAACCTGTTAACAGACATTGATTAGATCAGATGGTAATGAATAGAGGCGTGGCATTCGTGTTCAGAGTTGGAATCTCCTTATTTCATCTGAGAGGCCAAAACGGCTTGGCTATGTTTTGGGTACCTAACAAAGGGACTAAAGTTCGAATCCCGACTCGAGAAGGGTTGTCTTTAATGAGCTAGAAGGGTTGTGTTTGATGAGCAAGAAGGGTTGTGTTTGATGAGCGAGAAGGGTTGTGTTTGATGAGCGAGAAGGGTTGTGTTTGATGAGCGAGAAGGGTTGGGTTGGATGAGCAAGAAGGGTTGGGTTGGATGAGCGAGAAGGGTTGGGTTTGATGAGTGCCTAAATCCAGCACGGAACCCTTCTCCCGGATACCCCCCTCCCCCCCCCCACTAGTCCACAAAAGAGATCGGATCAAAGCGCACTGAGCTATAAGCGTGACAGATGCGCTGTATAGAAAAAAAAGAGAAATAATAATCAATATTTATAATCGTGATGAAATCTTGATTTTTAAGGATTAAAAAAAAACAATCAATAAACAAATGTTGCTTTTCTTTTCTTTGCCTTCATTCATAGCAAGAAATCTAAGGTTTAAGGTTGCAAGGTTTAAGGTTGCGAGGTTTAAGGCTGTGAGAATTGAGGCTGCGAGGTTTAAGGCTGCAAGGTTTAAGGTTGCAAGGTTTAATGCTGCAAGATTTTAGGCCTCAATGTTTAAGGCTGCAAGGTTTGAAGCTTCAAAGGTTTAAGGCTGCAAGGTTTGAGGCCTCAATGACTGCAAGGTTTGAGGTTGCAAGTTTTAATGCTTCAAGATTTGGGGCCTCCAGGTTTAAGGCTGCAAGGTTCAAGGTCTCAAGGTTCAAGGTCTCAAGGTTTATACTGCAGGATTTGAGGTTGCAAGGTTTAAGACTGCAAGATTTAAGGTTTGAGGCTGCCAGGTTTGAGGTTGTAACTTTCCTCAAAGTATATGTAAGCTGTATCGGGAGCTAATAAGCGTTTCTTAAATCTCAATAACTGATTATCTCCCTTGTGTAGATGAACAAAGCAGAATTATCTCCCTTTCATTATTTTTTTGAAATAATGGTCGAAGAAGTACAGAGACGAATATCCAGAAGCCCATTATGTCTTTAAAGCCCATACTTTGGAAGACAGCCACGGCGGAGTGGGGTAGCCAGTTTTCATATCACTTCGTTAAAAGCAGTTAAAGCATGTTGGCTAATTAATTATTAAAGAATGCTTTTGTGTGTGTGTGTGTGTGTCAGTTGTTATCATACGCCTAACAAGTGCACAACATCTGCGAGTTGCCATGGTGATTAATGCATGGCCTTGCCAAACACAACAACAACAAAGGGGAGTAAACAGTTTGGTCATGTAACGAGTTATCTATCTTTAATAAGTGCGATACTGGCGTACAGTGAAAAGCAAGAAAAGAGAGGTAACTCTTTAATCATGTTAGCTCTCTAGGCGAGTCCATGGGTGAATTCAAACAACAGAAGGGAAAAAAAACAACAAACAACAAACAAGCAAGTTTAGAAACAAGCAGAAGATAAACAATGCTTAAAAAACAAACTACAAAAGTTTAGATATGGGAAAGAACTCCGTCCGTATAAGTATAGCTCTCAATAATGTACTCTGGGAATTTCTTTGTTTACGAGATATAACAAGCAAAAATACTTTTTAACAAGGTTACAAAGACAGTTTGTGTGGAGACACAAACTCCAAATCGGCCCCCCCCCCCGAAGTGGTCCACCCAGGCAGGTAAAAATGGCAGGTTTCAATATTTTCAGAAAGAACATCAGAATGAAATTCTACCAAAGACAAATGACAGAGAAGAATAGAGAAAGAAGGTTGACGGATCTTGTGTGGTGCCCCAGCGGTCCAGCAGACCAAGGGATAGGTGAAAGTGAAGGTGAAGTTAGATGTGAACCTGGCCTAACTGATGTCTTATAATGATTATCTAATTGATCTAATTCAAATTATAAACATATGCAACGTAGATTTGTAGTGCTATGTCATTGAGCATATTAAAAAGTGGAATTATGAACTAATAATTATGGACTAATAATTATGAACTAATAATTATGAACTAATAATTATGAACTAATAATTATGAACTAATAATTATGGACTAATAATTACGAACTAATAATTACGAACTAAAAATTATGAACTAATAATTATGAACTAATAATTATGAACTAATAATTGTGGACTAATAATTACGAACTAAAAATTATGAACTAATAATTATGAACTAATAATTATGGACTAATAATTATGGACTAATAATTATGAACTAATAATTATGAACTAATAATAGTGGGAAGCGTGGTCGAGAGGTTAAGTGCGCTTGAACTTGGCTTGTCTTGGCAGAGTTGCGTTTACTGAGCGCCTAAAGGCAGCAAGGAAAATTAACTCCTAGATACCCCCTCCCCCCCCCCCCCCACGACTGGTACACAAATGAGATTGGTCCAAAGCGCTCTGAGCATGCTACATAAAAGCTCTAATATTAATTTATTTTCCCTATAACCCGCCGCTGATTTAAGCACAACAGGTGGCTCAAAGTGTCAAGGTCATTTCTAATGGCATTATCAACAGGAGTTTAACAACTATAAGGAATATTAAAAACATAATTAAAGCATGGAGGTAGTTAAACAAATATATTTTTGTGTTCTTCCTACTGCTCTCTGTTATCTCTTTCGCTTGCAAACTACAAAGACTAAACACAAAACTGATATATATATACATTTACAAATAAACTGTGAAGGTAAGACCAACATCCAAGAATACTGGTCAACATTCACTCCAATAATAGGTGATTACACGATGAACAGTTTAAAAATGATCATGCATAATGATGCTACAATGTATCAATTGCAAACAATCGTGTTTCATTGTACCCAATTTTTACCCCCGAAAAGTACATGTGAACTGATTTCAAATATAAAAAAAAGATAATTTATTACTGTTATCAATTTTCAAATGTTGGTAAATTTTGAGGTGTAGAATAATGTGACTATTTTATTTAACTGTATAACTACTAGAATGTGGATTCTATACCTATATGAAATAACGCCAGTAGATGTCCAGTGAGAGAGAATAATGTAAGTCAAAAAGAGAGAGAAAAGGAGAAAGAAAGAGAGAGAACGAGAGAAAGATACAGGAAGAGAGAAAAAGAGCTAGAGAGAGAGAGAGAAAGAGAGGAGGATTGTGAAAGAAAAGAAGAGAGAAAAAGAAAGAAAGAAAATCAGAAGGAATAAAAAAAATACTGTGCATATGTTTGAGTTTAGAAGATATACTGAGAAGCTATTCCGTAGAGCATCCACCTATTATCAATCAAGAAAATATTTGAACTGACCTACTTAGGCATATATCTCTTCCGTTCCAATAAAATCCCGTAACTTTATGAAATAAACAAAAATTATGGTTTTTAATAATCCCCTCTAGAACAAACGTGTAACTGTAGCGAGAACTTAATTCTTCATCAAGCTAATCGCAGACGTCAACAACAAATGTTTCTGGAACTGACACAAAAAACGTCCCGCGAAAACTGATTTTTTTTTTTATTTTTTTTTTTAGTCGGGGTCTTTGTTTTGGTTTTTGGTGGCACTGTGCACGCACGCGCGCACCGACAGGCAGCTCGAGAGTTTGTTGTGTGTGCTCACATCTGAAAGGAGAGAGAGAGGGGGGAGGAGAGGAGGAGGAAATGAAAGAGGGGAGGAGGGAGTGTGATAAAAGTGTAAGAAAGGATGGGGGGGGGTTAAGTGTCGGGGGGGTAGGTGGTGGTGGGGTGGGGGTGGGGCGATGGTGGTCGCTGTGTGTGATAAGCAGGTTTCTGACTTCGTGGAGAGAGATTTGTGACCTGGATTCTAGTGGTGGAGGTAAGGCGGAGGTCTGCAGGAGAGAGAGAGAGAGAGAGAGAGAGAGAGAGAGAGAGAGAGAGGGAGAGAAAGAGGGAGATTTGATGATAGAAGGTTGTTGGAAGGGAATGAATGGGGGGAGGGCTGAGTATGATACTGAACAGTCCGAGAGATGCAGCGCACAACCCCCTGCAACAATTCGTTATGAAGTGATAAGCTGGTGTCACTAACGCGATGTACTTGAAAGTATACGCTGTATTGTTAGCAAGTTTGATCTTTGACCTCTGGTACCCATGGCAAACGCAGAAGCGTGTTAGAAACTAGCATTTGATGCAGAAACATTTTCACCAGCAAATTTAAAGCATTTGGCTTTTTTAGGCACAGAATATTGCTTGGAAATGTAGCATTGAATAGAGTTGAAATTTATGACCAGACATGTAAAATTGATAGATTATGATCTCAAAAATAAAAGCTCTAACTGCATCATCCACGCTATCTAAAAAAAACTACCAAATCAACCACAACTGCAACCACAACCACCACAAAACTACAACCATCACGTAACCAAAACGTACATTCTTCAGCAACCATAAATCTACAAACATACGGTAACTACAAACCCAAACTAAAACACAACGAAAAAAAAAGCTGAAACAATCACAACTCAAACAACAGCCACAACCGCAGAAATAACAATTACAACCATAACAACAGCAACCACTCAGTAACAAAACCAGAAAAACATTCACAAAAACAACAACTATAAAATACAGCAACTGTAACAATCCAATCTTGGCGACAACAACCACAACTTAGTGACAACAAACACAACTTAGCGACAAAAAACACAACTTAGCGACAAAACCCACAACTTAGCGACAAAACCCACAACTAAGCGACAACAACTACAACGTAGGGACAACAACCACAATTTAGTGACAACCACAACTTAAGGACAACAACCGCGGCTTAGCGACAACAACCACAACTACAGCAACCATAGACATAACAACTACAACCAGAACAACATTCTTAACAACCACCTCAACAGCCACAAAAATAACAGCTATAACAATCCCAACAGTCAGAATGTCCAACATCAGTATAACCAACAACTTGTATTAGGTCCAGACTCGCTGTTTTCACAAGCGAACTTTTAGATAACATTAAAATGTTATCAACCTAACCCACGCTTGTCTTCGGAACTAGGCTGATATGTAAATATCAAACCACGTGATGTCCCTAATGCCCAGTGGCTATTGGAGTGTATTTTAAGACAGCTACGACTGCTTTGTTTTTCGATTGGTTCTTACCATAACAATGTGTTTGACTAATTTCCAACGGATAGGTTCCACATGGAATTGGGCTATTAATAGCGTGCACAGGTCACGTGACATACGGTAAAGTAGCCTGTTCCCATTTACTATATTTTTTACGAGTTAGGGAATAGGAGAAAAGGAAAATTTAGGTGCATGGACGTACGCATATTGCAATATTCTTTAAAAATAATAATACGATGTAGCGAAAATTAATATATTGAGATGAGACTTTTGTTTGTATTATCTCCCTTCCCTATGGTACTCAAACACCTTAATATTTTTTATATATAATTATCTCCCTTACCTTTGTTACGCTAATATTTCAATATTTTATTTAATTATCTCCCCTGGATTGATATTTGTAATAAGTCTATCTAAGTGCCTGCTGAATCTTTTTGTTTAATGTAAAAAGTTTAATATCCAGTCACATAAAAGGAAGACATGTAACATGTAGTGATCTAATATCTACTCATCTGACATTAAGTTATCTGTCTTTGGCTACCTGTAAGACATTACATTGGATTTGATGGCTGATTGGTAAAAAGCTTGGCTTCTGAACCAGAGGGCTTCATGTTCGGTTTTCGCTGACGACTGGGATTTTCTGTTTCGGAATGTTAGGTCACCTTTGAGTTCACCCAACTGTAATGGTGACCTGACATCAGTTGGGGTTGGTCGTTGTGTTGGCCACATGAGACCTTCGTAAACCGTGAGACGAAGAAACAGATGACCTTCACATCATCTGCCCTAAACATCCTTAAGGGAATTTTCGTCCTCTGTCAGAGGCCTGTACGGCTGCAGAGCTGCCACATCATCAGATAATTCCTGAAGTGGACACTCTTAAGGGAACTGCACTGTGTTTTCTGTTTAACACAGCATGACACTGACAGTGCAAGAGAATGACACTGACAGTGCAAGAAAATGACACTGACACTACAAGAAAATGACACTGACACTTCAAGAAAATGACACTGACACTGCAAGAAAATGACACTGACACTGCAAAAAATGACACTGACACTGCAAGAAAATGACACTGACACTACACAAGAATGACACTGACACTGCAAGAAAATGACACGGACACTACAAGAAAATGACACTGACACTACAAGAGAATGACACTGACACTGCAAGAAAATGACACTGACACTACAAGAGAATGACACTGACACTACAAGAGAATGACACTGCAAGAAAATGACACTGACACTGCAAGAAAATGACACTGACACTACAAGAAAATGACACTGACACTGCAAGAAAATGACACTGACCCTACAAGAGAATGACACTGACATTGCAAGAAAATGACACTGACACTGCAAGAAAATGACACTGACACTACAAGAGAATGACACTGACACTGCAAAAAAATGACACTGACACTACAAGAAAATGACACTGACACTGCAAGAAAATGACTGACACTACAAGAAAATGACACTGACACTGCAAGAAAATGACACTGACACTGCAAGAAAATGACACTGACACTGCAAGAAAATGACTGACACTACAAGAAAATGACACTGACACTGCAAGAAAATGACACTGACACTGCAAGAGAATGACACTGACAGCGCAAGAGAATGAATATTAATTTACTTCTAATCTAATGATAAAAAACGTGGTGATACAAACATTCGAACGTGACCTCGTTTTTGTTAGTTGGTCATGTTCCTCGACCTAATTGTATGTGTGTGTGTGTGAGAGAGAGAGAAGAGAGAGAGAGTATTCTGTTCCCCCAAAAGGTCAGACTGGCGTTACTGAGCGCAAAGTGTGCAATAAATAATTTCGAACACAAAGGACAAAGAAGAGCTAATTTACGAACGCACTCACTCTGAAGTGTTTGGTTAGGGCATCCACTGGACAAACCAATGCCCCTGTCACACAGGTCGGTGAGCGAAGGTCTGAGTTGAGTTAGCAGAGTTAGACTCTGCAGACTGTCACGTGATCGTTGGCTAAAAATAAATATATTGGTCAGTGCTTCCTAAACTTGTTCTCTAACGGAACACTATTCTGGGTATTTAGCGGAGCTTTTTTTTACTTCCCTTTTTTTTTATTTAGAGAGATTATTTCTCGGGGAGGCTTACTCATTAATATTCCAGTAGTTCGTGGAATACATGTTCAGGCCTCGCGGAACACTAGGGTTCCGGAGAATACAGTTTGGGAAACACTGGTATACTTTCTCTCTTTCCCTTCACACTCTCTCTTCTGTCCCCCATCTATCGTTTCTCTCTCCTCCCTTACTCTCTCTCTCTCTCTCATATTTCTTTCTTTCTCTTTATCTTATAATCATTTCTCTCTCTCTCTCTTTCTACAAAGCCGATGTCGAATCAGTCTACACATTATTTCTCTCACACCTCAATCTCGGGTCATGCTGAAATTTCACACAAATATTTCTTTTACCTGACAATCTTATTAAATCTATTAGTTAACTTTTGGTTTTTTAATATTTTTTTTTCTTTTGGTATCGAACAAGGGAAAGAAATTGTATTTGACTGATGTGGTGATATAAGCTTAATTTGTCCCCTTTATGGCTCGCCGATTGTAAAATTGAATCTAACAACCTTCTATTTTCATAAGGACTTAAAAGTTAAAACTAGCACTGTAGTTACTGTGTTGGCTTAAAGAGGCTAGACTAGAACACCAGCTTCGAATTCAAGTCGTTCAACTTATATATATAAAAGATTACGGAAACGTTGACCCAAGATACCCTTTCCTTCTCCCCCTTCCAACTCCCCCCCCCCTTCCATTTGTCCAACTGGTCCAGACAAGTGATAGAATCATAGCGCGTTAAGGAAGCTAAAAGCATGAAATAGAGACAATTAAAAACAATCGGTAAAATCGAATATATAAAGTAGAATGTGAGGCGTATGTCTGTATGTATGTCCCCGTATAGAAATCAAAACCGTTTGACCGATCTTGATAAAACTTGACAGAAATGTTTCTTGGGTACTAACTTAGACCGTAGTGTATGTATTGTAGCCCTAAAACAAACTTAAGACCCTCAAAAAAAAAAAAAGTTGTCCGACTCTATTTAAGCTATAGTATTTAGGGATCTAGGCTCTATAAATAAATATCTTTTTCTCTCTATCTCTGTCTCTCTCTTTCTCTCTGTCTGTCTGTCTCTTTCTCTGAGTGTGTGTGTCTCTCTCTACCTCTCTCTTTTTCTCTCTGTCTGTCTCAATCGCTCTCTCTCTCTCTCTTTGCCTCTCTCAATGTCTCTCCTTATATATGTCTCTCTCTATCTCTGTCTCTCTCTATGTCTCTCTGTCTCTTTCTCTATCTCTATATATATCTATCCCTCTCTGTCTTTCTCTCTGTCTCTCTTTCTCTCTCTTTCTTTGTATAATGCTAATGTCCCACATAAAACCATGCTAAATACATATGGGATGTTTTTTGCTGTTGTGCAGTTAATTGCATTCAGCCTTTTTATTTCTGAATTCCGCATTACGCTCAGACTTACACACTGCCACTAAAACCATGAACTAATGAGCTAACATGAGGCGCGGTGGCTAAGTGATTAAGCGATTGGTTTCCAAGCGTTGGATCATGGGTTCGAATCTTTGTGAAGACTGGGAATTTTTAATTTCGGGTTTTTAAGGCGTCTCTGAATCCATCCAAATCTAAAGGGTACCTGATTTTTGTTGGGGAAAGTAAAGATGGTTGGTCGTTGTGCTGGCCACATGAAACCCTGATTGTTAACCGTTGGCCAAGAAACAGATGACCTTAAAATCATCTGCCATATAGATTGCAAGATCTGAAATGGTAACCTAACTTTATGAGCTAACACTGTTTTTTGAAAAGATTATTGTAAAAATGGTGTACATTGAGTCTAATTCTTAAACTTAAACTGTTGAACACATTGGTACTCTCTATACATTTCAAGATTTTAATTTATTCACATTTAAATACTTATGTAAGTATCGGATGTTTATTTGTAGACGAATTTGTACAGGGGAGATAAGAAACGAACAACTTGACCTGCATTTTTTGATTATATACAGATATAATTTTGATTTGTTAATACTTTTTTTTTCATTGCTATAAACATTTCAAGGATTACAAATGATAAGATCTTTGTTAAATGGAGTATTTATTTTATTTCCATTTAGCTATATATATTTTTAACAATCAAAAGTAAATCACCTAGTTCTTAGACAATTGCTTTTTTTTCTTAATAAATCAAAATCATTTCAATTACAGTGGTATCAGTTTCATATAACTTACTCTTATTTTAACTACGAAGCAGGTAACCTTGAAATTTATAAACTATATGTATAATATGTATGCATATATATATTTATATAAAATGTTATCCTTTACACTTAATTGAGTAAATGTGTAGTACCAGGTGACAAAGCCTAGCTCGGATGTATAATTAGTTTAGTAAGGATATATACCCGAATAAATTACGAAAATGAACGATCGGGTAAAGACTATCAATCTGAAGAGTTGCTTTTTCATTCTGTTAGTTCTCAATGTAATTGTACATGGCCATTAAATATAAAGTCTCTATTAAGTCCCCCCCCCCCCCAACAGTATAGTAAACCACAGCTCACGCTATTATTGGCTTGGAAGAAAGTCTTTGCAGTGTAACTTCTAAAATGGTTACGTTCTTACATTTAATATTGCAATTAGTATATTCACTATGGCGTTAGTACAAAGCATCATGTGATGCAAAATCTCTACGCCATAGGGTAAAACGTGCACCTTGTAACAAAGTAAAATAGCGCATTTTTCCCTAAGAGACTTACAAACATCGCATTAGTACTGCGTGCTATACAGTTACTCGAAACGTCTACCCACAATGCATATGAACTAGCAGACGACCATGTCTCAGTGGACTCGACTTAGCATTATTCTTTTGTGTGTGTGTGTGCAGAAATGCTGACAGTGGGAAAATCACATGACCTCAAAGTCGAGCATGATTGGACACCACAGTCCTAAAAGTCAATACTGGGAATGTTCACCTTTATCTATCCTTTGGTCTGCTGAGCTGTTGGGGGGACCACACAGGATCTGTCGACAGTCTTTCTCCGTTCCTCTCTGTTGGTATGGCACGATTAGGAATGAACTATTTGTTTCGGAAATAGGGGAAGTTTTTGACTTAGAGACAATGACGTGATTTAAAAATAAGGATAAGGGTTTTTTTTTAAAGACAGAACGAAATAGAAGTCGACATATATAAGACGCTTTCATAACAACGGAGAAATAAGCAGCACTTTATAGACCTTAGAAGTAGGTGACATTCGACAGTTCCCTTCATAGTTATTAAACGTGTTTGGATATTCAGCATCAGCGTCGACTAACTTCTATTGATTGTTCGGCCTTTCGCCGGTGTTAATGGTTTCTACAGTGTGTTCAGTGCTACCTCCCATTAGACTTTGGTAGCAATCCACACTGCGGAAGCGCCTAACACTGTCTTTTGTTTTAGATAGAATCTAAATGACAAGAACGTCCGTTCTTCGATGTTGTCTACCCATCAATTTCTCTGTCTGCCTCTTCTTCGCCCATTGCCGTTATGATTCGTTCTTAATCTCCTCATTTGTGATGCGGTCTTTGAATGTGATACCTAGGATCCTTTTGTAGCATCTCAATTCCATTGCTAGGATCCTCCTTTGTAGTTCTGCAGTCAGCGTCCAAGATGCGCAAGCAAACAAGAATATGGCCACGAACAAGGAACGCGTCAGTCCGATTTTTAGTGCCGAGGACTATTGTCTTTGTCTGTCCTATTCTGGGTTTAAGACACTATATTATGAATGTAATGAATAAATTTTTGCTTGTGGAAAAAAGGAACGAACTTCGCTTCATAGAACTCATGGAGAGGGGAAAGGAACGCCACGCAAAACGAGGAATTTCAAGATTGTATACAGAGTAATATTCACAATGGTCAGCTTTCCGTCTCCTAAAATCCGCTCTTTCTCTCCTAACCGACGATACCAGCGTTGATTCCATCAGAATGTGGTAAATAATTACGGAGAGAAAGAGTTAAGAAAGTAGCGGGGTATAATGACATGCAATCAATACAATAACATATGTAAAGAATGGAATGGCTATACGCAGAACTGTGGTGGTGATATTTGGAAGGATAAAGAAAAACATAAGACATTTTTAAAAAATAATAAATAAAGAATGGACCTCCATACACCAAAAAATGTTTTAAAAATTTACATAGCTATTTGCTAAAGATGAAAATCTCCGATTGGCAAAGTACTCTGTCTTGCCAAGTCAAATATGTTTTGAGAGCGTTTGTAAAAACACAATTTGTACTCATATATGTATTAAGGGCTTTTGTAAAGCATAATTGTACTCATATATGTATTGAGGGCGTTTGTAAAGCATAATTTTACTCATATATGTATTGAGGTTGTTTGTAAAAACACAATTTATTGCCGGGCATGAAAAAAATTGTACCAGTGCCTTTTTTTTTTGGCTGGGGTGGGGGTGGGAGATCAATAAGCATTGGGCTTAAGACACTATCTGAGAGTGGGCTGTTTGTGTATTCTGTCTGGATTAAAGTCATTAATATTCATTAAAAGTTGATGTGCCCTGTGTTAACTAAACATCGTTTAGATCAGCGGTTCTCAACCTTTTAAGCTCGGCGACCCCTTTTTACAATCCCCCACTCTGCCGCGACCCCCCCCCCCCCTCGCACATACAAACAGCAACAGAAGAATAGTCAATAACAATCCATTTTTTCGATGGTCATAGGCGCCCCCTGGCAAATCGTCAATCGACCCCCAAGGGGGTCGCGACCCACAGGCTGAGAACCCCTGGTTTAGACTCTTTAGGAAAATAAAAATCAATCGATAAATTGAAGAGCCGCGTCCCTCGCAGAAAACCAGTGGTGGAGTGCTTGACCCGAGGTGTCGGGTGTCCCTTGAGGCCGTGACATGACCACAACGGAAAACCAACAAGGGACAGAACTCAAGGCTGACCGAGGAAGAGGTAACTCTGAGTAGAAACCAATAGTCAATGTTTTCACCGGTCTCACAAACGCACACGCACACACACGCACAGACTCACGCGCATGCGCACGGAGGACGTCATTTATTTAGACATTTCCTTTTTTTTTCCCCAATTTGAGTAAATTATGTTGTTTTTTTTAAATAGACGTCGCGATCTATAGGGCAGATAATACGTCATCGGTCTCTTTGGTCGACATTTTACGAGGGTATCATGTGACCCATTAGTATCAGGTGGGGGACAAGCGCGCCTTGAAAATCCCCCACTTCTATATCCCTGCATTCACCGAGATTGGACCCCGAGACTCCTCAGAAAGCTAGTGCTTTACCCCTCAGCCACCAGGCCCCTTCTACTAGTAAAGTGAGAGCCTTTTTTTATTTTTTATTTAAAAAATGTTCTTGGTTCTGAGAATACATTCGTAAGAGTCTGTCCAGTCCGACTTTTATATAATTCTTTGATTTCTAACAGAAACAAGCGCTTGATGTGTGTTTTAATGTGATTTAGTAGTCTTTTCGACAGGGTTCAGTTCAAATAATTTTTTTTGCAGACGTTTTTGTAAATCAAAACTCTACATTAAAATTTTAATTAACCAGATACTTATCATCTTTCTTCCACGCTCTCTTTCTCTTTCTGTCTAGCTGTGTCTCTTGGTCTCTCAGTCTGTCTCTTTCTCCCTATGTCTCCTACATCTGTCAATCTCCTTCAATGTCTCACTCTTTTCTTTTCTCACTCTGTCTCTCTTCAGATTTTGCCATAATTTTGGGGCCGATGGGATTGACCTATTTGAGGGCCACTGCATTTTGCGTATTATTTAATATAAAAAAGCAGTTATTAGGGTCCCCCCCCCCTAAAGTTGGGACCCGGGAGGAATTTTCTAATTCGTCCCCTCCCTCCTCCACCCTAGCTACGCCTCTGTCTCTATTTTTCTCTCTGTCTCTATCTCTTTCTTCCTAAAACAAATTTGTTTTAGAAAAGTTATTTCCCCGTTACACGCCAAAATTGTCTCTCTTTGTCTCCTTCAGTCGTGAAGCGAACTATGGTGGATCTTCTCATAGAAATGAGATGAATACCGTGGCATAAGCTGTAATCAGAAAGATGTTGACCATATAAGAATTACACTGTCAAAAACATATAAGCTTATATATATATATATATATATATATATATATATATATGTATATACATATACATATATATGTATGTATATATATACATATATGTGTGTGTATGTACATGTATATATGGAAATATGTACACAATCTGTGTATATATATTTGTATGTATAAATGTATATACATGTATCTACTATCCAGGTATATAGATGGGAGTACTATCCTGCAACATCTAAGCATGTGGGTAGTGTAGATTACTGTAGACCACCAACTTGAGGTCACGTCGTACAGACCTTTGACGTGGCAACCAGCTATTGGGCTCCACTGCCCAAAGGCTGCGACGCTTGAAGGCCAGTGTTCAGGCCCACTATGACGATAGGTTTCTCTATAACACAGAACGTAGATTTAAAAGAAAATAATAAGATCAAAGGAGAGAGAGAGAGATGAAAAAAAAGAGGGTGTGGGCGCTGGTGGGGGGGGTCCACCCAGTCAACAAAGAGGGGAATCCACCAACACCTTCCCTGTTTACCCACTTTCACCAAGTTCTCGGTTTATTTGCGCAGCTTTCTTGTTTCCCTTGATTTAAACTCGGTCAGTGTCTCACAGTTAATGACCCCATCACTGGTTGCACCAAACATGCAAGTGACCGGGGGGGGGGGGGAGGTGGTGGGGTGTGGAACTGTGGATCATGCGACATAATCTTTCCGAAGATTCGCAGACATACATACAAACAGACAAAAAATGTTTTAAGCATTAGGAATAGAAAAGCAAAGTGGGGAAATGTAGACGGTGTCAGGGAGGGGGTAAAGTGAATTAGGCCAAGCCTCTGTTAGGGATCAACTACAAATCAGATGGAGAGGCAAGGTCAAGGCTATGGCAATGGCGTTAATTATATGACAATATTTCTTTGTATTTGTCACGGATGAATGTATGTATGTGTTTATAATCCATTTTCATATATGTTAGTTTGAACACATGCGCGAATGACCGGAAGTATGTTAGTTGTCAGAGAAAAGGGTCCAGCGTGTGAGATGTGCCGTGAAGTTTATTAACTCTTTCTCTCCGTATTTATTTACCACATTCTGGTGGAATCAACGCTGGTATCGTCAGTTAGGAGAGAAAGAGTTAAAGTTACTGTGTTGTTATCGAGTTGTTATTTGTTTTTATTCGTAAACTACTGATGCTAGTGTTAATAGTTTCTAGTGAGCTATAATTATAGATATAAAGAGAAGCTATAAAGAGAAATGTTTTGTGGTTTATTAGTAGCGAGGACAGAGAGAGAATGGTAGGAATTATTGTTCCTCCTCTTTCTAGAATCTGAAGATTCACAGTTTGTTTTGTTCGCATGGCCTATGGGTTAGTTCCTTTGTCATGTAACAGTGTCTCTGAGTTTACAACTTGGCTATTAGTAGTAGCAGTAGTACCCCGATTTTCCATCATAATTGGTTCCAGAATTTCTTTCAATGACAGGCTGAGCCCAAAAACTCGCCGTGACATCTGTCCGCGCACTCAACCGTGTTGGTCAGTTTTCCCAGGGTGTGAAAGTTAAGAAAATTATGTGCGGGTCATGAGACATTTTTGACTTATATATTTTGACCCAATGCTAAATGCTTCGAGTTTATAAAGTCCATCCAATAGCGAGGTAAACCCCCTCCCCCCAAACCACTGCATTTCAATCTAATTTCTATCTTTTCGTATTTACACTACCGTATGTTTCTTTCTTTCTTTACAATGCTACATTAACTCACTCTTTCTGTTTATCTGTCTGTCTGGTACACATTTTGTACACGTTATTTCTCCCACACCCATTCTCAGTTCAAGTTGGAAATGTTATCACTAATATTCATAATCCATGACACTACATGACCCTATAAAAAAAAAAAACTAATTAATTAATCAATTGTGATAATAAATTATTTAAAGTATTTTTTTATATTTCGCTTTTTGATATTTTATTTCATTTTGTTATGTTAACTTTTTGTGTGTTCTTTTTCTCCTATTGTAATCTATATCAAAGTTTCACGGAGGCAGTTGGGGCCCACAAAGACCTGCTCACCACTGTAAAGAAAAAAAAACGCAAACTAAAACTTTATAGCCATATCACGAGGTTCCGCAAAGACCTTCTCTAACGGAACAGTACCAGGAAAAAAAGAAGAAGAGACAGACAGAAAGCAATGGGAAGACAACATGAGAGAATGGACGTTATCGAAAGAGATTCTATTCGAGGTAAAAAAAAAACAAGGAAGAATGGAGAAAGACTGTCGACAGATCATGCATGGTGCCCCCAACGGTTCAACAGTTTAACATTAAATGATAGGTGAAGGTTAAGTGGAAGGTAATTTATATGGTTATCATTTTGTATAGAAACGTGATTTTTTGGAGTCTCTTCAAAAGGAGATAACATTTGGTTATGGAATAGGTAGGAGCTAATTAGAATTAAATGGCATGTATGCAGCTGAGTGGTATTACTCTTCATAGCTCTCTAACTTATTCCATATGCTAGGACAAATTCGTGCAAGTGCTTCTTCTTCCATCGTGCCATTAAAGCATGGAATGGGTTGCTTGAAAGCCAACTACTTAGCAAAGCTTTTTACTAATTAACATGCACGACTAGATAAACACATGAACTTAATTATCTTGTCTTTGGAAGGAGCGTCTGTAATGTATAAGATAAGCATGAGAAGGTTTGAGTTCACATCCCGATGTGTACCAGAAATTTTAATTCAAGATTTGACTCCCCACCCCTCCACACATCCGAATATCCACATATCCACACATCCACACATCCATATGTCCACACATGCACACGTCAACACATCCACACATCCACTTGTCCACACATCCACATGTTCACACGTCCACACATCCATATGTCTACACGTCCACACATCCACACACCCATATGTCTACACGTCCACTTGTCCACACATCCACATGTCCACACATCCATACGTCCACACATCCACACAACCATACATCCACACATCCATACGTCCACACGTCCACACATCCATATGTCCACACGTCCACACATCCACACGTCCACACGTTCATACATCCACACACCCAACTATTTGAGGAGATGACACCACGGCTGCATGGTAGACAATCTTTAAATAAAAAAACACGATTGCAAAGATAGTTTGTGTAGAAACAAACTCAGAAGCGACCCCCCGAAGTGGTCCACTCAGGCAATATTTTCATCATGAATATCATAAGCTATAAACTGCAAACCACCAACAACCACAACTTTTACCTTCTATACAAGGGAGATGTGTGCGTGTTGTAATTATTGCTGATAGTAGTGTATTCTTAAGCCCACTGACGACACGAGACCTCAGTGTATGGAGATATATTAATGGTTATTATTATTAAATGATCATTTATTTAATGGTCGGTGAAGTGCCAATCTCATCAAAGAGGAAGTATTTTATTTCATTATTAATTTTCCGGAGAAAAGACTAATCTTGTCTAAGTTACCTCTTGTAATAAATCATATCAGTATTGCTTTGTAAATCGCACATACGCAAACATACAATTTAAATACATTTAATAATCATTCTTTCCCTTTAAAAAAAATAATAAATTCTTAAAATTGTTTGTAGCTTCTATAACAAACAACCTTCAGCTAACTATTAGCCTACAAATATTTTCAAAACATCAATATTGATCACAACAAAACTGTTTTCATGAATGTTAAAAACATAAACAGAAAGATTACCTCCCTTACTTAATAACTTCAACTTAGGAAGATAGAAGGTAGAGGTTACTCCAGAACTCTGCAAGGTGCCGTGCACATTGTTATGGCTTAGGATTTTTTTCAATGCGTTCTCCAGTTTTTGGAAATGTAAGCGAGACGACGGACCACATAAACTTAAATGTAAGCGGTGACGACGGACCACATAAACTTAAATATAAGCGAGACGACGGACCACATAAACTTAAATGTAAGCAGAGACGACGGACCACATAAACTTAAATGTAAGCGGAGACGACGGACCACATAAACTTAAATGTAAGCGGTGACGACGGACCACATAAACTTAAATGTAAGCGAGACGACGGATCACATAAACTTAAATGTAAGCGCAGACGACGGACCACATAAACTTAAATGTAAGCGGAGACGACGGACCACATAAACTTAAATGTAAGCGGTGACGACGGACCACATAAACTTAAATGTAAGCGGAGACGACGGACCACATAAACTTAAATGTAAGCGGAGACGACGGACCACATAAACTTAAATGTAAGCGAGACGACGGACCACATAAACTTAAATGTAAGCGAGACGACGGACCACATAAACTTAAATGTAAGCGAGACGACGGACCACATAAACTTAAATGTAAGCGGAGACGACGGACCACATAAACTTAAATGTAAGCGAGACGACGGACCACATAAACTTAAATGTAAGCGAGACGACGGACCACATAAACTTAAATGTAAGCGAGACGACGGAACACATAAACTTAAATGTAAGCGGAGACGACGAACCACATAAACTTAAATGTAAGCGAGACGACGGACCACATAAACTTAAATGTAAGCGAGACGACGGACGAAAAGACAGACCACATAAAACTAATAGCTGCTTTTCCGCTTTTGATGACCGCAAGAAAGCATTTAGGTGAAATGTGATGATGAGAAGTTTAGAATAGACCTGATTAATCTTCGATCATAAACTCCTGCAATCCAGGACTGTTAATTTTTACTTTCCAATGTGACAAATTGTAAAGTTATGTTTCTTTGTTTTAATGTAATACCTTTTCTGGTATTATTAGAATGACTGCTGTGTATTAATTAAATATCCTTCTTCACACCAGATTAGTTGTTGCGTATGTCTACTACTGAGTACTATCACTAGAATAGCACAACAGACGTGTAGATGCAAGACTTAATGCCATGAGTAGCAGACATGCAATTTATTACGTATAAAATGATAATTGACCTCATTCACCAAAAGTAAACAAATAACATTTAGTCACGTGGTTCTCTTTCTCTTCTAAACAATTTACGCACTCCATTAAGGCTGTCACGTGATACGTCTTTCATTGTTTTAGCAATATTGTCACGTGGCTAAATGTTGTTTGTTTACGATTGGTGAATGAGGTCCATTCACTGGCAAGTCCAGCCATCAAGAAATACAAGTTTCATCTCACAGAAATCAATGATAATATTCAATGAAATATATCAAGTGCACAACTAGCAATAATTTTACATTAAAAACTCCATGCGTCCATTCACTCCAAGACCCTGGTATCTACTGACTTCTAACCATGTGGTCCGCTCTCAGAACGAGACTTTTTTAACCAACAATTACTAATTGGATGGGATAATTTTCTAGAACTAATTTTTTTAGAACAGATAACTCTTTCTCGCTCCACAGTCTAAACTGCACATACGCTCTGTCTGGTACAGTATCCTACCTGTTCAGCTTGTATCAAAGCTTTGATTTCTTCCAGTTTCGTCGTATGGTTTGACATCTTGCAACTTAAAACACAAACTGCTAGTCTGTAATGTATACGAGATTCCTCGTGCTAAAATATAATCCAGTGCTCCAATGTATATGTGTACTAACCTAATTAATAACTTATAATTTTAGAATATAATCTCCAGAAATAGTAGAATGTCATCTAGATGAGAGGCACAGCTTCTGCAGTCTTTAACAAAATAAAAGGTCCGCAGGCAGCGTAGGTTCAATTCCCAGCTAGGTTTCAGGATCTTAGACACAAGTCCAAAGTAAATGACTTTTTAAAAGCATGTAAAGCGGTCGATCTTATCTGTCCGTGCTTCGGGTTTCTGGGTCAAGGTGAACGGCAATACTATTGTTGATGTGTCGATAATAGTGGATATTTTCCCATACTCACATAGCTACACTTAGATACACACACACATATATATATATATCCTACAAGTGGCCAGCGAAGCAAAGCAATTGAGATAATTGAGTGGTGGTGACTTGCTTTGTAGCACCAACAGAGTATAATTAATTGTTAACCATTACATCATCGGGCAGCGACAATGCCACGACGACACAAAACGCAGCTGGCTGAAGGTTCACGTCTCTGTCACTGTATCGATTGAGTTTGAAGACTCGGGTCTTGCGACACATGCGGTTGTGCTTTAACCCATGTCTGTCGGATGCAGCGCTTAAATCCATTTTTGTGTTCATACGTATAACAGTACTGATAATGTACGCCTGGTGAAAAGTGGGTTAACTCGCTGCTAAAGACGTGCCAGCCTTGCAGTTCAGATCTACCTACTTAGCATGAGTCTTGAGCTTCAGTCTTGATTGATTTAGCGTCTCGAGATCCCTGATCAAATCTGGGGACGTTCCTTGCTCTAGGACAGGGGTTCTCAACCTGTGGGTCGCGACCCCTTGAGGGGTCGATTGACGATTTGTCAGGGTTCGCCTAAGACCATCGAAAATATGGATTATATTTTGTGTATTCTTCTATTGCTGTGTGTGTATGGGGAGGGGGGGGGTCGCGGCAGAGCGGGGGATAGTAAAAAGGGGTCGCCGAGCTTAAAAGGTTGAGAACCGCTGCTCTATGACTTCTCTTTTGATGTGGTCCACAGATGAGATTGGACCAAAAGCGCTCTGAGCATGAAAGTTGCGCTATATAAAAGCTATAATAATAATAATGTGCTCACTATCCAGACTTGCATTATGGGTAACGATCAGTAAAAAATGTAACTACTGTACTAGTTAGCCCGTCAACAAAAAATTATACAGTATTATGCATATTCATAAAAAGTTAACAAAGAAATAAGTGGAGTGTTAGCCACATTGGTAGACACACTGTCCTAAATCCGCAGCACTATTTATAAGCGTGTACAAGAGTAGACTTTTTAATCACGACATTTTTGCCAGCCTTAAAAATGCAAAAAGAAATTTTAACGCAAAACTTTAATAAAAGTTTCTAACCCGTCGTAATTCTGATATATTTGTTTCTCTTTTGTGCTGTAAAACAAATGTGGGCTCTTTATTTCTGTTGTTGTGATGGCGTCCTATCTAGACTTGACCTAGTTCCGATGTCTAACACCTGATCTGTCACATCAGTGTACTTCTGGTGTTGTTTGTCTGCAACGGTTTGGGTTAATATGACATTCTTGTTTGATGAGGAAAAAGATGGAAGGAGGGAGGGGGGGGTGTTTATCAACGTAAGCACGCATTTCTCTCCCTTCATTTGACCTGCCAAGTCACGTGATGTTCATTAACTCATTTTTATGATCGAAAACGGTTTGCGCTACAAGAAGTGCATGCAACACAAGAGATAGCTTAGCTCACACACATACACAGCACACATACACACATACACAGCACATATACACACATACACAACACGTATGCACACATACACATATACGCAGCACATATACACACATACACAGCACATATACACACATACACAGCACATATGCACACATACACAGCACATATGCACACTTACACAGTACACATACACATATACACAGCACATATACACACATACACAATACACAGCACATATGCAAACATACACAGCATATATACACAGCACATATACACAGCACACATACACAGCACATATACACTACTCGTTTACAGATACTCACAATATTGACACACATAGATGCATGAAGAGTTGTATAGTAAATATATAGAGCACACGCTAACATACACAGATATACAACACATACACACGTGTAAAGACTCTAAAGACACATATAAGATCACAAAGCATTATTAGTGTTTATAAGAAACATGCGTCCTTTCTAAAAAAATCTCTTTCTGTGGCCTACAGTTAACGAGGGTGTCGTGTGGCCAGCACAACGACCAACCGCCTTTACTTTTCCCCAACTAATGTCAGGTACCCATTACAGCTGGGTGGACTCAAGAGGCGCTCAAAAAATCTCGAAATTAAAAATCCCAGTCTTCTCCAAAATATATATATATATATATATATATATATATATATATGGGTTGCTATCTATCATTTCGTTTGAATATTTTTTTTGTGTAATTAAGTAACAAATCCGCACCCCCCCCCTTTCTCGCCTCGTAACAAAGTTGTATACCTCCTCCCCCCGTTCCCCAAGGCCTTGTTGATGTAACGTTCTACTGAAAACGAATGCCAGGCCTAGCTGCAGTCAAGCAGATCTGTCTGAGTGGTGGTTTGACGCTCACAAAGGCCTATAGCTGCACTCAAACAGATCTGACTGAGTGGTGGTTTGACGCTCTCAAAGGTCTCTAGCTGCACTCAAACAGATCTGACTGGGTGGTGGTTTGACGCTCATTAAGGCCTCTAGCTGCACTCAAACAGATCTGGCTGGGTGATGGTGTACGCCCACAAAGGCCTCTAGCTGCACTCAAACAGATCTGACTGGGAGGTGGTTTGGCGCTCATTAAGGCCTCTAGCTGCATTCAAGCAGATCTGGCTGGGTGGTGGTTTGACGCTTACAAAAGCCTCTAGCTGCACTGAAGCAGATCTGACTGGGTGGTGGTTTGACGCTCATTAAGGCCTCTAGCTGCACTCAAACAGATCTGGCTGGATGGTGGTGTACGCTCACAAAGGCCTCTAGCTGCACTCAAACAGATCTGACTGGGAGGTGGTTTGGCGCTCATTAAGGCCTCTAGCTGCACTCAAGCAGATCTGGCTGGGTGGTGGTTTGACGCTTACAAAGGCCTCTAGCTGCACTGAAGCAGATCTGGATGGGTGGTGGTTTGACGCTCACAAAGGCCTCTAGGTGCACTCAAGCAGATCTGACTGGGTGGTGGTTTGACGCTCTCAAAGGTCTCTAGCTGCACTCAAACAGATCTGACTGGGAGGTGGTTTGGCGCTCATTAATGCCTCTAGCTGCACTCAAACAGATCTGGCTGGGTGGTGGTGTACGCTCACAAAGGCCTCTAGCTGCACTCAAACAGATCTGACTGGGAGGTGGTTTGGCGCTCATTTAGGCCTCTAGCTGCATTCAAGCAGATCTGGCTGGGTGGTGGTTTGACGCTTACAAAAGCCTCTAGCTGCACTGAAGCAGATCTGACTGGGTGGTGGTTTGACGCTCATTAAGGCCTCTAGCTGCACTCAAACAGATCTGGCTGGGTGGTGGTGTACGCTCACAAAGGCCTCTAGCTGCACTCAAACAGATCTGACTGGGAGGTGGTTTGGCGCTCATTAAGGCCTCTAGCTGCACTCAAGCAGATCTGGCTGGGTGGTGGTTTGACGCTTACAAAGGCCTCTAGCTGCACTGAAGCAGATCTGACTGGGTGGTGGTTTGACGCTCTCAAAGGTCTCTAGCTGCACTCAAACAGATCTGACTGGGAGGTGGTTTGGCGCTCATTAATGCCTCTAGCTGCACTCAAACAGATCTGGCTGGGTGGTGGTGTACGCTCACAAAGGCCTCTAGCTGCACTCAAACAGATCTGACTGGGAGGTGGTTTGGCGCTCATTAAGGCCTCTAGCTGCACTGAAGCAGATCTGGCTGGGTGGTGGTTTGACGCTCACAAAGGCCTCTAGCTGCACTTAAAAAGATCTGACTGGGTGGTGGTTTGACGCTGACAAAGGCCTCTAGGTGCACTCAAGCAGATCTGGCTGGGTTGTGGTTTGACGCTCACAAAGAAAAGTACCTCTGAAAGATTTCGTTGGTTGTGGTTCGAGGCAACTGGTGCTCGCCTATTATGGTGTGTGTGTGTGTGTGTGTTTCTATGGTGACGGTGGGAAGAGTATACCGATTGTGAAGGATGCAACATAAGTGGCATTGTCGTCACTTGTTCTTAGTTAGGGGAGAAGATTCCAGAACGTGAGACGGAAAGGTTGTGTTATTGTAGTGAGTTAGACTTTGTTAAAGAATGATATTACTTAAGTCTACTACTTCTTGAGTTCACATTAACTTGATTTTGTTTATAATATAAATACAGTGTTATTAAGTTGGTTCACAAAAAAAAGTTTAAATTGTCTACCAGCAGTTTGGTGCTACAAGTCAACGACCGCTAACAACCTTGCCTTTGCCAGCAGTTTGACAACAGAGGTCAGTCAACTCGTATCACGTGACTGACAAGCGAAGCAACGATTGGTTGTTTTTATGTGTACTTAGACCAGGAGCTTGGAAGTCCTTGACCTAGTATATTAAAGCCATGTTGAAAACAGGGCTAAAGATAAAAATCTATACACAGTTGTTTTTTTCAGGGTTACGTGATAAAAGATACTTTACAGTAAACAAAGGAAAACTGAGCTCCGTTTTTAATCATGTTCGGATATCGGTATGTTGAGGCCCGATGCCTTTCGACAAAGGAGGATGTTCATTGTTTATGTATAGAATAGAAAGGCAAATGCAATCTGGAGCTTAAGAGTTTAAAGGATGAATGTCTAACAAGAAAAACAAAGACAGAACCTTTTTATACAACTTAGAGCAGGGGTTCTCAACCTGTGGGTCGCGACCCCCTTAGGGGTCGATTGACGATTTGCTAAGGGTCGCCAAAGACCATCGAAAATATGGATTGTTATTGTCTATTCTTCTATTGCTGTATGTGTGTGTGGGGGGGATTGTAAAAAGGGGTCGCCGAGCATAAAAGGTTGAGGACCGCTGACTTAGAGCGATTGTTTTTCTCTTAATAGCAAATGAAAGAAAGATGTTTTAAAAAATGAACATATTTTTCATCACCCAACCCCCCCTCCACCCCGCTCGAGAAAGATTCATGGTTAAGCGAATGTATACATCTACTAGACCAGTGGTTCTCAAGCTGTGGTCCGCGGATCCCCCAGGGGTCCTCGAGACGACCATAGAGGGACCGCAGAAAGATGAAACGTGTTTACAATTAGGGTAACGACTTCGGTAAAAGCCAATTTATTCGATCGGATCATTATCATTGGCCTCCTTCAGTCGTAGGACGACTATGGTTCATCTCAGAGCACACTTCCTCATGTGGCTGTGGAGCCCTATTTTGGAGAGACACTCCCGTCCACAGATAGCGCAAGTTAGGGTCCCCTTGGCTTTTGCTTCGGTGGTAGAGGAGCTGGCCGTTTTTCGGTTTGTGCGTTTTTCTTCCTGGGCTGAGACCCATGTACTTTCACTGTCCATAGCTTCCTTGGTCACTGTCTCTCTTCACCTGTTGCGGTCTAGAGCTATGTCTTCCCAATGGTCAGTATTGATGTTCACTGATTTGAGGTCACGATCGGATAACTTGAATAATAATCCCCTCTCCCCTCACTATTTGTTCAATGTCTATTACGTACTTTGCTATGACGACCAAATCCAAAGAGTTGAAGACATGCTTCACTTGGATTGGATATTGCCGAATGCATGGCCGGTCTTAAGCCACTGCAACCTATGCGGCCCCACACTTTCATAGGCCCCGAGCGAATTCTAGGTGTAAATTATAAAATTAAACCATTTGTTAAAGGGTTCCTGGAATTCTCCTGAAATTGTAAAATATACAAATATCTCCTGAAAATATTAAAATCTTCTGAAAACTGATGCAAATTAAAAAAAACAACAGACAAAACAACGCCAATCCTACTCACGATTTAAAAAATCCCGGCATATTCAGCTTTCATTTAATAAAAAATGTAGTAATAAGGCGAATTTTAACCAAAACAAGAAGTCCAAATACCTAATTTACTTTAATAGTCACTGGCACCTACCTCCGACATCTTTAAAAAAAAGCTTTATTCTACTATTCGATAGTAAATCTAAAAGGCAGAATGTTTATCGGCTTTTTTTTAGAAAATCTACCATTTACTGTAGATGGCTCGTAATGTTAATTTGACAATGATTTTGTACTTAGTAAGGTATGAAAAAAATGTCAACACGAATTTATTTTCTAATACAAAATCTTAATTTTCACTTATTATCCTTATCACAACCCTGAATAGGCCCCGCGCAATCGGTTTCTCATAGGGCCCCGCAACCTGTAGGACCGGCCCTGTTGAACTCTTTTGTGCGTGGACAAACTGATACCAAAGCTACAGATGAGTCCACACGAATACCGGATCAGCTTATTGACATATCCACAAACAAGGAACTTAAACCAATATCTAAACTATTAGACCACAAATTATGGTTAGAAAAACAGATTCCAATTTTTATCTCCTGTCAGTAGCGGCCTTAGGGGGTGGCAAGTGGGGCATCCGCCTCAGGCCCCGCTCCTGAAGGGGGGGGCGCGATAGGAGATTCCCTTGTCATCGTCAGGTTCCAAAACCAGACCAGTTCTCGTAAACTACAACTTTTGTTGCTGAATATTACTGGGCATTTCTATGATACCAATTACTTTAAGCTTTTAACATGACATTTTTGGTTTCGAAATACTGTTCAGTTTCGATAAAGACATCATCTTAAGACGTGTATTCTAAGCGGCTATCACTGATTAACAGTTCACGTTGGCGTAAAATAAATGATTTTTAAAAGAGCGCATTTCGTGGGAGAACAGAGAAACTTTATGCGCCGAACAACGGCCAGTTTTTTAGGCTTGGTTGAGATGCTTCACAAAATTGACCAAACCATGCAAGAACTTCTTCGACGAATTAAAACGCCGAAACTCACGACCAGCACCTCTGATACAGGAATCAAAGCGAGCTGATAGACCTGATGGCATATTTACCCGTCATCCCTGACTGCACGCTTGATGTTAGCCACAACGAGAAGAAGTTAAGTTAGAGAACATTTCGAGTTTGTGTAGTTTAAAGGCCAATATAGTACAGTACTTATGTAAGATAGTATGTTTAGTAACAAAAAAGGCCTTCAGTGCTAGAGGCGGACGATCCCGTAGCCTGACATGGTACGATAAATCTAGTCTGCCCTTACAGCGCAGGGCCCCGCATTAGACATTCGCCCAGGGCTCTGCGCACTGCTAAGGCCGCCTCTGCCTCCTGTATTATGGGGTTTTGAGCGTGTTCTAGTTTTCCTATTTGTTAGAACGTAGATTCAGTGCCATTATGAACCTCATTACAAACAAAAGAAACCGAATAGAAATATGTGCTAGTGGAATTCGGTTCATGGGGGACATTAATACACTTTAAAAATCTCATAAACTTCATTCAAGTCATTAAATTTTAAAACTTTTTATTTTAAACCAAAGTTATAATTTCAATAAACACGCCCTCAAATTTTTTTTTTTTTTTTTTTTTTTTTTTTTTTACATTTGTAATTTTTATATGTCAGGCGTTTCCGAGCTTTGTATTATGCAGATAAGCCAAACGGAGGTAACATTCAAATAACGAAATAAAATAATTCAGGCGAAGGGCCAACAACATAAGTTAGTCGACGCTGATAGTGAATTTGAATAAGTTAAACAATAACGAAGGAAACCGTCGAATGTCGTCAAGCTAAATCACTTCAAAAGCCGTCAAAAGTAGTCTGTTTAAATCGGTTTATATTTCGCTATTTTTCCTCAAAACCTGTCTAGTTTTTTACTCGTTGCGTCATTGTCTTTTAGTGAAAACGTCCCCTTTTAAACGAAACAAACAATCAATTTCCAATAGTTCCATAACAATAGTACCGTATTCATTTAGCTTTCCTGTTTAGTGGTAAGTGGGCAAGGTTTGACTTTATAAAGGGTTTCCGGGGTCAAACAAAGTTAAAAGAGACCACTTATCTTATCTTATCTTATATAATACAGACGTTACTTCAAAAAAGAAGATGATTACGTCCTACGCGTCATGCATTTAGTCATGCATATTAACCAATGACTTAAATTCTGCCAAGTCACTGGTTTTCCTGGCTAGCTCAGACAACCCATTCCATGCTCTAATAGCACTAGGGAAGAAGGAGTATTTGTACAAATTTGTCCTAGCATATGGGACGAGGAATGTGCCTTTATCTTTGTGTCTTTCAGAGTATTTTATTAAGTTTTGTTTTTGTATTTGAAGATTATGGTTTAGTGTTTTATGTATAGTTGCTACTTTACTTTTGAGTCTTCTGTCCTGAAGGCTTTCTAAATTTAGTGATTTTACTATAGGTGTTACTCTAGTCAAATGTGAATATTCATTTGTTATGAATCTCACTGCTCTATTTTGTGTCTGTTCCAGTTTCTTAATGTTTTCTTGAGTTGAGGGGTCCCAAATGGAGGATGCATATTCTATTATTGGCCTAACCAAGATTAAATAACATTTTAGTTTTATGTTCTTATTTGATTTATGGAAATTTCTTTTAATAAATCCTAATGCTTTGTTTGATTGAACTAGACTTTATAATATTTCAATGACAGGCCTTTAAAGCTAGACCTCGACTGCGGTAGAATGTTCCTGACCATAAATTAGTTCAACTCTTGAATGAATAATGCCTTCAAGCGGAAATACCCGAAGAAGTTTAAATTCGTTATGAAAATCGTTAGACTCGTTTCCAGGTTCCACCCACCCAGAAAGTTCCAGTTACGAATATAGTTCGGCCCTAATCTAACAAACTTACAATGTAGACAGTAACGGAGAGAGTCAATGCTCCCGAGCATCACCCAGTCATAGATTTGATTTTCATTTTTTTTTCTCATCGGCACACTTTAGGGCTTCCCCTTCCCGCCATGTAAAGTTGAAGTTTACACATTTTGTTTTTTCTAATCTATTTCGAAAAAAAAAATAATGACTAATAACCACTAAGGCTTTAAAATAGGCATATGGAGTATTAAGGTGAAAAGCTGTTTTTTTTTTTAGGTACCAAAATAATTGTTTAAAGGTAAACCCTGAATGGGTGTGGGAGAAATAACGTGTGCAATTATCCAAGTGGACAAAACTCCAAATATTTTGCCATATCTCTGAATACCGAGAAATTAATTTTTCTTGTCTGTATTAAACAAGATAAGTAATTTTCAGTAATAAGTTGACTAATCGGTTAATTTTATTGTTTGATACATGTATTGTCTTGGCCTGTAAATAATTGTGGCAAAGTTTCAACTTGATCCGAGAAGAGGAATGAGAGAAGTAACGTTTTTGACCAGACAGACAGAGTTTTTATTCAGCTTTTTTGCGAAGACTTCCCACATAAATGGGAGTTAATATTTAATTAAAATATGTTGTGACACTGTCTACAAGGACTAAATATCTTTTGCAAAATGTCTTTATAATATGATAAATTAAAATATGTCAGTCGTTGTTAGAACTAAGTTTAATTTTTTCTTCCTCTAGACAGCTTTTTGCTGCTGAGCTGTCAGCTCTTTTGCAGGAGTTTAAGTCTAAAGCTACAAAACATTGCACTTTCTTAATAAATTTTATATTATATTCTGCTATGAGTAGGATTTCTGCTTATCGTATCATTTGTATTAAATGCTAATATCACTTATGGCACGCACACAATACATAGCACGGTGTCTGGTAATATGTGAGGTATTGTGTGTGGTATTATGTGAGGTATTGTGTGTGGTATTATGTGAGGTATTATGTGAGATATTGTGTGTGGTATTATGTGAGGTATTGTGTGTGGTATTGTTTGTAATGATGTCAAATTATTACTTTTATTCTCCTAAATATCCCCATTCAAGTGTGCGTGACCCAAAAGCACTGAACTATATATGTATACTCGTCTAGTGCATTTGACCTATTAACCTATTTTGTCGAAGTGAGTAGGCTATACAAACACGCGTTTGGAGTCGTTGGGTTGTGACCCGACATTCACTAGGTTCACTATCACCACAGTGATAACTCGCGAGATCTACACGGTACGTGTATCTGATATTTTGTTCTTTGTATGGCCGCAATGATGTGATTTGGAGTTAGACAGAAAATATGCTGGGGTCTTGTGAAACTGACACTAACATTAAGTCCCCACTAATAATCTGGTAATCTCGTCTTCTGAGTAGTTCGCATGCATTCACAAAGTGCAGGGGCGTTTCTCAATATCAATTACTAACCATATCTTGGTTTCTTTAAGTATCGATTATCATATACTTTCAAAATGTATGTAACATTCTCTATGAATTATACAATAGCAGTGTTTTTCAAACTTTTGCAAGCTCCTTCAGAGGAGCCCGAGACGATCCCCGGCGCCAAAAGCTTTCCCGCAGTCTTATCTTGAACATTTCATTTCCCTTGTGTCTACAACGCACAGAACAATGCAGCAGCATATTGAAGTAGATTTGATTTTTAAATACAAATATACCTCCAAGAGGAACAACTAGGTCTAAATGACTGAAAGTGAAAGTTTTCGAGGTTATTTCCCTTCGACTACAAATCCAAGTGCCTGAAGAGGAACGAGTATCCAACTCCGTCGATTGACGTAGACCTGTGATGCTCAAATTACAACCCGCGGGCGACATCCGGCCCACGACGTGGTTTTATCCGGCTCGACGAAATGTCTGTACTACAAAGGGTAGAAAATCGCTCATAAAAAAAAAATAAAAAAAATGTAGCTTTACCTACGTTAGGGCCTTCACTTTTCTCTGGTGGAATGGTACCATGACCTCATTTGTAAGTTTAAGAAACACGACTCTGAATGTAGAATCAACCACGACAAGTGAACGGATCTTTACTTTACATGATAATAAACCAACATATTTCATTAATAATCAAAGTGTGGCTGTTTAAAAAACAACAACATTAAATTGCCTTATGAAACAAATATGGTGACATTCTTGTTTTCATCCGCGAATAAAATATAGTTCGACTAAAGATTAACTAAAGGCACATTCCTCGTCCCATATGCTAGGACAAATTTGTACAAATACTCCTTTTTCCCTAGTGCTATTAGAGCATGGAATGGGTTGCCTGAGCTAGCCAGGAAAACCAGTGACTTGGCAGAATTTAAGTCATTGGTCAACATGCATGACTAAATGCATAACGCGTAGGACGTAATCATCTTCCTTTTTGAAGTAACGTCTGTATTATATAAGATAAGAAGATAAGATTGGTGGATTTAGGAGAATATTTACACCAAAAAGAGACAAGAAAATGTGTCGGTGGCAAACCTAGCTAGAATGTTGCTAGCATATTAAGTAGAGAAATGAAGCAATTTTTGGACGCGTAAAAAGTATACCTCTAATATCTTACTAATTAATGTAAATACTAGATCCTTTGGTTTCTTATAGTTTCAGGTGAATTTCATTTCGTATTTGTATCTTTTCGTTCATGTCGTCCGCGACATGAGAGTGGGAATGAAAATGGTTCGCCTGTCGAATTAGGTTGAGAATCTCTGGTGTAGACCAGGGGTTCTCAACCTGTGGGTCGCGACCCCCTTGGGGGTCGATTGACGATTTGCCAGGGATCGCCAAAGACCATCAAAAAAATGGATTGTTTTTGTCTATTCTTCTATTGCTGTGTGTATTTGCGGGGTGGGGGGGTCGCAGCAGAGTGGGGGATTTTAAAAAGGGGTCGTCGAGCGTAAAAGGTTGAGAACCGCTGCTGTAGACTAAGAAAAGGTTACAACGACAAACATGAAACACCTGGGAAATTATGTCCAAGTCAGCAGAAGTGAGATAGAGCAGCCTCTGATCGGACGAACTAACACAGTCACCTGGAGTAAGACCTGAAGCTTATCTACTATTCAGACAGTTTCAATTAGTAATCATTTCAATAACTTAATGGGTGGGGGCGCGGTGGCTGAGTGATTAACCTTTTGGCTTCCGAACCTGTGGTGCTGGGTTTGAATCTCGATGAAACTCCTGCCAAAGAAACCCTTCTGCTCTATACATCACAAGATCTGAATGGGGACCTTTACTTGAAATAACTTAGTGTGCCATTTTTACGTCTCAAGAGACCACATTTTTCTCTTTGCAAATTCTCATGTGACTAAAGACCGCATCAGACAAAACAGTATCTGCAATCACCAGACACGTAACATTTTCTAATATCTTTCGACTTCCGGTGTGTGAACCAAACAGCAATCAAGGACTCTGGATATATAAACATATATCAAATTGTATAGGCGTTTATTCCTAGTAGAATAAAGGAAAGTATTATGACTGTTTAAATAATATAAATAAAAAAAAATATAGAAAAGAGCTTGTAAATAAATTAAAGATGAAATGTATAACCATGACCTACTTCTGGCAAGACTCAACCATGGATCAACTTAGAAGTTGGATGAATGTCTGGGCATTAGCTATGGTCAAACGATGTTGCCCACACAGCAGTTCCCCCCTCTCCCCTCACCTGATGTGTCCAAAGGAACGGCAAGTGCCGATACAGTTTGGGATCAGCGGCGTCGCAGGCTCTCCCATATACGAACCCAGGCCAAGCACCAAACTAGGACAAATTGCAGATGAGAAGAGAACAGATCTGGCAGAAGAAAAGCGTCAGAGAAAAAACAAACAAAAAAACATCAAGGCCAATGACACTAGATCCAGCAGGAATAACCTGTCCACTGTGCAGCCAAACATTCTGGGCTCACTTAGGTCTCACCAGCCACATGAGGAGGCACAAAACCCCAGTGCAAAGCCCTTAGCCCCCTGGATGACAAAAGTGGTCATCATCGAACCACGATGGAAGAACCATATATAAGGGAGACAACTATTTCTATCTTGACTTTGTTAAAAATTCTATTAATTATCTACCTTATATTAAAAAAACAACAAACAATTGTCTTAGATCAGTGATGCACAAACTACGGCCCGCGACGCTCTTCTATCCGGCCCGCCAAAACATTGGAACAAAATGTAAAAAAAAAATGTAAAAAAATTAGAATGTTGAAAAAATATTCTCACTCTGTCCTTCAAGAATTCCATCTTTATGTTTGGTATTCTAATATTTATAGTTAATACATTTTTTTTATTCTAAGAACACAAGTGTTTGGGTTTTTTCAATGACGATAAGACTTGACAGCTATTCTTGAGCTAGCCGTGTCATTGAAACCTTGTGTGTGAAACAGAGAGCATCATTGATGTACCACTTTGGGTCGTTTTCTTTTAATATCAAAGCGATTGGTACCGCATTGTTTAATGTTTGTGATTTAATGAAATGGGAGAGTCTAGGAAACGAAAAGTGGACTCTGAATGTAGAAACTTTCAAAAAAAGTGGACAGATCTTTACTTTTTTATGTGGAATATGATAGTATGCCAACATGTTTGATTTGTATAGAAAGTGTTGATGTTTTTAAAGAACAAAAGATTAAAAGGCATTATGAAACCAAACACATAAACACATATGGTGGCATTCTTGGTTTGAGCCGCGAAGACAAGATTTCTAAGTTACGACTAGAGATTGGAGGGGGGGGGGATTGACGAGAATATGGAACAAAAAGAGACAAGAAAATGAGTTGGCGATAAGGGCCAGCTACAGAGTGGCTCACATCTTAAGGAGAACCAATGAAGCCTTCTTCCGATGGCGAATGTTTAAAAAAGTGCTTGTTAGCAGGGTTGGAAGAAATGTGTCCTGAAAAAAAGAATGCAGTAGAAGCTGTCAACATTTCTCGCATGACAATTACAAGGCGAGTTTAAAATATGGATAAAAATCTCCATTCACAGTTTAAAAGACAGAGCAGCAGAATTCGAAATGTTTTCTATTGCCGCTGACGTGTCCACTGACATAACTGATACCGCGCAAGTCTTGGTATTTATTTGCAATACAAACAGCAATTTTTTATATAACAGAGGAGTTAGCAGCTATGAGAAGCATGCATGGGACTACAACTGGAGAAGTAGACCTGTTCAAAGAAGTGTCAACCATCATAGAGGACCTTGCTCTTCCTTGGAATAAATTAGTTGAATCACCGAACTTTCAAAGATTTCTAACAGAAATAGAGTCTGAATATGAAGACATTCTATTTCACAGTGAAGTGCGGGGCTGGTTAAGCCGAGGGAAAGTGTTAAAACGTTTTTTTGACTTGAGACACGAAATGGAAATATTTATGACGGAAAAATAAAAAAAAAAGTGTCCCAACTGAACGACCCCTCATGGTTCTGGGATTTGGCTATTTTATGCGACATCACATCACATCTAAATGAACTCAACACCAAACTACAAGGGAAAGACTAATTGATTTCACATGTGTATGCAGACATAAGCGGTTTCCAAACAAAATTGCAACTCTTCATTCAACAGGCGGAAAGGATGCATCTTGTCCACTTTCCAACCTGTACCACTCTACGAAATGATAAGCAGCTCAATATGTCTCTCCCAAAAGAAAGAATGATCCAACTTCTGAGGCTCTTGATGGATAATTTCAGTGAAAGATTTGTGGATTTTCAGAATTTAAAAAATGAAATCCGTCTTTTTGAAAATCCGATTGCTGCCGTTGTGTCAAGTGCCCCGACAGATCTACAACTGGAACTGACATTCCTGCTCGACAAATTTCACTTGATGCAGACCATTGACATCTACTCCATGTTACCTGCAGAAGCGTTTCCAAATCTTCGAAAACAAGCGCTAAGGACGATTACAATGTTTTCAAGCACTTATTTGTGTGATCAAACTTTTTCAATGATGAAACGGGCGAAAACCAAGTTACGTAATCGCCTCACTGCTGAACATCTAGATTCAGTGCTCCGAGTTGGTGTTTCCTCTATGCGGCCAGATATTCAGAAGATGGTTTTGGATAAACTTCATGCATCACATTAATTTATGTAAGTAGGTCCACAAATAAAACTATTTAAAGAAGCTTATTGTATTTTTTTTTCTTTTTGGAGATATGGCCCGCGACACGAATGCCAAAATTAAAATGGCCCGCAGACCCAATAAGATTGGGCATCACTGTCTTAGAACTATGGACGAACCATATATAAGGGAGACAACTATTTTTCTCTTGTTTTTGTTAACAATTCTATGAATTATCTACCTTACATTAAAAAATAACAACAAACAATTGTATTAGATCTATTTTATTGGAAAGAATCGCGAACTTTTGTCTATCAAGTCAGTATATAGACATTTTAGAAATTGTGTGTCCAAATGTGAAGTACACCATCACTCAACTTGTTCTTATCCCACTTCAATATGACTGAGAGATAACATTGTGGTAATCTTCTTTGAAGGAAAATCAGTGACTTAGAAGATACGATTATCTTATAAATGAATATCTGTAGTTTATAAGATAAGATTATATTATAAAGGAATATATATGATTTATAAGATACGATTATCTTATGAGGGAATATATATGATTTATAAGATAAGATTATCTTATGAGGGAATGTTTGTGATTTATAAGATAAGATTTCCTTTCGAAGGAATGTATGTGTAAGATTAGATCTTATACTAGAATATCAAATGGTCTAAGACAGTGATGCCCAACCTAATTCGACCTGCGAAACACTCGTTTCTCGGGCCACATGACCGAAAAGTTACAAAAAATAAATGATATTGTTCTGAAACTATTTTACCAGAACCATTTGGATGTAGTGCTACATTTATTATTGTGATATTTAATATTTTTTTTGGCGTCAGAAAATAACTTCATTTGTCTACTTCAAATGTTAGCACCAGTGTAGGTCTCTCTTTGGTTAATTAGCACCAGTGTAGGTCTCTTTTTGGTTAATATTCACATCAATCCTCAAATCTTTAGTTGTAGTGAAACAATCTTTTGTTCGTGGTTGAAACCCATTATGCCGCCATAATTACTTTATAATGCCGATATATATGGTAGTTCCTGGTAGATTCTACATTCAGAGTCTCTGTTCATAAACACACAAGCGTTAAAGGTCATGGTATCAATACATCAGAGAAAATATGAGAGTCCTAAGCAGGTAAAGATACATTTTTCAACCTTTTTTTTAATTTTGGAGAGGATTTTCTCCACTTTGTGTCAACGTTTCAGCGGGCCGGATATAACCACGTCGCGGGCCGGATCTGGCCCGCGGGCCGTATTTTGGGCATCACTGGTCTAAGACGACAGGGAAAAAATGCTGTTAGAACACGTTGAATTGGATTATAACAGAAATGAAATTGTTTGCTTTACACTGTGTTTTAATGTTTTTTTTTTTAATTATTATTTTTGCACATTTTAACATGGCTATGTATTATAAAACCACACGAACTTAGGGGAAAGTGGGTTAATATGAGATGGTGGGCAATATGGGATTTCGTGGTATTTTTTCATAGGTCGGTATTATATAAAATTTGGCGAAGCGGAAACGAGGCTTAAGCTAAGAAACAAACATTCGCAATTTTAATTCACATTTTGGATTGTAATATTAGTCTAATAAATTGTTTTGAGAAAATTCGTGGTTATCTATACATTTAGAATACGCCAGGCAACAGCTTTGTGTACGTAAATGGGACAAAATAAATATATCACTCAGGGCCGGTCTTAGGCCACTGCAACCTATGCGCCGCAGTGGGCCCCGCACTTTCATAGGCCCCGCGCGAATATAGATCTAAATCTATCTCAACCTCTTAAAAAAAAACTAAAGCAATATTTTGCTAGTTGATAGTAATCTAAAAAGCAGATCTGAATGTTTATCGGCTTTTTCTTGGTAAACTATCTTCTGTAGATGGCTCGTAAAGATAATTTGACAGTGATTTTGTACTTAGTAAAGTATGAATAAAATGTTAAGACGAATTTTTTTTTTTAATACAAAATCTTAATTTTCACTTATTATCCTCAACCTCGAATAGGCCCCGCGAAATCCGTTTCGCTTAGGGCCCCGCAATCTGTAGGACCGGCCCTGATGTCACTGCAATACATATTAAGACTCAAGTTGATACCTAAATTATGTTGTTAAAAAAATATTTTTATACAATTTTAAATTTTAAAAAAATGTCGAAGAATGTATTGGGTGAGGGGTGTGTTTGTGTCAAATTATATAGTGACATGATATGTGTTGGTGTCCTTTCCCCAGACAATGTCAGTCTTGGCCTATTTAAATCTTGTCAAGGTATTAATGTTAAGCGTTGAAATTATGTATTTCAACTTAGTAGTAAGGTGTGGGGAAGAGGTTGGTGGCGGTACAGGCTCGTACTTTAAAATAGAAATCGGGTCACTTGTCGTCATTGTTGACCTTTAAATCGGCTTTTAGCCGCGGTCTGATTTTCTAGTGTAGATCTCAGCTGACGTCATCAGAGGAGCGTCCAGGGAGTCTCAAAGTATGGTGTAACTGTTAATGCCATTCTGAGTGGGATCGTCCCAGAACATATTAAATACCAAGCTATTGACATAGCCCTGGGGAAACATTTGTGTAACAAGAATAGATTTACAACCTTGATGTAAAGTGCCACTAACACATCAATTATAGATTTACAACTTCTATGTCTGTGGCATTTTACGTCTCGAGAGACGATCTTTTCCCTTTGCAACTTCTTGTGTGACTAAAGAGGCCAATCCTTGATACACAGCTGCGATCGCAGGTTGGGCATATATAATCACCAGGCGCCGTTGCATTTTCACCCTTCTTTCTGCTTCTGTTGTGTATGACATCTGCAATCTGTGACCCTTCCTTTATGCTCTCTCTCCATGTGGATCTGTCCAGTGCCACCTCTTCCCAGTTGCCAGTGTCGAGTTTGAAAAGCTTCATGTCGCGTTTGCATGCATCCGTATAACGTAAAAGTGGGCGACCAGCGGCTCTCCTGCCTTCTATTAGATCGCCATACAGGATGTCCTGTGGAAGTCGACCTACTGGCATTCTACGAACGTGGCCAAGCCAGCCAAGGCGTCTGCTGCTGTGTAGCACACCAAGTGTCGCCTCTTCTAGAAAAAAAAAATTGAAAACTCGATAGATCCATTTGAAGTCAATATTTCAATTAAGCCAGTGGCGTAGCATCCATGGCGCGAAGGGGTTCAATGAACCCGGGCCCACGACCATTAGGGGCCCACAGCCCGTGGTGTAGCAAGAATGGCGCAAAGGGGTCGATTGCACTTGGGCCCATAACTCTTAACCAGTTGGGGCCCACGTGAGAATTTAGGGATGACACTAAAGAAATAAAATTGCACTTTTGTAACAAAAAAAAAAAAATACTATACAGAATAATGAAAAGCTCCCTCGAAATATCCAAAACGTGGAACGAAATTATTTATTAGTTTTAAAACATTAACCATGTGATTTAAGCTAGAGTTAATATACCAGCGGCTTGTATTATTTAAATGTAAGGAACTGTTCCCAATTTAGGTTTATTGTCATGGTGTGCAACCCAAAATGTACGAGGGGAGACTACTGTTACCAGATCGTCCACTTGTTTCCCATGTATGTTCATAAACCATTGCTAGTATTAATTAGGCTGTTATTAGAATGAATGGAGTGGGAAGAAGACAGTTTGATGTAGAAACTAGGAATGTGTTGTACAGAAAAATAAGGAAAGGGGCGAGTAACGATGACAATTAGGTCTGGTGAGATAGTCCTGATGGTCAGGAATTAATATTTCGACACATCTACTAATTATTCAATTTTTTAAAAAGCTTAATCTGTTTCTCTTATTTTTTTTATTTAAAATACGTAAATTTTTTAGTTTATCGCACCATCCCAATCGACAGTTGTAGTAAGTCTGAGATCTTAACAGACCTTTAAAATGTTATAAAAGTTTTCAATCCGATCCGACCAAGTTCATACTGTAGAGCAGGGGTGGGAAAATTGCGGCTCGCCAGAGTCCCTTATCAGGTGTTCCCACAGGTTAAACATATTTTTAACAAATGCAAATATATTTAAAAATAAATAATTCTAAATATATCTCTATAAATTTTAGAAAGTTCTGGTTCTTATCACTTATGAGGAAGAGGCTAAAGAAACATTGTCTCAACATGTCATTCTAAATATATTAAAGTAAAAGTAGTACTACTAGCAATCAAAACACCCAGTCAAAGACACAAACTCAGTTTAGTGTTAATGCAATGCTATGAAGAACTGTGTTGAAAGTGTTGGATTGCCTTGGAACAAGATGGCATGTGTAACAACTGATGGAGCCCGTACTTTGACTTTTGAGAAAAAATAGAACAATATTCCAACCATAAACTATGGTTTCAGAAATGGCTCTTGCTTAAATCCTCAATTTGGGAATGTAAAAAAAAAATGAAATTTAAATGTATAAAACAGTATAAATGTGAATTAAAAGATATTTTACACAGTTAGCTTGCGTATTTTTCTGATTAGTAATTAAATATTTCATATAAATGTATGCGCCCCCCCCCCCCATTCCCAAAATTCGTTTAATGCGGCCCTTGATGGAAAAATGCTGCCCATCCCTGCTGTAGAGGCCTAGTAGTGCAAGTCTTCATAATACTGTTTTGGTGTCTTCTGTATTATGTTAAAAATGTTTACAACAGAATAAAAGTATCATTAAATATAAAGCAAGCAAAAGAAACATCATGGGTATCGTGCTTGTGCTATTGCAATGAATGGCGAAACCGAATCGGAGAGCAGGTTTATAGCAACGATCTAGAAGATAGAGAGATGTCTAAATCGATCATGGAAAAGTATCAATCTTGAACCAATGCTTAGTATTTATTTGGTTCATAGTTCTTAAAGAAAGTTATCACCATTATATTTATACAAAAAGCTCTAATTAGGCTTTATTTAAAATTGCAATGAATATTGAAATCTGACAGGAAAAAATATTTTAACAATTTCTATGACACATATCAGGTTGGCTTCTAAAAGTTTAGAAATGGATGCACTGGTTACTGACTTTGCTTCTTAAAAGGCCAGAAAAATGTTCGATCTAGTTACTGTTAAATGATGGAATTAGAATTAGATTATAGTTTGTATCAAGATTAAAAAGTTTTACACCAAGAAGTGCTTTAAGAATGTAAATGTGTAGAATGTAGAACTTTTAAAGCACTTCTTTATTCAGTTGAAACATCTTTAAGCATTTAAATTCTGTTAAGAAATTGTACAAACATTGACTTTTAAGACATTATGACTTGTCGGAATCCTAACTGAATCAAACTTAAGGACATTATTACTTATAAAAAAAAAAGGCTACTCCACTTGCGTTGAAATTTCTTTTTGGTAAATTTACCAATACATTCAAATGACTCAATTGTTCTGTCTTACTTTACATTCATCTTATTGGGGAAGGGGGGCCACCAACATATTCTTGCACCCGGGCCCACGGGTACTTTGCTACGCCACTGAATGAAGCAGCTCCACACTCAGTGTCCTATACGTCCTCACCTGTGCATTGAATAGCTTGGGGTGTTGGCTATGAACAGTCTGAGAACCCTCGACTATCATATTGAGTCAAGCTATGAATGTGAATGAACTAACTGACGTCATGGGAGAAAGTTTAAATCAAAAGGTTGTGAATGAAGGTTTTTTTGTTTCTTAGTTACGTTCACATGTAGGTCAGGAGGTAGACAAAGAAATGGAGATAATTGAAAGACGTCCTTTAGAGACGTTGCAGTCTGTGACTTGACGTAAGTGGATTAGGATTTGATTAAATTATAGTCGTTTTTTTTAAACAGAGAGGCCCAATCAATGACAATGATACGGCATAGAAGTTATTTATAGACATGAGAGAACGCACTTATGAGTATAGAAAATCTTTCTCTCATACCTTTTTTTTTTCTAGTAAGACTTATCTGTAATCTTTCAAGGTTTTATCTCTTTTCTCTCTCTTTTCTCGTTCTCTCTTTCTCGTTCTCTCTTTCTCTTTCTGTCTCGTTTCTCCCTCTTTCTTTTCACTCTTTTCTCTTTCTCGTTCTCTCATTCTCTTTTCTCTCTCTTCTCTCTCTCTCATTCTCTTTTCTCTCTCTTTCTCTTTTTTCCCTCTTTCTCTTTCTCTCTCTTTCTCTTTTTTTCTCGTTCTCCCTCTTTCTTATTTCTCTTTTTCTCTCTCTTTCTCGTTCTCTCTCTTTCTCTTTTCTATCTATTTCTCATTTTCTCTCTCTCTCTCTCTTTCTTTCTTTCTTTCTTGAAGCTTGACAGCTCTTTTTTTTAGCTTCTGAATTTAGGAGACAAGGAGGGAGGGGTGTCTCAATAATGGGAGGGGAGGGAAGTCCAGTAAAGTTTCCTCAATTACCATTGTATGTCGTGGCATTGTTGGTCTAGCGTTGACTTTTAGCGCCAGATTGCTAACACAACTAAACCCCAGTAATGTGTTTTATTTTTTTTTTTAGAACTTGAAATAGTTTGAACAAACTTCTTTTTAAAAGCAAAGCTAAATAAAACTTGTACTAACAATAGAGACTAATTCAACTTGAGATGAGATATAGATCTAATAATGAATGAAATAAACTGATATTTAAGTCTAACTCACTACATACACACACACACAAACAACACGTCTATACAGTTTCAAATCTCTGGGTCGTCTCTCGTCCGTAACATAAATAGATTATGACAGAGCCGATTATCTTGCGTCATTCTACAAGACTAAAATTTAATGCTCTCTTTGTTCATCGTCGCCAAGGGAAAAGAAACAGAGCGTTCTTTCTAATAGCGCTGTTTGTAGCACCCAACTGGCAACTCTCTGCCTATTTGCAAGCCCCCAAATGTCAACTCTCTGCCTATTTGCAAGCCCCCAAATGCCAACTCTCTGCCTATTTGCAAGCACCCAAATGCCAACTCTCTGCCTATTTGCAAGCACCCAAATGCCAACTCTCTGCCTATTTGCAAGCACCCAAATGCCAACTCTCTGCCTATTTGCAAGCACCCAAATGCCAACTCTCTGCCTATTTGCAAGCACCCAAATGCCAACTCTCTGCCTATTTGCAAGCACCCAAATGCCAACTCTCTGCCTATTTGCAAGCACCCAAATGCCAACTCTCTGCCTATTTGCAAGCACCCAAATGCCAACTCTCTGCCTATTTGCAAGCGCCCAAATGCCAACTCTCTGCCTATTTGCAAGCACCCAAATGTCAACTCTCTGCCTATTTGCAAGCACCCAAATGCCAACTCTCTGCCTATTTGCAAGCACCCAAATGCCAACTCTCTGCCTATTTGCAAGCCTCCAGTAGGACCTTGTTGTGCTTAGACATTCGCTTCTTGTAACCTTCCGTCTCACTGTTTTTAAACTAAGTTGAAAAAAAAAATGGACCTGAGTCACCAATTGTAAACAAACATTTAGCCACGTGATAATAGTATCCTCTAACCACAAAGTAATGGCCTACTACTTAAAGCTACAGTATAAAGATACTAATAGGCCTACCATTTCAGGATCTATTCTCAAGGTCACTGGCGCATTCATCCGTTTTACATTCGGACCAAGAAAACGAAATAACTTCGTGGACGTTATTGGTGGCAGCTGAGCCGTGGCAACGTAAATAAATCCGGACAAAGCCGGTTTTGGCATAGTTTAAAAATAGAAGCCAGTCTCCAAAATCATATTACAGCAAATACCGTACGCTTTGTTATTTTTCAATTGTGTGTAATAACAAATAACAACAAAATAGCAACATTTCGGGTTTTTCTTTCTTGTTTCCTTCTCCAGCTTGATCTAGTTTTAAATTGAGACAACACAAGTTCAGGAATCTAAAAATTGGAACTAACGAAACAAGCCCCTGTGGAGACACAATGAAGTGTCACCAGTGTCAGGGCATAAGCAACCGCCTAGTGTCTCCGTTTGGTTGTGGCCTAGACAGGACTCAAAGAATTTTTTTAGAGAAAAAAAAAAGCCAAACGAGAGCCAAATCTCAAATATGGCAGAACTCTATGGCTCTATGTCTACTAGCCTAGCCCCCCCCCCCTCGAAATCTCAAATATGGCAGAACTCTATGGCTCTATGTCTACTAGCCTAGCCCCCCCCCCCTCGAAATCTCAAATATGGCAGAACTCTATGGCTCTATGTCTACTAGCCTAGCCCCCTGCCCCCAAATCTCAAATATGGCAGAACTCTATGGCTCTATGTCTTTTAGCCTAGCCCCCTGCCCCCAAATCTCAAATATGGCAGAACTCTATGGCTCTATATCTTTTAGCCTTGCCCCCTGCCCCCAAATCTCAAATATGGCAGAACTCTTATGGCTCTATGTCTACTAGCCTAGCCCCCCCCCCCCAAATCTCAAATATGGCAGAACTCTATGGCTCTATGTCTACTAGCCTAGCCCCCCCCCCCCCAAATCTCAAATATGGCAGAACTCTATGGCTCTATGTCCACTAGCCTATCCCCCCCCAAATCTCAAATATGGCAGAACTCTATGGCTTTATGTCTACTAGCCTAGCCCCCCCCCCCCAAGTCTCAAGTTTATTCGCGAATGTGTGGAGCTACTTGTTAGACTACATATGTTACCAAATGTTTCAATCTATTTTTGAGAATTGTTGACCTCCTGGTAAATCGACATGAGGGCGCGGGAAATTTGTTTTAAGTTAAAAAATTGTTTAATTTAATAATTTATACACCTTGAATTAGCGCAGGTCTATGAAAGTGCGGATCCTTTTGAAAGTGCGGTCGCATAGGTTGCAGTGGCCTAAGATCGGCTATGCAAAATTGCGGCGTATGCTACGCCGCCGGTCGACTAGTATGTTAAAAGGCCATAGGTTCTACCTTTTGGCGAAATGTCGAAATGTTGTTTCTAGTCTGGAGATCAGGAATTGTCCATAGGCGCTTTATGAATTTAACTTATTTGTTGATTTGGGGCTACCCTATTCCCACAAATTACCTAAGGCCGGCCCTGCCTGTGTCACCATAGAAATCTGACCACATCCTTAAAAATGGCATACTTCCTCAAGAGGCCCGAACAAGATATTGGTCACAGAACATCGCTTTAGAAGCCAAACTGTCAAAACAACTGACTGATCTAAATAACGCTGTCCTCCCGGATATAGGACTTCTTAACCTCTAACTTGATAATAAGAACGAAGAGAAGTATCCCCCCCCCACACACACACAGAGCTTGCTATCTATAGAGAAGATGATCAGCTGTTTCTAAGACCGACCGTTAACGAGGGTGTCATGTTGCCAGCAAAACAAATATAATAAGGTACCTATTAGCAGGGGCGGACTTAGGGGCTTCTTAAAAATCCTGAATTCAAAATCCAAGTCTTCACCAATGTTCGAACCAGATACCACCTCAGTTTGGAAGACTAGTGTTTTACCAACCAGCCACCTCGTCCAAGAGAGAAGAAAATGGTCTTTTTGTTCAGTCATTCTTTATACAGATAAAGTCAGATGACTTTGATTAAAACAGGGAGCTCTCCTGCGACTAGAAACCCTTTTAAGTAATGGACCTCATTCACAAACATACAACATTTAGCCACGTGATAATATTGATAAAACAATGAAAAAAATATCACGTGATGGCCTTAGTGTATTACGTCATTTGTATAGAAGAGATAGAGACTCACGTGGCTAAATGTTGTTTGTTTACGATTGGTGCATGAGGTCGTCCTTTGAGACATGACTACAAATGTTTTCTTTGTCGTACGACAGGCCAAACGAAAGTGAACTTTCAAACTCCATGAACAGGAAAGCTACACATGGGCGTAGCTAGGCGTAGGATTTTTTTTTTCGAGGAGGGGTAAAAGTCGGGAGTTAATTACTTCCTTTGCTCACTCACATATATGGTGTATGTAATATATGATGTATGTAATATATGATGCATGTAATATATGGTGTATGTAATATATGGCTCCTTCTGTCTAGGAAGACAATGGATGCGCCCAGATGAATCACTGGCTTTGGTTACGTCTTGAGACTGGGCAGAATCTGGAGTGACTGATCAAGCCAATTCTGGAGCGGCAGAGTTTGCCACAGTTCGTGCATGTATATGCATCTGTCCTAGGGCTAGCTGACAGGGCAGCTTTCTTTTTCTTTCTCCTGACTGATGTAAACTTGTTGTATGAAAGTTCCTAAGGCTAATTTTGATTATTAGACGTTTAGGCCCGATAGTTCCTTCACCTATTCCTCCAATGTAGTTTTGTTTGTAATTTAACTTTCAAATACTGATCTTCAAACTAACAGAACATGTACCCTTCGGGAGGGTAACAACCTTTGGTGACCCTCTAATCCTTGACCTTTTATTAGCGTCAAACCGCCAGAGTCGTGCTAATACATTTACCTCCAACTAAATACGCACATCTAAATCTGATTGGTTCAATCAGTAATGACAAATTTCTGCCTGATAATGAATACAGTCTTCACATTCTCTGACATTGCCGTTATAAATCTAACTTTGAAAGCAAAAAAAAAGTCAATGCAAAATATTTACAAAACAAAATTTATTTTTGAATGGTTTAACATAAACACATAATAAAATGAAGATATGGAAGGTAACAAAAAAATATACATAAAAGAGGAAAAAAAAACTAAAATGATGGTCAGACCAAATATCTTAAACATAGATCATTCCATATAGTTTTAGAAAGTTCTACGTACCAAAGCTGACTCCCTGGCATTAAAAAAAAAAGCTTAGTTCTTATACAATCAGTACTTCAAGAGTAAAAATCTGAATTAAATGCAAAGTTAAATGCAAATAGTATAAAATTAACCTTTTGGATGACGTCAACTTGGAAAGAACAAGGCTTAAAACATTATTTACATTGAGGTTTAGGCAACTATTTGACAGTCTCACTATCATGCACTCTTTCAACCAGACTTTCTCAATATTTTGTCGTAAAATATTTTTTATGGATTTCTGATAAACACGATTTTACATAATAAAAAGAAAACCTATTGACTGTATTGACGAAACTTTAAAATTGTTCAAATATACTAGATCTTTTTAAAACGAACCTTATATTAGTGACAATATGTCTTTTTATGCAAGTTTCATTAAGCTGCTTTAATAAATATTTGAAATGCTTTTATAACTGATGCAAATAAAAAAGTAGATGATTATAATTGTATATTGTATAGTGTTAAAAAACTACTAAACTATCTAAGGCTGGGCTTTGATAGCATCCGCAGTTGATCTTTGGATGTCAATTTGAAAATAATCATATAACAAACATTCACATTTAATAAGCCTGATGATGTAGACACTGGTAAAAATGTGTCATATTCCTGTGCTATGTTAATAGAATTCCATGTGCAGTTTTTTTGTTTAATTATGTAAAATGTCTCTGACTTCTGACTAAATAAAAACAGCATAGAATTGATAGTAAACTTGTAAACAATTTGCTAAAACATGACAAATAACAAATATTTAATGCACAAACTAATCACAACTCTTTGTTGGCAATACCTAAAAGTCAAGATAAAAATGTATATACTTTTAAACAAAAATGCAGTATTTTTTGGGTCTGTCATCCATCCTGGCAATGTACAAACTTTTGCTACAATGATCTGGCTAACGCTATAAGCGCGTGTCGGTACTGTCACTTATCACATTGATATAGATCCCATTCAAATTCGTGGACGAGATCTCTAGTTCGGAGACTTTCTGGGGTTGACTGGGAACTGTCTTGAGGGTGCTCTTGGTCACGTTCCTGCTGATTGGCGCCGAGGTGGGCTTGAAGGCGTTCTTCTTTTGCTCTTGCAGCTCTTTGAACTTTCTTTCCTCCTCACGTAGTCTCTCTTCAGTCTTCTGGGCACGGCGTTTCTGTGGGGCAAGAAACATTACGATGAGGATTTTTTGCACAAAAAGCAAACCCCAGTAGTCTGCTGTTTGTTTGCAATTTTCGTTTTTAGCGTCTACCGAAAGTTTTGTGTGGTTCGTCTGTCCGTCCGGACCATTTAGATCTCGTAAACGAAAAAAGATATTGAAAAGATATTAAAGTTACCTGATAATCATGGTGTACAGTTTAGCACTTTTAGAATCAAATTTTGTCATTTCCGTTTTTAACTTTTTTTTTTTAGTTCAATTTTTGTGCCCTGACATTGTTAAACTCATAGTGAACATCTCTGGCCTCACACAGGACTTAAAAGAATTTGTTTTTCAGAGAAAAAAAAAATGCGAGACATGGGTAAAACCTCAAACATAGCAGAACACTATGGCTCCGTGTCTACTAGCCTAAGTCTAGACTATGATTCCAGTTGTATTCACGAATGAGCTTGTTAAGCTACATATGTTAGAAGACCATTTTGTTTTCTTCCTTTTGGGGAAATGTCGAATCGTTAGTTCTAGTCTGGTGATCATGAATCGTCCATGAAGTGCATTCATGGTATCGACGTAATATAAATTTAACTCTTTCACTCCGAAATTATTTTCTACGTTCTGAAGGAATCATTCATTTTGCTCACCTGTGTTTTACTATCCTGTTATGAATAAACTTCACTAATTTTTTATGTTATAATAATAGGTATATAATTATAGAATAACGCGTGCTCTTTTATATAACACAAATTACAAGTTATAAAACCAAAAATTTATTTAATTTAATGGGGTCAAATCAACGTTGGTATCGTTGGTTAGGAGAGAGAGGGTTAACTTATTAGCTTATTTAAATATAGATAAAGGATAGTTTAAAATTTATTGCGTATTTTTTGGTCTAGTTTAATTTTTTTTGCTAATTCATTTGGGGCCCCCTATTCACTTTGAGTAGGGCCCCCCTATTCACTTTGAGTAGGGCCCCCCTATTCACTTTGAGTAGGGCCCCCCTACAGGCATTGCCTAGGGCCTCCCTACAGGCTTTGCCTAGGGCCTCAAATTACCTAAGGCCGGCCCTGGTACCATAGTTTAAATGCGCTACTTACCACAGCACAGGAGCATGCCAACATCGACAGCAACACTCCAATTGCACTGAGTCCAATTGCCACTCCTCCTGCGACTATCCACAGGTAGACTATAGTCTCTCTGTGACATTCTCCGTGCGACAGATCAACTTTTCTGCAGATTAAAACAAGTTGTGAAAATTTACATATCCAGACTAGCATTTGCTGGGGAGGGGAAAAAAAGCCAACATAATGTAATAGCATCAGTGGCGTAGCTAGGGATTTGACCTTTTAGGGGAACCCTCCATTTGGACATTCGACATCATGACATTGAGATAATTAAAAAAAAAAATATATAAGTGTTGATTCCAATGGGTACAGTAAAGATAAAATAATTTTATTGATCCAATCAAATGGAAATTCAGTTTGATTACAATTGACAACATCAGTATACAAGTAAAATGCGGAAAAAAAACTTACACTTTTAATGAATAATGCCGTTGTTTATTGGCGAGATAATGCACAAGTGACAAATCTCAATTCATATCGCCTCACTCTGTACAGCAAAGGCATCTATGACATCATCTAGATCAATGTTGTCTAGTATTTTTGACTCCACGTGAATAGCAATATTATAGCAGTGGCGTAATATTTAATATTTTATGTAAAATAAAATTTGGGACCCTCCTCAAGTGGGGAACCCTGGGAGATTTTCGCCTTCCCCCCACCCACAATAGCTACGCCACCGTACAGTATCCTATTGAAATAATAAGTGTATATATTTACCTAATTAAGGTTCATAAAATTGGTATAATGATAAGGGCATATTCCTGGTTCCATATGCTAGGACAAATTTGTACAAGTACTCCTTCTTCCCTAGTGCATGAGCCAGCCAGCAAAATCAATGACTTGGCAGAATTTGAGTCATTGGTTAACATGCATGACTAAACGCGATCAGATGCGTAAGACTCCACGTGAATAGCAATATTATAGCAGTGGCGTAATATTTAATATTTTATGTAAAATAAAATTTGGGACCCTCCTCAAGTGGGGAACCCTGGGAGATTTTCGCCTTCCCCCCACCCACAATAGCTACGCCACCGAACAGTATCCTATTGAAATAATAAGTGTATATATTTACCTAATTAAGGTTCATAAAATTGGTATAATGATAAGGGCATATTCCTGGTTCCATATGCTAGGACAAATTTGTACAAGTACTCCTTCTTCCCTAGTGCATGAGCCAGCCAGCAAAATCAATGACTTGGCAGAATTTGAGTCATTGGTTAACATGCATGACTAAACGCGATCAGATGCGTAAGACGTAATCATCTGTTTAAAAAGTAACGTCTGTATTGTATAAGATAAGGTCAACAGATGAGTCAAATAGGATACCTACGTGCAGTTAAATCTGTTGATGAAGACTGGCTCTATAGCGAAGCCGTAACCAATACATCCTGCCACCATGGTAGCCAGCAGCAAGACGAAGTGAACGCCAATCTAAAGACAGAAACATTTTGCAGGTTATTATGTTTTATTGTCACATGCAGACTTAACAAACACTTTGGAGTTTTTGGTGTGTCTTTTTGGGAGGGGGGGAGCGCAAGGTCGAGATCAAATAAAAAAAGATTCTCTAGCTATCATCATTATCATCTTTCATTTGCGTTCCTCGTGGAACATAGGGTATCAGTAAAAACACGCCACTCTCCACGGTCTCTTGCTAGTTTTTTAATGGCTTCCAAGGTCTTTTCCTTCCTCTAGTCCACTGCGTCGCCATGTTCTTTTTGGTCTTCCTCTACGTCTTGTGCCCTGGGGCTCCACCCTAAGATCTGCCTGGCTCTGCTGTTGGTCTCTTTTCTCAGGGTGTGACCAATCTGTCTCCACTTCCTCTCTAAGATCTCTATATTTCTCTGTCCACTCATCTCCCACAGTTTGGTGTTTTCTTTTCTGTCGTACCAGTGTATTTTTAGGATATTTCTCAAACATCTGTTGATGAAGGTCTGCACTTTATTTTATTGTTGCTTCAGTTGGTTGTTCTCCATGTTTCAGAACCATACATTGGCACTGTCGTGACAGAGTTAGAGATTCTTATTTTAGCCTTATTTTCTCTATGTATGGAAGCTCAAATTGTAGTTTATCTCATGTAGATAGATTGCATCTTTAGACAAAAGTGGGGTGGGGAAAACACATTTTTAATGGTCAATGTAGGTAAAACCAAATAGTCATGGGTCCAATCTGCCCGTCACAAATCTCGAAAACTAAAAGTGCTATTGATAATCCAAAATCACCATCGCCTGTATTGTACTCAATAAAATGTGTGCAACAGTTAGCTTTGGTCTTTTGAAAGCTGTTACGTATCTAGGCATTGTTACCTATTTACTATTGTTTTTTTTTTTTCTTTGACCTGTTGCGGTCGAGAGACGGGTTGGTTGTCTGCCCCTTGTGTAATACGTTTTTTTTTTATTCGTCAAGCCACACAGACAGTGTGACCGGTCCTTGACCTATGTGTGTACCTCTGGTTGAAAGGAGGGTGTTTTTTTTTTTTTTCTGTCTCTTTGAAGAGCGTTCTAGATCTGGGAAATTGATGACTTATTTGGTTCTAGAAACTACTAGATTTGTCTTGATATCGACGCGCGGTAGACTATAAAAAGACCGCCCGTGTAACGTTGACGGACAGACATACGGAGACAGCCGTGAGACAGAATAGCGGAGACATTGCGTGACCCGTGCGTGGTATACCGATTTATCGTGTAAGTTAAGATTTTTCTTTTTCAAGGCCTTGCTTGTATTTGTAGTTATATTTTCAAACTCTTGAATTGTAATATTTTTACATGCTATTTTTGTAAAAGGGTTTGTTCAACCCATCAATTCTGTATTGAGTAAATGTTGTTTTTTTTTTGCTTTATGTGATACAGTTAAAAGTACTATTCGAGTTATCTTTTATTAAACATTAAGTTGATATTTTACCTTCCGATTTCTTGTGTCATTTTTTTTTCTTTTTGTTATTCATTGTAAGTCTTTGATTAAATTCAGACTTAAGATAAGTGACACAACTGCTTTTCTATTGTCACGTTCCCCTAGGCAAGCCATTTAAAAGTAGTATTCAATTCGTAATACGTGACAAAGCTTTTAATTCTAATTAAATATATCTACTGTATCAATTTACCAATTAAATTAAATATGGCTACGTTTTGTTAACATATCTAGCATATGAAAAACATTTAAATAGCTTAATACTTTTTTGTTTGCTTAAATGTATAATGCAATAACATAATTCTCAACTAATTAAATTATTGCTACTTTGTTATTCATACACATATCTACTATTTTAAAAAATACATTGAATTCCTTAATTCCTTTTTTTTTCTTGTTTAGTTAGCGATAGAGAATAATGCCATACAGATCAAATACTTACACTGGACATTTGTCTTCTGTAAGCTACTCCAATACCAGTGATGACAGGGAAACAAAACTGTTGAAAGAAAAACCGTAACAAATGTGTCTGTTTGGTTAGGACATCCTAACAGAATTTATAAGGTTAAATCTCTAATCTAATCTCCATTAGTAATGACGTAGGCTACAGGCGCATAGAGAGCAGCTGTGACTTACAGTGATAATATAGTGACCGTTCATAGTGTTCAGTAGCTAAATAAATAAAACCTTATGTAATTCTTCTACAGTTTTTATTGTGCAGTATTGGTGCTTAAGTAATTTTGTTTTTCTTTATTATTAAATTATTGTTTACATAATGCTGTAGAATGAGACTAAGTATCGCATACAAAATCCGAATTAAAAATGAGATTAGAAAAGGATCACAATGGCCCCACGATGACCTGCTGACAGCTGTAAAAAAAACAACAAAAAAAAAACTGTATGACCATATCACAAGGTCCTCAAGGCTAGTAGAGACCTTCCTACAGGGAACAGTACCAGAAGAGGCAGACAGAGAAAGCGCTGGGAAGACAAAAATTAAAGAAAGAGATTGTTAGAGATTCTATTCAAAGCAATAGAGAGAAATGGAGAAGATGACACAACATATGTAGTGCCCAACGGTGCCACAGCTTATGTAGTGCCCCAACGGTGCCACAGCTTATGTGGTGCCCCAACGGTGCCACAGCTTATGTGGTGCCCCAACGGTGCCACAGCTTATGTGGTGCCCCAACGGTGCCACAGCTTATGTAGTCCCCCAACGGTGCCACAGCATATGTAGTCCCCAACGGTGCCCCATCATATGTAGTCCCCCAACGGTGCCACAGCATATGTAGTGCCCCAACGGTGCCACAGCTTATGAGACAGGTGAAGGAGTTTTCTTAAGTTAAAAAAACAATTACACTTGCAACATTTAGCGTATAGTATATGGTAGGCCCAATGTAATATCTTGTAGCTGCTAAAACGAATACTAGAACGGCTATCACAAAGGTTACCAAAAAAAAAAATCGCTTTTTTATGATTTCATGAGTTTTGATTGATATGCATTGGACGCTTGGTTGAATTAGTTAAATGAAATTGAAGAACTTTCTGCAGCTCCAACGAACTATTATATGAAAAATATATATATAAAATGTATATTTATATTTTAACTGTTTTGGCTTCTAAAATTTTTTACGCTGCCGTGTTCTCCTAATTAAAGCATATTATTACCAGGCTGACTCTTATAAATATACTAAGTAAACCCAGTGGCGTACCTAGGGTGGGGGGAGGCGGGCTGAGAATTTGAAAATCCCCGGGCCCTTACTTGAGGGGGGGGCCCAAAATGAGTTTTTTTTTACATTAAAATTAAATATTACGCAAATGCATGGGCTCCAAAAGAGGTCAAGCCCCCCTCCGGGCCCCCAAATGATGTAAAATTCCCAGCTTTGCTCCTGAGTAAACAGCATCTAGCTCAATCCTCAAGTACTTACTGGTATTACTGTCAGCCAGACGGAGCTGACATCCTTACGGTATGTCTCCAGAAACCCTCCAGCGTAGACAGCGATGAAACCTGAAGATATAAACAAGTCAAGCCTACAGACAAAGTGACAACAACGCGATGCGATCAAACTAATCTTATCTCATATAATACAAACGTTACTTCAAATGATACATGATACACTGGACTAGAGCTAAATATAGAATCTCGTAACAAGGTTGCCACTTGTATAATGAAAGTAATTTCATCCTCTTGAGACAAGCTTTACTGATTTGTCCATTGTTGAATATTTGAAAATACTTCATATTGAATCTATCCTTCTTTAAATTGACTTTTCTTGCACATTAGATTCAATCTTAGCTAGATCTATATGTTTCTATGGAGTTTTTGCACATTGGACTCAAGCTTAGCTATATGTTTCTAGGAATCTTTTGCACATTTGACTCAATCTTAGCTATTTACATATGGTGACACGCTTTAGCATATGTCGGGAATCCTTTAAAAAGAATTTGCAGACACACATATCCAATCTAATATACTGAATAATTTAACAGAACAAGCATGACTTGTATAATAATAAAGGTACATAAAAATACTTAAGATATAATGACACAATACAATGAATTGAAATAGTAAACCCACAGTGAAAGAATTAATAAAGTATAAAATACAAATGGTTGACTCGTGAAATATTTTTTACCGCTATTCATACTTTTTAAAACAATGAACGTCAAAATATATAGGCTACACGTAACACTACCTGCTAAGGCTGCCAAGGCTGACACTATAGCTATGGTAACACCCAGGACCACTTGGATATCTCGGTTCTTATCATAGGCCTTGATCTCTTGATGCTGCTCCTCGGCAAGCTTGGCCTGGTTCAAACCCCCAAGGGGAATAGCTGGCTTATTATGAGGCATGGCCTGAAACTAGAGAGAAATGGCTTCTTTTTAAAAAAATCCCGAGGGTGAGACTAGAAAGAGAAACGGCTGTTTTTCAAATAGTTTAATCAATCTGAGAATAGCAATAGAAATATTATCTTAGCTTATAAAATACAGACGTTACTTCAACAAAAAAAAAAAAGAAAAAAAAAGATTACGTGTCATGCATGTTAATTAATGACTTAACTTCTGCCAAGTCACTGGTTTTCCTGGCTGACTCAGGCAACCCATTCCATGCTCTAATAACAGAAGGAGCATTTGTACAAATTTGTCCTAGCATATGGGACGAGGAATGTGCCTTTATCTTTGTGTCAAGTCACTGGTTTTCCTGGCTGACTCAGGCAACCCATTCCATGCTCTAATAACAGAAGGAGCATTTGTACAAATTTGTCCTAGCATATGGGACGAGGAATGTGCCTTTATCTTTGTGTCAAGTCACTGGTTTTCCTGGCTGACTCAGGCAACCCATTCCATGCTCTAATAACAGAAGGAGCATTTGTACAAATTTGTCCTAGCATATGGGACGAGGAATGTGCCTTTATCTTTGTGTCAAGTCACTGGTTTTCCTGGCTGACTCAGGCAACCCATTCCATGCTCTAACAACAGAAGGAGCATTTGTACAAATTTGTCCTTGCATATGGGACGAGGAATGTGCCTTTATCTTTGTGTCTTTCTAAGTATTGTATTAAATTTTGTTTTTGTATTTTATGTATAATTGCTACTTCACTTTTTGAGTCTTCTATCCTGAAGGCTTTCTAAATTTAGTGATTTTACTAAATGCGTTACTCTAGTCAAATGTGAATATTTGTTAGTTATGAATCTCACTGCTCTGTTTTTTGTCTGTTCCAGTTTCATAATGTTTTCTTGAGTCGAGGGGTGCCAAACAGAGAATGCATATTGTATTATTGGCCTAACCAAGGTTAAATAACACTTTAGTTTTATGCTCTTAATTTATAGAAGTTTCTTTTAATAAACCCTAATGCTATATTTGATTTTTTGATAGTTTCGTCAATATGGGGATTTCATGACAGTTTTTCATTTATAATAACACCTAGGTATTTTTCGATTTTAGTCTGTGATACTGGTAAAACCACTTGGCTACGGCTTGGCCACCTTACACGGTGGCTGAAGTTCAAATCCCGACTTTGGCAGGGTTCTGTTTGGGGAGCGGTTGGAAACCCTTCTCCCAGAACTCCCTCTCCCCACTGGTCGAGAAAAGAGATTGAACCATTACTAATTAGTAATTTAAATTAAAAAAAAACACCATTACAAACATGTCCCTAACCAGTGCATTGAACAATGAAGTAACATCATGTAATGCTTCAAAACAAAGAGTGTAAAAGTATTTTGCTTTTAGAGATGTAAAGAAATCTGATAACATTTTATTCTAGCTGGTCTACAGCTTACATTTAATTTAAGATAGAATATAGAACATAAATTACCAAAACAAATAAATGTTTGTTTTTATTTATGTATTTACAATGTGTAATTTTACCGAAAAAGTATGTCCGCAGTTTGATGCCCCCCACCACTTGATGCTCCATGCTGCCCGCACCACCCGCACGTTGCTAGCTCAGCCACTGTAATTCCACCAGAAACAATTTTTGTGTGATTAAAAATAATTAACAACTTCAGAGAACAAACTGGCATTATCTACATTTAATTATATTTTCTTAATTTTCATATTTTATTGAATCTGTTGGTCCAAAGAAAAGCTGGGTGGACAACCTGAAAGAATTCACCGGACTTTTTATTGATATCCTGCCTAGAACAGCTGCTTACCATCACAAAGGAGATACAAGACACCGATAGCAAAGAGAAAGACGGGAGAAAGAGTGAGTAAGGAGAAAGGGTGAGAAAGAGAAAGAAAGGGGAAAGAGAAAGAGGGAGAAAGAGGAAGAAAGGAGACAGAGGGAGAAAGAGAAAAAGGAAGAAAGAGGGAGAAAGAGAAAGAGGAAGAAAGAGGGAGAAAGAGAAAGAGGAAGAAAGAGGGAGAAAGAGAAAGAGGAAGAAAGGAGAAAGAGGGAGAAAGAGAAAGAGGAAGAAAGAGGGAGAAAGAGAAAGAGGAAGAAAGGAGAAAGAGGGAGAAAGAGAAAGAGGTAGAAAGGAAAAAAGGGAGAAAGAGGGAGAAGAAAGAGGGAGAAAGTAAGAGGAAGAAAGAGAAAGAGGGAGAAAGAGAAAGAGGGAGAAAGAGAAAGAGAAAGAGGGAGAAAGAGAAAGAGGGAGAAAGAGAAAGAGGGAGAAAGAGAAAGAGGGAGAAAGAGAAAGAGGGAGAAAGGAGAAAGAGAAAGAAAGAGAACGAGGGAGAAAGAGGGAGGAAGGAGAAAGAGAAAGAAAGAGGCAGAAAGGAGAAAGAGGGAGAAAGAGGGAGAAAGGAGAAAGAGGGAGAAAGAGAAAGAAAGAGGGAGAAGGGGAGAGAGAAATTATAAAAGGAAGGAGAACTAGAGAAAGAGCTACAATTGTTCCCTTATTAGCGCATTTCTTATTCCATAAGCTAGGACAAATTCATACAAGAGCTCCTTCTTCCCCAGTTTCACTAGCGTGAAACGGGTTGCTTGAATCAGCCAGGAAAACCGATCTTATCAAAGTATTCATCTCTAACACGCACGACTACATTAACGCGTACGAAGACATCGTCTGTTTTCAGAGATTGTAATTCACAAGATAACTATCTTCTCTTTTAAATTTTAAAGTAATGTCTGTAATTTACAAGATAAAGAAAAAATAAGAGAAAGTGGGAAGCATTGAGCACTATGTTTGTAAACGTGCACAGAATGTCTGTGGAGTGTAAGTTTACCAAGACTAGACGCGGGTCTGTTTTCAAAACAAAAGTACTTCCTTACCTCTTGTTTCTATGAATATCAATATAAAACTGGATTTTGACTATTTTATTCTGCACAAGCTTAAATAATCCAATAACTGTTTAGACTCGACTTCAATCCAGCTTGGAAATAATCCAGTATGAAAAGTTGAAAAAAAAAAGGTGGCTTTAATTAAGTAGCAAGTGTGTTAAGAGTAGTCTAACTTTGTACACAGTTCTTGCCCCCCTTTTCTTCACGTCTCACGAACCATAACAAAGTGAAGTCAAGACTTTGGACGTCTCGCTCTAAATATCACAAAGCCTTCCCTCCCCTTGCTGCGGGTGTTCTAAATTTGTGATATCCCAACCAATGTCGAATAGGACACGGTCGACTGGGTAACACACTAGCGTCACTCATGACCAGTGCATGCCTTGAAAGAGAACTTGGACAAGTCAATGTGTGGACACACAATAGGACACAGGACCAGAGAGGAACACACCATTTGGAATGACCAGGTGACAATAGATCATTCTTATAGTTAGGCCTACTAAAAGCCATGCGGGGGAGGAAGGGCTGGTGGTAATGGCCTAAGACCTAAGGTCTCAGAAAAATCGTAAACACAGACAAAGCGTGTCCATACGTGACTTAAAATTAAACAATGGCATGAGTTGAAAATACACTAAACATGCATATCTGTAATTTCCTTACAGTCGTCCTCTTCTGCATCAGCATATCTTTGTTTATGACAACAGTTTTATATAGACCTACATAAAGATAGAAGAATAAATAATATGTATGTTACAGCTAAAACCCGAAGTGTGACCAAGTCGCAAACTGGTCGGCAAGTTCACGAAATGGCCGAGGGGTGTGGTCAATACCCGATGTACTTAAAATGCCAGGCAATCCCTAGCTAATACCAAATACTGTCCGGCAAGAAATACAACAGTAGATTCTTTTGAAATTTCGATTGGCTTTGCTGTGACCATAATTTTCAGTTTGTCTGCTGCTTTTTTTTTAAAGAGAATGATACTGTCGCATCTCGGTCTCGTCTGTGTCGGATCTGGGTGTCGCCCCTGTCACCTCTGTGACATCTTTTTATTAATTTGACAGCGGTTGCGTTGTATTATTCCTCGGATCGTGCATTTAGACGTCGGTCATTTCGGCGCTAAATGTTTTAAACTCATTATAAAAGTTCATTTATTAAGCCTTATAAAAAAAAAAGATTCATACCTATGTTTTGTATGTGTAAAGTAAAAGTTCCCCTTTCAGGCCTTGCGATCTATAGAGCAGACGATCTTTAAAGGTCATATGTTTCTGTGGCTTATGGTTAACGCCCAAAGTTTCCGAAAATTAAAAATACCAGTCTTCACCAGGATTCGAACCCGGGATGTCGGTTCTGAAGCCAAGCGCTCTACCGCTCAGTCTGGTTGTATTAAAATATTTCACTTGAAAGAACATTTTTTTTCTTTGTCCATTAGATTCGGGATTTCAGTTCGCTGTGTAATTAATTATCTCATTAACCTCATTATGTCGTATGGTCTTTCACCTCCACCAATCCCCCAGTCCGCTGGCCTCTTGGGGCACCAGTAGTGATGGGAACTAAACTAACTTTTAAAATTTAAACTAAAACTAGTTTTCAACTAAAATAAAGTAGTTCAACTAAAAGTGTATCACGAACTTCAAAACTTTAGTTAAACTAAACTAAAGAAATTTAAATAAACTTGTGAAAACTTTTTTTTTTTGTTGGGGGGGGGGCTGAGTTGAACTAGACCTATATATATATATACAATCATCCTACTTTATGCATACGGTTCGATCTTATTCTTTTAACATTGTAGTAATATTTATCTATAATAAAATCAGTATTAAGGAATATGTTTCTTACATAAACGTTAGTGCACAATAAAATAAAATGTCTCAATAAATATGTGTGCTTGTAGTTTTGCCTTGAATTAAAACCTTTAGAAAAGAATTGTACTTTTTAAAAAAATTATAGTACTTATTATATAGAGGAAAATCTTACTTATATCGGTAAAGTTTAAAATCTCATTTAAAATACATTCATTTAGAAGTTCAAATTTAGATCTAGTAACTGAAGATATAGAAACGAAATCGTTGCAGTTTTAAGAAACATTTGACATATATAAGTATTTTATAGTGTAAAATACATGCTTGACTAAACATGCCGATGTGTTACTTTCTTGTCTGACCACTAAAACTACAACACTATTGCATAACTGTTAAACGCGAAAGGGAAAAAAAAACAGGGTGGGCTTGTCATTTGGGACTGCACACTCAGTACACTATACAAGCCTACATGTGTACGTCTATCCGGTCAGGTTGTTAATTAAAATCAGTCGGACACACCGTCTATTTACTTTCTGGGCAAGGAGAGTGTGTAACTATTTTAGTGTCAAGATATATCTACGAACATGCTTGACTGATCACGCCAGTGTGTCATTTGCTTGTCTGACCTCTCCACATGAAGCAAACACTATTGCATAACGCGTAATGAAAAAAATGCATGGAAGTCTTGTAGTATCATCGATTACACACGTACAGTACACTAGGCCTACATGTGTATGTCTAGCTGACCAAGCTGTTTAAATCATGGTCAGAGAGGGTGTGGATTAAGATTTCTTTCTAGAGTTGGTTATCCTAATGCCTTTAGATCTATATAAGTCTATATAGTGTCGATTTAGACTTAGATCTCAAAAATAAATCTTAAGACTATAAAGGGTGCACTTGATGTTCCTGCAGTTAATAAATTATTGTTTGCCGCAAATGAATTGATTAAAACCACTAAATATTGACCTAACTCACTAGTCAGATTCCCACTAGAAACAGAAATTAAACACCTCCACGTGGCTCACAAAAAAATTCGGAACAACCTCATTCATAATACTGCATAGAAACTTTTGGTAAAAAATGTTTAACATTTTATATTACTGCTACTTTCAAGTGCAAATATTTAATCAGATGACTTCTACCAGCATCTTACTTTCCCGTCTTCAAATTCAGACTGACTAAATAGTTGTTGTTGGCCTCTTTAGTCACACAAGAAGTTGCTAAGGGAAAAGATCGTCTCTCGAGACGTAAAATGCCACAGGCATCATTTTATTTTGATAATCAAAGTTATTGATATCACATGACCATTAAACAGGGATGTGTGTTTCAACCATGACCACATGTTGAAAAGTTGTACAAATTTTAATTAAACTTTTTAGTAACTAAAAAAGAATAATTAAACTACGATTTTAACTAAACTTTTTTACTAGTTCAACAATAGCCTTATTTTTTTTTTGTAAGTTAAACTAAAAGTTTCTAACTTTTTAGTTAACTTTTGCCCATCACTAGGCACCACACAAGATTCATCAACAGTCTTTCTCCATTCCTCTGTCTTTTTGCCTTTCAATGGCAGGCCCGTCCATTTTTTTATTTATTTTATGTTTGCTTGTTTTTTTTTAAAATAGTTAGCAGGTCATCTTGGGGTCCAATCACTGTATTAACACTGTCTCTAATCTCTTCGTTTGTGATGCAGTCTTTAAATGTTACACGTAAGATCATTCTGTGGTATGGTTCTTAATATTGTCCAAAAATAGAAAAGGAAACAATGATAGATAGAAATCGATGCAATATTTGTTCACTTAAAGAATGGTATATTCTATTTATATCTCTGACAAAATAAGAAAAAAGCCCAAGAAAAACATAAAAAATACTTTAAAAAAAACTTAGATTATATTAAGTGTAATCGTAGCAATGGACGTCATTCACCAATCGCAAACAAACAACATTTTGCCACGTGGTTCTCTATATCTTCTACGTGATGCGTAATTTGCATTGTTTTATCAATATTATCACGTGGTTAAATGTTTTTTTTTTGTTTACGATTGGTGAATGAGGTCCATTAGTTTAAATCATTCATGTAATTAAATTTGTACCCGATCTATATTACTAACAATAAATCTGTGCGATTAGAAATATTTTAACACATGTACCGGAAGCTCAAAATTGGAACCAGTGAAATCTGCCCTTGTGGAGTATCACCAGAGAATGCCGACCACGTCCTCCAAACCTGCTCTCTTTACCAAGAGGCCCTAATAAGACACTGGCACCATAACATCCCTATAGAAAGAAAACTATATGGAGAGCACCCTGATTTGGAAACCACTGCGCAGTTCATCTCAGGTATTGATCTAGTCATCTGAACACTCCAACATAGCAATGAGAACGAAGAAGAAGAAGAAATATTTTTACCAATGTTTTTGTTGAGCGCTGTGCATGCTTTTAGCTTTCTCACTACTCTACGATCCTGTCTGTACAAGTTGGAAAGGGGTGGGGAGGGGAGAAGGGGGTACCTGGCAAATGTTACCGTGACCGTTTAGTATGCATAAAACGTGTTCAATCAGGGCTCAAGCCTTCCCCAAGGGGAATAATTCAACTTATACCACCACACCTGTCAAGTACGATTTATTTCCCTTGTTTGGTACCAAACCAAACAAAGTATTTAATTACTCATTGGCCTCCTTCAGTCGTAGGACGACTATGGTTCATCTCAGAGCACACTTCCTCATGTGTCTGTGGAGCCCTATTTTGGAGAGACACTCCCGTCCACAGATAGCGCAGGTTTAGGTGGCTTTTGCTTCGGTGGTAGAGGAGCTGGCCGTTTTTCGGATTGTGCGTTTTTCTTCCTGGGCTGAGACCCATGTACTTTCACTGTCCATAGCTTTCTTGGTCACTGTCTCTCTCCACCTGTTGCGGTCTAGAGCTATGTCTTCCCAATTGTCAGTATTGGTGTTCACTGATTTGAGGTCACGTTTTATTACGTCTATGTAACGGAGGTGGGGGCGACCAGTTTTTCTTGTGCCAGTCGCGAGTTGACCATAGAGGATGACTTTTGGGATGCGCTTGTCCTCCATCCGGCGAACATGTACAAGCCAGCGCAAACGGCGTTGTCTGAGGGCTGTAAAGATGCTGGGAATACCTGATCGCGCAAGGATCTCAGTATTGCACACTTTTTCTTTCCATGTGACATTCAAGATCCTACGGAGACATCTCAAATGGAATGAGTTCAGTATTCTCTCTTGATTTGTGTAGGTGGTCCATGATTCACCGCCATACAGCAGTGTACTCATAACGCATGCCTTGTAGACTTCCATTTTGGTCACCGTAGTTAGCTTATGGTTTTCCCAAACTCTTAGTCTGAGTCTAGCGAATGTCGAGGCAGCCTTCCCTATGCGTTTTTTCATCTCTTCTTCTAGGGACAGGTCATCTGTAATTGTGGATCCCAGGTAGCAGAATTCGTTTACGGCGTCCAGCTTGTTATCGTCAATGAGGATGGAGGGTGGTGCTGTAGCAGGTGGTCCCATAACATTTGTTTTCTTCGTGCTAATAGTCAAGCCATATTCTTTACAGGCCTGAGAGAAGCGGGACATTAGTGACTGAAGTTCCTATTGTGTGTGTGCCACTACCGCTGCTTCATCCGCGAATAGCATGTCTCTTACGAGGGTGGCTCTGATTTTAGTTTTGGCCCTCAGTCTGGCAATATTTAGGAGTTTGCCATCAAATCTGGAATGGAGATAGATGCCTTCAGTGGATTTGTCAAACGCGTTGTGGATTAGCAGTGAAAATAGTATTCCAAAGAGGGTTGGGGCCAGGACACATCCTTGTTTGACTCCGCTGTTTATACTGAAACTTTCAGAGCTGGCACCGTTGAATTGCACTGTACCCATCATATTTTGGTGGAAAGATATGATTACATTTAGTAGCTTGGGTGGACAGCCTATTAACTGTAAAATTTTAAAGAGGCCATCTCTGCTAACTAGATCGAAGGCCTTTGTCAGGTCAATAAACGCAATGTACAAAGGCATCCTTTGTTCTCTACACTTTTCCTGTAGTTGGCGGATGGAGAAAATCATGTCAATCGTGGATCTCCCTGAGCGAAAGCCGCATTTTGATTCTGGATAGACCCGATCAGCGAGTTTTTGTAGCCTGGGAAGTATCACTCGAGCAAAGACTTTGCCTACAATACTTAAGAGGGAGATTCCCCTGTAATTGTTGCAGTCGCTTCTGTCACCTTTGTTCTTATACAGTGTAATGATTTTAGCATCCCGCAGGTCTTGGGGCACAGCACCTTCTTGCCAACATTTGCAAAGCAGTTCGTGTAGAGGTTGGATTAGAGTAGTTTTGCATTGTTTTAGAAAATCTGGGGGGATATCATCGCATCCGGGTGCTTTGCGGGCAGCAATGTTGTCTATGGCTTTGTTGAGCTCTGAAAGGGTGGGTGTTTCATCTAGCTCGTTCATTGTGGGTAATTGTATGATGGCCTTAAGGGCTGAGTCAGAGACTGAGCTTGTTGTGGCGTAGAGCTCAGAGTAATGTTCAACCCATCTGTGCATTTGTTGGCACTTGTCTGTGATAATTTCCCCAGTGGTTGATTTCAGAGGCGCTGTCTTGTTTGGGGAGGGTCCGAGAGCCTTGTTGATTCCTTCGTACATCCCTCTTATGTTGCCCACTTGGGCTGCGAGCTGAATACTCTCACTGAGCTCTACCCAGTATTCATTGGCACAGATCCTTGCTGTCCTCTGTGCATTGGCTCTAGCTTCTTTCAGGTTTAGCAGGTTGCGTTGGGTAGGTTTTGCCTTGTAAGTAGCGAGTGCATCTCTCTTTGCTCTGGTGACAGGTGCTAAAATAACTGCTTTAGAGTTTATTAATTAATTAATTAAGTTTCTCACTTAATTACTAATAGTTGATTAATCGTACTCGGTAGATGCAATGGTATACGTTGATTTAGTCCCCTCGAGTCCATGAGGACTCTTGAGCCCTGAGTGAAAATTTTGTATGCATTTTAAAAACGATCATGTAAACATTAACATGATACCCTCTTCTTCCCACTCTCTTTCACAACTGGTCCAAACATGTGATAGTATCATAGCGCGTTCATCAAGCTAAAAGCTAAACAAAAACAATTAATAAAAATATTTCTAACCGATAAGATTCATTATGTCCAGGTCAATAGCATAGTCATATTTTTAAAAATAATTTTGGTAAAAAGTTTTTCATTTTTTTGTTTTGTTTCCAGATCACAAAAAATCACAGCTTGTAAACTAAAATTGTGACTATTTCGTTGATCGTGGCTGGAGAAATATAGAAATTACAGAGGACTCTTCTCTACAATTGAAAAAACAACAACATTCCATATAAATAGAACAGACACAACACACATCTCATTGAGTGACAACACACACACACGCACACATGTCTTGATCCTTGTCAGTTTCCCTCCTAGTACGACTCTTATTCAACATGATATTCTTAAAAGAACTAAATGACGTCATTCAAAAAATACTCTCCAAGTTCACGTTTATTTCTGTAAACTAATCAAGAGAAGTAAGCAAGAATGCAAGCTATTTGTTTTGGAGAGTAAAGGCTTCATACATAGACTTAGACTATGTGAAACATGTCTTATCTTATCTTATATAATACAGACGTCACTTCCAAAAAGAAGATGATTAAGTCCTACGCGTCATGCATTTAGTCATGCATATTACCAATGACCTCACCCCCAGCTTCAAAAAATTTTAGAAGCACGTCATACCCTCCCCCCCTCACCCCCAGCTTCAAAAAATTTTAGAAGCACGTCATACCTCCCCTCACCCCCAGCTTCAAAAAATTTTAGAAGCACGTCATACCCCCCTCACCCCCAGCTTCAAAAATTTTTAGAAGCACGTCATACCCCCCTCACCCCCAGCTTCAAAAAATTTTAGAAGCACGTCATACCCCCCCCCTCACCACCAGCTTCAAAAAAATTTAGAAGCACGTCATACCCCCCCTCACCCCCAGCTTCAAAAAATTTTAGAAGCACGTCATACCCCCCCTCACCCCCAGCTTCAAAAAATTTTAGAAGCACGTCATACCCCCCCCCCCCCTCACCACCAGCTTCAACAAATTTTAGAAGCACGTCATACCCCCCCTCACCCCCAGCTTCAAAAAATTTTAGAAGCACGTCATACCCCCCCCCCTCACCACCAGCTTCAAAAAATTTTAGAAGCACGTCATACCCCCCCTCACCCCCAGCTTCAAAAAATTTTAGAAGCACGTCATACCCCCCCTCACCCCCAGCTTCAAAAAATTTTAGAAGCACGTCATACCCCCCCCCCCCCTCACCACCAGCTTCAACAAATTTTAGAAGCACGTCATACCCCCCCTCACCCCCAGCGTCAAAAAATTTTAGAAGCACGTCATACCCCCCCCCCCTCACCACCAGCTTCAAAAAATTTTAGAAGCACGTCATACCCCCCCCCTCACCCCCAGCTTCAAAAAATTTTAGAAGCACGTCACACCCTCCCCCTCACCCCCAGCTTCAAATATTTTAGAAGCACGTCACACCCTCCACCCCACCTCCTTCTCACTTAATTTTTTTAATGTATCAAAATGTCCACACGAGCAAACACACACACACACACGATCACCTAATTGAGGATTTTATTTTTGGGAGCAGTGTTCTGGAACATTGACGTCACTCGTCACGTGACTCGAGGGTTACCGAAATCCAGAAAACTACTTGCATATTCTGTAGTCGTGTTTTCAAATGCTGATTTAAACTGATATCACATAATGGACTAGAAACGGGTGTGTCTTGAGGAAGGGGGGAGTAAAGGATGATTTAGACCAGTAACCTTCTTCAGGTCAGGTTTCACAGCTCTTTATTATAGAGATAGGCTTCAGCCTATTATTGCGCCTGCAACGGTATGGCCTAATCTCGAACTCAGTTTACAAGTTTAAAACTAGGTGATGCACAACCTACGACCCGCGGGTCATATTCGGACCTTTGATACCCCTCGAACAAAATAATGAATTTGTCGTCCCCACTTTTACTATTGAAATAATTAAGAGTACATTACCAATTTCAGACCTTGCGCTGGGCCGGCCTTAAATAATTGGAGGCCCTAGTGCCTAGGTGAAGTGAATTTGGTGGAGCCATGAGAGAGAAAAAAAAAACAGGGAAAAAAAAACCCAGCAACAACTAAAAATACAAAATTTATTTAAACAACAACAACAACATAAAATCTAGTGGTGTACTTCAACAATAACATTGAGGACAAGTTTCGCTATTTCTTTACAAAATTGTTTACAGTCATGTGCGAAGCCCCCACCCATTGGAGGCCTAGTTTGCCTATGCCTACGGCGGCCCTGCCTTACGGTCTATGGGGCAGGTGATGTAATCTGTTTCTATGTCCGATAGGTAACGCGTCATGTGGCCAGCACAACCAACAACCTCCTTTTCTTTAACCCAAGATTAGTCGAGTATTTATTAGAGTTGGGTGGAATCAAGGGCGCCCCTAAATTTCCCGATATTCCAAAAAGTGCCAGTTTTTTTTGCGCGAGATTCAAACCCGAGACCGCTCGCCTCGGAAGCCAAGTGTCTTAGTACTCAGCCAACACAATCCATTACCTCCGCTAAGTAGAAAATAATGAAACGTGATCTTAAAGCGGTGGGTACTGATAAAGACATTGGGAAGATAGAACTCTCTAGACCTCACTTTGTGGTGAGAAGAGGGCATTGTGGGAGAAAAAACGACGGACGGCGAAGTAAACAATGATCTCAGCCAACTAAGGGAAAGCAATCAAACAGAAAAACAAGCAAAATCTAAGAAATACTTTAAAAGAGAAGAACTCCACATTTACAGTCATATATCTCAATACTGTGCGATTTATTTGGACACAAAATTTGGCGATGTTTTCAGTCTAGACATACATTATATAGTCGGTGCAATAAGCTTTCCAAAAAAAAAAAAAAATAATAATAGTAATTTGTATACACGCTTTCCATTGTATAGATTTTTTTTCCAAAAATTTTAATATTTTTGTATTTTATTCTGGATCTTGTTTAAATATTAAGATTAAAAAAAAAAAAAAAACTTCTTGCACATATGTATATATTCCAGGGGCTAACATCCTGTTGTTACAAGGTCATGATGAAAGAGATTTATTTCCCTTTCCCCCATTCCCTACTCAAATATATGTTTCTAGTAATACTTACAATATATATCATAGGCATATAATTTAATACACATCTTTATTTCAAACTTCATTTTATGAAAATATAAATATGCAATGTAGATTTGTTAACGTCTATGGCGCTTTTAGGACATCTTGAATTCACTAAAAACACCACGCTAGAACGAAATGCCTGCGAACCTTCCATGACGGTTCTTTGCGAAAATGCTGCCAAACTATTAGATTTCTAGATCTAGATGACTTGGGAACGCAAGAGGACAATGGCGTCATCTTTCTTCTTGCTTAGATCCTCGGCTGTATCGCTTCTGTCGCCCTTGTATATAGGACTTTCTTTAACATTGTTGTCGCCTCCTGGGGATGTTAGCCCACTCTCTTGTCTTCTCTGGGCGCGGCGTCGCTGGAACAGAGGTAACGTGGGGGAGATAATGCAGATCAAGGAGTCATATTAGGAAAACTATTAAAACAATGAATATTAGTACGCCCTCTTTTACAACATCAACCTAATTAAGTGCTCTTTTTAGAGTTTTTCATGAAATAATTCGCAATCTACAGGGCAGGTGATGTAAAGGTTATACGTTTCTATGGACAACCGTTAACAAGGGTGTCATGTGTCCAATACAACGATCAACTGTCTTTAGAGTACCTACTAGAGTTGGCAGGACTCACGGGCGTTCTCAAAATCCCGAAATTCAATTTCCCAGTCTTCGAACCCAAGACCCCAAGCGCTTTACCATTCAGGCACCACATACCCAAAAAAGGTACTTAGTTGCACAGAAATCACTATGCTACTCCCGATGTTCCCTCACAGCTCAAGATTTCTCAAGGGGACTAATTTAACGTATTCCACCACATCTGTCAAGTACGATTTCTTTCCCTTGTTCAATATACCAAACAAAATAAAATTATTATCAATAGTCAATTAGTTAACCAGTTGTTTTCATTCATTCTTGTGTTGTAAAATTGTGCAGAATTTCAATTTGATCCGAGATAGGGTGTGGGTGAAACAGGGTGTACATTTATTTTACCATGCAGTCAAACAGACAGACAGACAGAGTGAGTTGATATAAATAAATAAAAAAAAATCAATTTCTCCTTTATGAAGATAACGCTTGTTTATAATTTCTCTTTTTTTTTCTTGTAATCTTATCTTCTTATCTTATAAAATACAGACGTTACTTCAAAAAAAAAAAGATGATGATTACGTCCTACGCGTCTTGCATTTAGCCAAGTATATTAACCTATGACCTAAATTCTGCCAAGTCACTGGTTTTCCTGGCTGGCATAGGCAACCCATTCCATGCTCTAATATATGGCTCCTTTTGTCTCGAAAGGCAATGGATGCGCCAAAATGAGTCAGTGGTTTTGGCTTAATCGTGAGACGGGGCAGAATCTGGTGTGGCTAATCAAGCCAATTCTAGAACGGCAGACTTTGCCACAATTCATACATTCCTAGTCCCATATGCTAGGACAAATTTGTACAAATACTCCTTTTTCCCTAGTGCTATTAGAGCATGGAATGGGTTGCCTGAGCTAGCCAGAAAAACCAGTGACTTGGCAGAATTTAAGTCATTGGTTAATATGCATGACTAAATGCATGACGCGTAGGACGTAATCATCTTCTTTTTTGAAGTAACGTCTGTATTATATAAGATAAGATAAGATGTCTCTGATTCAGGGCTAGCGGACAGGGCAGTTTTTTTTTCCCTCTTGATTAAGGCCGCTTCAATTCTTTTGTTCTCAGCAAGGGTTGTCCCAGCACGCACAGTTTGTCTCCATGCACTCCGGTCTTTGACTATGTTTTCCCACATACTTTCGCTGATGCCTGTGGCTCTCAAGTCTCGCTTGCAGACATCTCTATATATTAGTCTTGGGCGGCCCTTGGGTCTGACTCCTTCCACAAGCTCAGCATATAAGATATCTTTCGGGATTCTACCATCTGGCATGCGGGTGACATGTCCGAGCCAGCGTAATCTTCTTTGTGCCAGGAGAGCATACATGCTGCTCATATTGGCCAATCTCAAAACATCCTGATTGGAGACATGGTCCCTCCAAGAGATGCCCATTATGCGTCTCAGGCAGCACAAGTGGAAACGATTCAATCTGTGCTCTTGGTACATGTATGTTGACCAGCTTTCACTTCCATAAAGGAGAGTGCTCACAACACAGGCGTTGTAGACTAGGATTTTGGTCGCTGTGATCAATTTACCATTTTCCCAGACGCGCTTGGAGAGTTTTGCCAATGCTGTGGTAGCTTTTCCTATCCTTCCTACGACTGAGAAGAAGATGCCAAATAGTGTAGGGGCCAGTACACATCCTTGTTTTACACCGCTCTTAATGGAGAATGGCCTGGAGGAAGAACTTTCAAACTGAACAGTGCCCTGCATTTTTTCGTGAAAAGCTGACACTAGTTTTCTTAACTTATTTGGCCAGCCGATTCTCTCTAGTACAGCAAACAGACCGCTTCTGCTAACAAGATCAAAGGCCTTGGTCAGATCAATAAATGCTATGAAGAGGGGCTGCTTTTGTTCTCTGCTCTTCTCCTGTAGCTGCCGCAGAGAGAAAATCATATCTGTTGTAGATCTACCTGCCCTAAAGCCACACTGCGACTCTGGATAAACACGATCTGCCAGGATCTGTAATCGCTTTAGTAATACTCTAGCAAAAGCCTTTCCGACTATGCTAAGCAGTGAGATGCCTCTGTAATTGTTACAATCAGAGCGGTCGCCTTTATTTTTATAAATTGTAACTATGTTGGAGTCTTTCAATTCCTGGGGGACCATTCCTTGTTCCCAGCACAAGCTTAGCAGTTCATGGAGTGGTTTGATTAGGGCATGCTTTCCAGCCTGAATGACTTCAGCAGGAATGCCATCTCCTCCGGGTGTTTTCCTATGTGCAAGCATGTCAATGGCAATGCCCAGCTCCTTTACTGAGGGCGTTCCGTCTAATTCGGTCAAAACTGGAAGTGATGGGAAGTTGGAAACAGCATTTGGTGAGATAGCGTTTTCAATCTGATAGAGTTCTGCATAGTGTTCTACCCATCGCTCCATTTACAGTACACGATCTTTTGACTTGAGCGGAGCACACTTGCTGGTGTGAGGTCCAAAGGCTTTTCTCATGCCCTCATATAGTCCTCTTATGTTACCACAGTCTGCACAAGATTGAATATCTTCGCATAGCTCCTGCCAGTATTTGTTAGCACACTGTCTCGCTACTCTTTGGGCATTGTTACGTGCAGCTCTGAGCTTTTTTAAGTTGCTTCTTGTAGATTAGCATGGCTGCTCTCTTGTTCATAGTGGCAGTTTTCATTTCTGGTACATTAGCTTCAAACCAGTCTTCGCTTTTCTTGGTTTTGTTTCCAAAGACCAGTGATGATGTTTGGTAGATGGTTTCAGGCATAAATGTCCAGCTTTTTTCTACCTTAGTGTGACATAATGGGGAACTAACTATTTTTGATTACTTGTATAGTTAGGAGTGATTCCCCTTATATAGTTTATAAAAGGCCTTGCAAACTGTGCTGAGTTGCCACTTGCTCCTGAGTTACCAGCTTGACCACTTGACCTGTGTTGTGAATAGTATTTTTTTCCTGTTAGTGGTCGTGTGTCATGGGGTACTCGGAGAAGTGTGCCCTGCTCTGGAGATCTTTGGGCTAAGTATATCTTTAGTATGATTGTATTTTGTGTAATGTATAATTATTAGTAGATATAGCCTTAAATGATTTCCAGGCAGTATATTTTTACCCTGATGTTCTGCATCCTGGGGTACTCCCAAACGTGACATATTTTTGTAACCTTTTTCTGAGGGATTCAACCTGTATTGAATCATCAGATGGACTTTACATATTTTTATAGCCTTGTCTCTGAGGGGTTCAACCTGTATTGAATCATCAGATGGGCTTTACCAAACGGATGTCTATAGGTGGGATTCTATGAAGCTTGTATGCTCATAGGTTTCCCTGAAGCCTATAGTTCATCATGACCCTTTTGTTTTGTTTTTGGCTAAAAGTGGCTAGTGTCAGCCTGAAGCTTGTAACCCCAGAATGGTCAAAAGTGGTCATGTGTTGACCTGAGGCCTGTGACCTTTTTTTTTTTTTTTTTACTCATGTAAATGTGACGATAATGTAACATATGACTAGGGCTGTGTGCCATATTATTTTTGAGTATCTTTTGTTTACTTTTTGTTATGTCGGCCTGTGAGTTGATGGCCATTTATTTTACTCATGTAAATAAACTTTGTACATATGTTTACGTGCGACTTTGTAAAGTCTTTTGCTGCATACATTAGTTGAATTGTATACCTGGAGGTTATACCTAATAACCTAGGCAGTACAAGAAGGGACCAGTACACCTCTGGACGAACGTGCCAGCACACTTTTAACACTGACCTTTTGATCTAAATACCTAAATCTAGCTATAATTCTAATTGAATATTTTTAGCTATACACGCTAATAGGTAAAATTAATTGATCAAAATTTTGTTATATTGAGTGGGGTGCTCTTTTAGAATCAATCCCCATTAATTTGGAACATGGGGTACTCTTACAAGCAACCTCATCTCATTTGTAACACTTAGTCACAGAGAAGTTTTTAAAAGCTTCCTCTAATTTGTTCTCAAAGTCGGTGCAAAGATCAGGATTTTTTGTGCTAGTGGTATTCAGGCGTGATTTTCTTTTTCCCTGTGATGTGTGGGTCTTAGTTGGCAGCAGTCTTGACGGCAGGACACTAAAGTTTGATCAGTATCACAATCCGCGCTTTGGTAGCTACGTATCAGCAGTATATTTCCAATGTTCTTTTTTCGTGTTAGTATCATATCCAGCTGGTGCCAATGCCCAGACCTAGGGTGCCTCCATGAGACACAGTGCTGTGGTTTTGTTCTGAAGTATGTGTTGGTAATGCAGAACTTATGGTATGTGCAGAATTCAAGCAGTCTTTGTCCGTTCTCATTCATCTTTCCAATTCCAAAAAGCCCAAGGCAGTCTGGCCAGGTAGTGTGATCTGATCCTACTCTGGCATTGAAGTCACCTAGAAGGATCATATGTTCTTTTTGAGGAATATTTGCAATGGCTCCTTTGAGGTCTTCATAGAACTTGTCTTTGTCCTCCTGAAGCGAGCATAGTGTGGGGGCATAGGCACTAATTAGAGTGACTTTTCCAGATGCTGTCATCATACTTATGCTTAGTAGCCGTTCCGATCCACCAACTGGAGGGACTATCATGGGAAGAAGACTGTTCTTGACAGCAAAGCCCACACCATGTATTCGAGTCTCATCCTGTGCTTTCCCTTTCCAAAAGAAAGTGTAGTCAGTCTCGCGAAGCATGCCGTTTTCGGCCAGTCGGGTTTCTTGCAGGGCTGCAATGTCAATATGTAGCCTTTTTAGCTCGTTGTTTTTGACTGCAGTCTTCCTTGTGTCGTCGATCTGCCTAAGATCATCAGTGAGACCAGGACACACTGTCCTGACATTCCAAGTGGCCAGTCGCATGACCGGGATTTTCTTATTCAGTTTAATTTTTCTTCTTTTGTTGCTTGGTGCAAATTTCCAGCCTACTTGTCGTTTTAAACTAAGCTCTAAGCACCCATTAGAGCAGGCAGGCTGTGGCGGATCAACACCTGACTGGGGGCTGCCCAGGTTGAGGCGGGCGGTAGCTGATCAGTGAGACGCGAAGACCTCTCCCACCGTCAGAGACAACCCGTGGCGTCCATACATTACGCCAATCAAGTTGGACTTATAACCCGTAACTGTTGTCTCCCGTGTTGTTTTAGCCGCTTTGCAGCCGCACCAGAGTTTCATCCCCGGGGCGCATTCCTGGGCCTTGGATAAGGGGGTCATGGGTGGCCCATGCGTCAAAGGAACGCATCGCATTACATTTGGCACCAGCTCAGTTGCAGAAGCTGCCGGAGGGAATTTCATAGCTGATACTCCCAACGCCTAAGGGGCTTCACTCCTGATTTCTCCTCGAGGTTGTCGCCTGAAGCCTCAGTACCGCAAGGCAGCGGGAATTTGAAGTCAGAGTACCCCTCTCCTAGATGACCTGCCTTACTAGGCTGACGAGCTCCATCTGCCCGAAGCTCCCGGTTTTGTGGCGCCAGGTATCCGCCTTCACCCTTTCCCTGTTAGTAAGAGCAGTTTCGCCGGGCTTAATATCTAAGCCACACGAGCAGGCCAGGTGCTGGACTTAGTTGTCAGAGGCTATTTGAGACGCATGCCATTAGGAGTATTTTATAGACAATGGGAGCTTAACCCCATTGACACCCCTGGCCGTGACAACCTTTGAAACCAAAGCATAGCACTAGGGAAGAAGGAGCATTTGTCCTAGCATATGGAACAAGGAATGTGCCTTTATCTTTGTGTCTTTCTGAGTATTTTATTAGATTTTGTTTTTGTATTTGAAGATTAGGCCTATGGTTCAGTGTTTTAGAGGTCTTTCCACTGAGTTTGCAAAAATCAAGGTCTTCTGTTATAGTTCAGCCTAAGACGGAGCACAAAATATTCACGAACGTATGTTTCTGTGTTCAACTCCTTACTGAATACAACGAAACATTTGAGAAGAGTGCCGGGAATTTCCGCTAGAAACGTTAAAAAGAAGTTAAACATGAAATAAATTAGAGCCGGGGGATATTTGATCTTATATTATTTTATATGCTTTCATACTTATAAGCACGCTCACAGCGCTACGGTCCAAGCTCGTGTGTGTGGGCCAGTGGGGGGTGGGGGTAGGGGGGTATCTGGAAGAAAGCTTTCCGTGCTGCCTTTAGTAAACATATCTCTGCCCGAGTCGAGTGTCGAACCTCGAGCCCCCCCTTCACAGGTAGCCAGGCCAAGCCAAGTTCAAGCGTACTTAGCCTCTCGACCACGTTTCCCACTAAAAATAGACTAGATCCATTGTCATTCAAAGTGGCCAAATCGGAGGTCACGTTTGTCTATGTTGGTACTGGCCAACCGGGCATATGCCCGACTGCCGAACGGTCGTAATGCATATTATCAGCTCACCAAAGCTACATGGCAGGCGACGATCGACGCAATCAGCCCGCACATGTTCAAAGCGATGGTCATGCCACCAATCACTATGTAGATCATCACCAATGACTCCCTCCTACAGTCGTTGCCATGGTAACCTTCTCTTACAAATTCTCTGAAAAAAAAAAACGACGAAAAAAAGACTAGCATTTTTCTGCGTGCATAATAAGAAAAAGAAAAACACAGAACAAGACATTTTTGTACCAAGTAAGGAATGATATTTACTCATGTATTTACTTATTTGACAATCACCGATTTTATTTTTTATTATTTTCTCTGCTATTAACTTTCGCATTCCATTCGTGCATAATGTATGTCTTGTACTTCCACAATTGTATACAATTATTTTAATTTTTAACCACATGGCATTCAAAAAAAGCTAACAATATTTCTTTAACATTGTTATTGTCAATTTTTTTTTTTTTGCCGGGTTCGAATCCTGGTGAAGACTAGGATTTTTTATTTCGGGATCTTTGGGCGCCTGCGAGGCCACCCAGCTCTAATGGGTATCTGACATTAGTTGGGGAAGGGTAAAGGCGGATGTTTTTATTTTACGAAAGCAAAAAAAATGATCTCATTTATAAATCTTCTATCTTTATCAAACATCCTAAACAAATACTTTGCATCAGCATTCTCAGCCCCAGGAGACAAAGACATATTTCTTAATTTGAACAGAGTAGACAACATAGAAGATTTAGTAGTACAAGAAAATGGAATTAAAAAACTATTAGCCAACACCAAACCAAATAAAGCGTCTGGACCTGATGGTATTCCAGCTAGATTACTCAAAGAACTAAGCAATGAGCTAGCCCCAGTGTTCAAAATACTCTTTCAGGCATCGCTTAACCAGGGCAGAGTACCAAAGGACTGGAAAGAAGCTAATGTCACCCCCCTATTTAAAAAAGGAGAAAAATCTGATCCAGGAAACTACAGACCAGTATCACTTACCAGCATCACATGTAAAATACTAGAACACATAATATGTAGCAACATCATAAACCACTTAGACAAACATAATGTCCTCACCCCATACCAACATGGCTTTAGGAAATATAGATCATGTGAAACACAACTAATAGGACTAATTGATGATTTCTCAAAAGGTTTAGATAATAGTGAACAAATAGATGCTATCTTACTAGATTTTTCCAAGGCTTTTGACAAAGTTCACCACCATAGTTTGCTTAAAAAATTAAAATATTTTGGCATTAACGGTCCACTGCATCAGTGGATTAAAGATTTTCTGATAGGGAGAGAACAAACTGTAATAATAAATGGCTCTAAATCAACACCAATAACAGTAAACTCAGGTGTACCTCAAGGAACAGTCTTGGGTCCACTACTATTTTTAATTTACATAAATGATTTACCAAATTGCATTAGTTCAGGAACAAAAGTCAGATTATTTGCAGACGATTGCATAATATATAGAACAATAAAAACAAAACAAGACACAGATATTTTACAAAGAGAATTAGATGAATTACAGAAATGGGAATCAAATTGGAGCATGTCTTTCCACCCAGAAAAATGTCAGTTGTTAAGAGTAACAAAAAAAATTAAACAAATTAATTCCACTTATCTTATTCATGGCAAACCAGTAACACAGACTAAAAACTCAAAATACCTAGGTGTTATAATAAATAAAAAACTGTCATGGAATCCACATATTGATGAAACTATAAAAAAATCCAACAAAGCATTAGGGTTTATTAAAAGAAATTTCTATAAATCAAATAAGAACATAAAACTAAAATGTTATTTAACCTTGGTTAGGCCAATAATAGAATATGCATCCACCGTTTGGGACCCCTCAACTCAAGAAAACATTAAGAAACTGGAACAAACACAAAATAGAGCAGTGAGATTCATAACAAACGAATATTCACATTTGACTAGGGTAACACTATTAGTAAAATCACTAAATTTAGAAAGCCTTCAGGACAAAAGACTCAAAAGTAAAGTAGCAATTATACATATAACACTGAACCATAATCTTCAAATACAAAAACAAAATTTAATAAAATACTCTGAAAGACACAAAAATAAAGGCACATTCCTTGTCCCATATGCTAGGACAAATTTGTACAAATACTCCTTCTTCCCTAGTGCTATTAGAGCATGGAATGGGTTGCCTGAGCTAGCCAGAAAAACCAGTGACTTGGCAGAATTTAAGTCATTGGTTAATATGCATGACTAAATGCATGACGCGTAGGACGTAATCATCTTCTTTTTTGAAGTAACGTCTGTATTATATAAGATAAGATAAGATAGTTTTAAAAAAATAAAAAAAATAAAAAAGAACGATAATCACGCAATTACCATGGTTACTTCTTTTACGAAAGTATTCCCCCTTTATATTGCATGTATACCCCTTCATGTTTTTTTTTGGGGGGGGGGGGGCTTTGTTTTGTTTTGACCTACAGAGGTGGCTACATTTGTAAATATTCCTTTAAGATGTTTGTTATAAATCTCAACAAAAGAAAATCCGCAGCCGAGGACAGACACAGACGGCGAAAAGAAAATCCGCAGCCGAGGACAGACACAGACGGCGAAAAGAAAATCCGCAGCCGAGGACAGACACAGACGGCGAAAAGAAAATCTTAATCGACCACTGGCGGACAATGGTTATACATGGCATGCTTGCCCTGGTTGTGGGGCTGCGTAGCCACGGGGAAATACTGCATCCCTCATTGGTTTTCGGACTCGAAGACAAGATTTATTATTATTATTATTGTTACTATTATTATTATTCTCAAACATTTTTATTGTATCAGTTGAGGTCTGGACCAACCGGTCATTAGAGTAGAGCCTTGTTGTTTAACTTGCTTACTCACGTGCAATTGTCCATCTTAGTGTACACTGGATCAATGGAGAAGCCATACCCAACACTGCCCACAAGTGTGGTAGCCAGTATCAGACAGATGTGTACACCTAGCTGTGGGCAGAAGTACATTTGATTGGTTTCAATATGTAATTAGATAGCTTATACAATAAATCATTGCAGAGAGAGAGAGAGGAAGAGAAAGAGGGAGAGATTGAACGAGAGAGGAAGAGAGAGAGGAAGAGGAGAGAGGAAGAAGGAGAGATAGAGAAAAAGAGAGGGGTGTGTGATAGAGAGAGGGTAAGAGATTAGGGAAAAGAGAGAGAGAGAAATAATTAGGGAAAGTAACTGAAAAACAAATAGAGATGATGTGATGGAAATACAACATGTTTTGTTCAAGTTTTGAGTTTAATTTTAGTTGGAATGTTATGATATTACCCTCACGCACCCGCTATAAGTTCCCCTTTCAGACCTCGCGATCTGTAGGGCATAATGATGAAAAGGTCATCTGTTTCTGTGGCCCACGGTTAACGAGAGTGTCATGTGGCCAGCACAACGACCAGCCGCCTTTCATCATCATCATCACTCCTTTGAGTTCCTCATGGAACATAGGGCCTCGACAAAAACACGTCACTCTCCACGGTCTCTTGCTAGCTTTTTGATGGTGCCCCAGCTCTTCCCTGTCTTCTCTGCTTCTTCAAGTACACTACGTCGCCATGTTCTTTTTGGTCTTCCTCTGCGTCTTATTCCCTGGGGGTTCCACTCTAAGGCCTGCCTAGCTCTTTTGCTGGTATCTTTTCTAAGGGTGTGACCAATCCATCTCCACTTCCTCTCTAAGATCTGCACTTCTATATTTTTCTGTCCACTCAACCAGTCGCCTTTACCTTTTCCTAACTAATGTCAGGTACCCATTAGACTCAGAGGTGCCCTTAAGATGCCGAAATAAAAAATCCTAGTCTTCACCAGGATTCGAACCCAGAAGCCACGGTTCGGGAGCCAAGCGCTTTACCACTCAGCCTTCATAACCACTATCAATTCTGACAAAAGAGCTTCAATAACCACACACACAAACCTAAAATAATTGAATGAATTATTTGTACAAAGAGATCTCAGCAAAATTGGATAAGTTTTAGAAGACATCCGCTTCTTCAAAGCTACGTTGAGGGTCGGCCCTGTCTACGCCAAGTTGTAGCGAGGTGGGAGACTTTAGACTTTATCTTCATTGAGGAAAAACTTAACAGTACAAAAAGGTTTTGTTCTGTAAAATGTTTGTTTGTCAAATGTTTGTTTGTCAAATGTTGGTTTGTCAAATGTTTGTTTGTAAAAATTTTATTTGTAAAATCTTTGTTTGTTAAATGTTTTTTGTAAAATGTTTGTTTGTAAAATGTTTTTTTGTAAAATGTTTGTTTGTCAAATGTTTGTTTGTAAAATGTTTCACATGTTTCGGATGTTCCTTCAGAGATGAAGCTAATTAACTTCCTAGTCCAAACCTCCCGCAGTATGACGGGGGATGGTAGCAGGCAAGGTTTGAACCCAGGATCAGTCCGAATGACCAGGCAGCCACCCAGCTATACTCTGTGAGACTGTAACAGCGCCAACCGTTGACTAGCGGACGTGAAAAAAGACCAAGACGTCTGCTTGCAATCACTCACTGAACTTCTCTGTTGTTTATGTCTTTTCTCTCTACTGTGGAATGTTTTTGTTGTTTTTAGGTTTAAAAAATAGTCCCTTGTAAACACAAACACATTTCCAGTAAGGATCAATAAAGCTGACTTTATTTTACGCGAAAATCTGCTATGTTTATAATTAATTAAAACTTGGTCAATCAACGAATGGTGGGCTAATTACTGTACTCCCTCCAGCCTGCGCAGAGTATTTTTTAAAGTGAAATTGGCTCGCGCAGACCAATACCACTCTTTAAGCTCACAGTTCACAGTAGCACAGAAGTCTGAGACGGCTGTGAACGACAGATAGTCGTAGGTTTCATATCGGAGTTTCCGTCTCCTAGACTGGCTGCCGACCAAAGCTATACAGCCCAGTCTGCCCAATTGCCGACTTCTTTTTACATACCATATACTATATAGATCTAACTAAATCTAGTAATTACTTACTAATTACTATAACAGTCACGTGACTTACAATAGAGAGCTGTCGTCTGTATGCCGTAGCGATACCGCTTGCAGTTGGAAATACAAACTGAAAGAAAGAAGTCCCTTGAAATCTACATAATTAGTTCATTACAAGCAAAAGAAAACTTATACGATAGTAAATGATGACTAGAAAAAATATTTAGGTTTAATTCGTATTATTTTAGTCAAATATATATTTAGAGATGCGGCCTTTTCGTTTCGAAAGTCTAAGACATACAGACTATTACATGTTTGAAGCTAGACCTGATTGAGGTTTGGTTTACATCATAGACTATATATATATATATATATATATAGTCTATGGTTTACATACACGCATAGACATAAATAAATGCATACACCAAGGAGGTTATATTTAGATGGAGATGGCGTGACGTCACTAGGTTGAAGCCAAATCGCAGCCATCTTGGTCTACTCAAATTAAAACGTGTAGTCTGTTGTTTTTTTTGAGAAATTTTTTCGACAATATTTCAAGACATTATTTAAATATCTGTACATTGTACAATATCTTTTAAAACGTTAAAAGCACAGTGTATAGAATAAAATAAACATTACAAATGCCTTCTTGTTCGGCATACGGTTGTACGCAACGACGACCAGAAAACGGGATATCGCTTCATCGGTTAGTTTGGTTTTTAGTCACTAAAGACTAAACTTTAGTGAGTTAGAGTTTAGTTAATGTTGTTAGTGCCATTTAATTATTTATATAAATTTTGGTAAAAGTGCTTTTTATCGGTTAGTTAGTATTACTGTAACATTATTATTAGTAGTAGGTAGTAGTACTCTTTTCACTTCAATTTTATCAATTTTGTGGTGATTTCAGTGCGGTAAAAAGTATCAAAAATATAACAAACCTCTTGCAAATCATTTTTGTGCTTTTTTCAGCCCACAATAGTGCTTAATTTCGTTGTAATCATTATATTTCGGTTTTGTAGGCCTCGATCAGGTGATCGTATAAATCACTTTACATGCTCTACAGCGCTTTGTAATTGATCCATTGGAATATCTAGACCACCAGATATGAACTTGGGCCTTAGAGGAGTTTAGAAAAAAACATGATGACAAAATACGAGTCTAATTTGAGTCGTTACGAGAATTAGAAAACTGGTATCGCAATGAAAACGGATGGAATGTTTTGAGTAAACCAATATGGCGAATAGGCTCCGCCCACTGGCTTCAACCGATAATGAACATTTGAACATTTCTCCATCTAAATATAACCTCCTTGGCATACACGCTAGAAATGATGCGCTCTTGTTTCTATGACACTAAATGGTAATCTCACGATTTAAAGAGATTCGTCTTTTTATTATTTTATATATCTAATAATTGTAATGATTGATGTATTTTTGTTTCTTTTGTTATCCTGTAAATTATAAAGGGGAGACCGTTGCCATATTTCGCTGCTGTTACTTTTATCTTATCTTATATAATATAGACGTTACTTCAAAAAAAGAAGATGATTACGTCCTACGCGTCATTCAGTCATGCATATTAACCAACGACTTAAATTCTGCCAAGTCACTGGTTTTCCTGGCTAGCTCAGGCAACCCATTCCATGCTCTAATAGCGCTAGGGAAGAAAGAGCATTTGTACAAATTTGTCCTAGCATATGGGACGAGGAATATGCCTTTATCTTTGTGTCTTTCAGAGTATTTTATTAAATTTTGCTTTTGTATTTGAAGATTCAGTGTTTTATGCATGATTGTTAATTTACTTTTGAGTCTTCTATCCTGAAGGCTTTCTAAATTTAGTGATTTTACTCAAGATGTTACTGTAGTCCAACGGTTCTCAACCTTTTATTGTCGGCGACCCCTTTTTAAAACTCCCCACTCTGCCGCGACCCCCCCCCCCCACATATATACAGCAAGAATAGACAAAAACAATCCATAGTTTCGATGGTTTAAGGCGACCCCTGGCAAATCGTCAACCGACCCCCAAGGGGCTGGCGACCCACAGGTTGAGAACCCCTGCTCTATTCAAATGCGAATATTCCTTTGTTATGAGTCTCACTGCTCTATTTTGTGTCTGTTCTAGTTTCTAAATGTTTTCTTAAGTTTTCTACTTGTTATTGAACAGGATTCAAAGGTACCGCCATTCATAAATACCCCAATTTTAAACAAGAAAAACATACAAAAAAATACTTATTTTTTTAACAATATAAATATAATATAATATATATTATATAATACAACTTAGAGAGCGAAGATTTTTCTCTTAACCACTAATGAATGATAGATTTAAAAAAGAAAACGATGGAGCTTTCTTCACCTTGGCACATCCCCACCTCCCTGCCATTTTCGAGATCCATGACCAGGCTTTTCCCCACCGAGAAGTTTCCACAATATTTCCACTAAGGTACGAGTTGAATAGAGGTGTTGTAAAAATAATAAAAAAAAAAAAGCAAAGAAGTTGTTTCCTTTTACCTCTCTTGTTAAGTTAATAGCCCCATTTCCCTCTATTTCAGAAGAACATTACCCCCTCCCCCAAACCTCCTTCGACATCAAAGTGAGCTACGCCACTGCTTATTACAGACAAGCACTTACTGGTACTAACGCCATCCACTGAGTGTCCACATCAGACCTGTAGGCTTCCAGAGAAAACACAGAGAAACTGGAGAGAATACCTGGGGAACACATTCACATTTATCATTTCAAGAGAAATAAATCTCATCCATAGCGGCACTTGCAAAATTCTAAATAAAATGGAAAGACAAAGGCATAACCCTCGACACTAAAATCCGACTGAAGCGCTCCCTGGTCATGGCCACATTCTTATATGCTTGCGAGCTTTGGACACTGACTGCAGAGCAAGAGAGGAGTATTCTAACAATGGAATTGAGATGCTACAAAAGAGATGCTAGGTATCACATACAAAGACATCATCACAAATGCAGAGATTAGAAACAGAGTTAGTTCAGCGATCCAGTGATCTGTTAACTACTGTAAAAAACACACACAAAAAACAAACACAGTAAAGCTCCATGGCCATATCACAATGTCCTCAGGGCTTTCAAAAAAACTTCCTTCAGGGAACAGTACCTGGAAAAAGAAGAAGCAGATAAAAGAATGGACATGCCTGTCAATGAAATAGAGAGGAATGGAGAAAGACGGTTAACATATCTCGTGTGGTGCCCCCAACGGCCAAACAGACTAAGGGATAGGTAAAGATGAAGATGTCATCGAACTATCTAATCAGATCTAATCGATATGTTCTTCTTCCAAAAAGGTAACTTGGCAGTGGAACATCCTCTTGTATTGATGGCATTGTGACCTCGAATCTTAAATGAATTGGCTTAATTAAACCATAAATCCTAGATCAGTCTTGTCTATTGGAGATATTTATACATGGAGACAGTGGCGTAGCTAGGGTGGGGGACGGGGAGAAAATTGGACAATCCCCTCGGGCCCCCACTTAAGGGGGGTCCCAAATGAGTGTTTTTTTTTACATAAAATATTAAATATTACGCAAAATGCTGGGGCCCCCTTAAGAGATCAAGCTCCCCGGGCCCCAAATGATGGCTAATTCCTAGCTACGTCCCTGCATGGAGAATTATTTTTTTTAAAGCAACCTTAAATGATGTATTGAATAAAGGATTCGAATGTTGGTGAAGACTGGGATTTTTAATTTCGGGATCTTTAAAAAAAGTAAAGTTAAGTTCCCCTTTCAGACCTTGCGATCTATAGGGCAGATGATCTGTCATCTGTTTTTTTGGCCACGGGTTAACGAGCAGGGTGTCTTGTGGCCAGCACAACTACCAAACCGCCAAGTAAAGTCAGGTATCTATTAGAGTTGGGTGGACACAGGGGTGCCCTAAAAAATCCCGAAATAAAAAATCCCAGTCTTCACCGAGATTCGAACCCAGGACCCCATGTTCGGAATCCAAGTGCTTAACCACTCAGCCACCGCGCCCACCATTCGTAATCTTTGGGCGCCTCTTAGTCCACCCAGCTTTAATGGCTACCTGACCTAGTTGGTAAAGTAAAGGGGGTTGGTCGTTGCGCTGGCCACATGACACCCTCGTTAACAGTGGGCATGACATTTACATCATCTGCCCAATAGATCGCAAGGTCTGAAAGAGGAAATTTTACTTTCATTTTATTGTATCTTAGTAGTGTGTGATTTATATTAACCTCACCTGCGAATCCGCCTGACAAATGATGTGAACAGAAGAAACAGACGACGTGATGACAAAAAAAGTTATCTTATCTTATATATTACAGACGTTCACTTTTAAAAGAATGATAATTTCGTCCGATTATCAACACTGCCTTTATTTTGTACACCGGATACACCAAAAAGCTTGCTATTTATCATTTTTCCGCCATGTATGAAAATCTCCCATTATCATGTATCAAATCAGGTTAGGGTTAACTCTTATTATTAAGTCATTTAAAAACAAAATCTTACTTGCAGCAGATGTGGCCACAGAAAGCACCCCGATGACTATTCCGACTTGTAGAGGGATGTCCCGACTCTTGTCATAAGCCTTGATCTCACGACTGTGTTGTTCTGATAAATGTTTCTGACACTGGTACATGGTCTAAACTCGGACGATACCTCTGAGGACTGAAATGAAGGAATTTGGGAGTCAGTTACAGAGATCGGGTCTCTATACCGAACTGGAACTTGACCACTTAATGAGACTGCGACCAAAATTACTTCTAATTTAATTTGCGAATCGTAATCTAACGAGTGTGTGTGACTATGTGTTTGCGAGTGTGTAAGTATTTCGTGAGTTGTTTTTGTATGTTATTGTCACATTCAAATATCTATAAGTATATGTCGGGTTAATTGGTGGCTTACTGATAAGAATTGGATTTTAAAAAAAAAGAAATTGTTCTTTACAATAAATTTTGTTTTTAACAGAACCTAATAAGTGATTATTTTGTTTGTCTAGTCTCCCCCCCCCTCCCAAAAAAAAAAAGAAAAAAGCAACACCCTATCTAATTCTACACATGTCCACTTTAGTCTGACAACTCTTTCTTTCCTTTTTTTTTTTAAATAACACATAAATGGATATTCCCGATTTTTATTTCTAAACAAGTTAACTGAAAACGAAAATTTCATTAAGCTATATTTAGCTATTATTAAGACCAATACAGTTTCCCGAAAATGTCACTGATTGAGTGTTAGCAGGTCATGGGAAGTGTCTCACTTGTTAAGAGCTAGTGATCACTATTAGATCTAGCATTTAGTGTGACTTGAGTGAAGCAGACGTGAACATGGCTACACACTCCAGCGAGCGAGGTGTAAAGATTCTAAGGCTTACATAGATCTTGGTCTATTTAGGATTTAAAAAAAAACAACGATTGTTTTAATTAAACGTGCCAAATTAAAGCCTAGAACAGTGAGGAATAAACTCGGCTCGCGGACTACATCTTGCCCTGAAAACGTCTGATTTTCTTGCATAAAATACACGAAAAGGCTTGATTCCATTAGATTCAACGATATTGTCGTTGATGTGGCTCAAAATACGCAATGTAAACATTTATATGGGACCCCCCCCCCTTTTCCAAAGAGGTCGAAATAGTTTGTGCATTATTGGCCTCATTACTATGACATTAGTGTCGAGATTATCGTTCTAGGTCGGTCGTTAAAATGACAGGTCTGAGAATCGATGAATATTATTTAGGTCGTATCAAAGAGCGAGACTGAGCCTCTCTCTTAGCCATTAACTTTTCTTTCCACCCAGTTATCTATTTTCATTTGTGAGACCTATATCGGTCTTTATTTTATTTGTTAGACCTGTCTTTTACTTGCAAGACATTCTGTCTTTATTTGTTAGACCTGTCTGTCTTTACTTGCAAGCGCTAGACCTGTCTTTATTTGTTAATTAGACATGTCTTTACTTGTAAGACATGTAAAGACATGTCTGTCTTTACTTTTTTTGACCTGTCTGTCTTTACTGTCTGTCTTATTTGTTTGACCTGTATTTCGTTACTCGTTTCTCCTGTCTTCCATAAAATGAAATGCATTTTACTGTGAGATCCAGTAAAGAAGACTTTATGTTCTCAACACATGCACCCATGCATTGACCAATTTGTTACCGAAATTCTACAATACACATATTTCATCATTTCAGAAATCGTGTTAACCCCATTGTTTAATGTTAAAAAAAATCATGTATTATAATAAATTTTCATTGTTTTTAAGAATCATCCAAGTTTTGTTAACTCTTTGAAACCACTTTTTGGTTACGATAATTTTATACTCACAAGAATTAATCAACGACATTTCTTATTTATATGCACAAATTTAAAGACGAAATATGGTGTAAGCTAAAATAGTAGTTCAACCATCTTGCCTTTCACTATCTTATCTTATCGTTTACAGACGTTGCTTCGAAAGAGAAAATAATTACATCAATAGCATTTCATGTTTTACGATTAGGCCTAATAATCGACCCTACTAAGTATAAAGACTGTCGATATAGCCTACCTTGATAGTTTATATGGGTTATCCTAAATACACTTATTTACGCTAACAACAGAAAACATACATGTCTACTTTTACCTGCAATAATTCAGCAGAGAAAGAACTAAATACGTTTATTTCAAACGATACCAATTCATATGTTGTAGGAAGCAGGTAAAGGTATAGATAAAAAGTTAGGACCCCCATGAATCACTTCTGGGCTCACTCCGGGGAATGCTTACGTCAACCTGTTCCCATTAGAACAATCAGTCACGCGTTAAAGACCTCGTGTTCCTCATAGCTTAAAATTTTTAGAATTTGATTAAGAACAAATTTATATACAAAAAATAAACATATTTATATAAACGTATGCATATATTTATGTATAATACAACGATATAGAGTTAAATAGATCAAAACTGTTATAAGGCTGTATGTAGTCCATGAGGCTGTATGTAGTCCATGAGGCTGTATGTAGTCCATGAGGCTGTATGTAGTCCATGAGGCTGTATGTAGTCCATGAGGCTGTATGTAGTCCATGAGGCTGTATGTTATTTATATGGTACACGTTATTACATAGGTTTATTTAAAACGGTTTAATTGAAAGGCCCTAAGACTAATCTATTTGGGATATGGGGCTCTTTTGGGCCCTTTATTAGTCCAGATATTATATGTCAGTGCCAAATATTTCTTGGGGGCCATGAGCTTTATCTTGTGTTGCATACATAAGTAAATCCGGCCTAGCTTCAGCCTTTTTACCTTTAATGCCCCGCACCCTCTCTTCTGAGCCATATAGCCTAGTGTTTTTACAAAGTTTATATCAACTCTGTCTGACTGTCTGGTAAAAAGTGTGTACACTTTACTTCGACAACCAATCAAGCTGAAATTTTGTACAATTATTTCTTTTACCTGACAACACAAAAATCTATATAAAAAATTAGCCTATAAGTTAGTTATTATTGGTTATTAATTTTGTTTTTGTATCGAACAAGAGAAATAAATTGTACTTGACAGATGTGGCCTATTAATTCCTCCCCCCCCCCTTTTTCATACTTGGTAGAGAAAAAAAGTCGTCACTTTTAAGTTTGAAGCTAACAATAAATAACTCTATAACATTCCACTTTCATAGGCGCTTCACTAGAAAAGTGGTTACCGTTTTGGGGTTGAGGGGGGGGGGGCGCTTCAGCCCTCGAGTTTGAATTCAGGTCTTTCAACTTTTTTTTGTATGCATTTAATAACAATCACGGTAACATTTACGTAGTTACCCCTTGCTTTCTCCACCCATCCCTTTCCCAACTGGTCCAGACAAGTGATAGGATACATAACTCATTGAGAAAGCTAAAAGGATGAAACAAAAACTATTGGTAAAAATATTTGTAATCGCACAGTTTTATTGCTGTTAGTCTAGATCTATAACAAATTTAATCACATGACTGATCTAAACTAATTGACACAACTACATTTTAATATACGCTTTTTTTTTTTTTCGTTCTTATTTTTTTTTTTTTTTCAATTCTCTTTGTGTCAACGGCTCTGTATTCCTCCTGGTAAAAAAAAACAAAAAAACAGGTGAATAGAGTTGAGAAGTAGGCCTACGTGGGACGGACAGATGATAAAGTCTGAAAAAAAACAACAACATTAAAGGCACGAGTAGGGCATTGACTTATCGTCCTGAAAAAATGAACAAAAACAAAAGATGCGAAGGGTGAAATTCGACGTTTCTGAGACGAGATAAAGAGAAAGGTGTGAAGTCGATATGAAGAGAACGATGCGCTACTGTGAGCGATGGAGGTGAAAGCATAGAGAGTTGTCTTGTTTAACTGCATGTTCAAATCAGCGGCTCTCAACCTTTATAGGTCAGCGACCCCTTTTTGTGATTCTCCACTATGCGGCGACCCCCAAACGTAAAAATAATAAGCCTAAGTAACGGTGCCTTTCACAGTGTTATAAAACATTTCACTATTTACTATTCTATTTTATATTCACCATTTTTATGTTGCATACTTATGTGACTAGTAAAAAAAAAAAAAAAAGCATGACGTAGCATAACATTTATATTTTAAATGGTCTTAGGCGACCCCTGGCAAATCGTCTTTCGACCCACAAGGGGGTCGCGACCCATAGGTTGAGAACCCCTAGTTCAAATGGTTATTATTGGATTTTTAATAATTACAATTTATTGACAGGGGCGTGTTTTGTATTCATCAGCTTGGCTTTTGAGTTAGTGCTTACGCAAGTAATTTGTGAAAGAAGTTTCGGCACACTGAAATATAGAATAGGCTGAAAAACATCTTGACGCAAGAACACTTGCAAGGTTTTATGTTTAAGGCTGTTGATAAAGCTTGTTAATTAAGGACCTTTCTATTCTTAATAAATTAATGTATTGCAGGAACTTTCATCTTGATTCCTTTTCAAGTATTAGCCAGTTTTTAGGTATTATTAAAACTTTAATTATTTTGTGATCAATAAATGTACCTCGTACGACAATCAATATTTGGGCCGGATGGTGTCGTAATGCCAGTGCCGATTTTGACACCTATTCCGCTTCTGTACTGTTATCTAAACCAGCGGTTCTCAACCTTTTGAGATTCAAGGACCACTTAAAAATGTGTGTCTCAGCCACGGACCACTACTAAAAATTTTGCTACTGGCGCACTAGAAATTTATATAGTTTTATAAAAAAAATATAAAGTTGATATTTAAAATCATTTATTATATATTTTAATAAATGTTTCAACCTTTTCATCCTTTTGTAATGAACAAATATCAGTCTTACTGATAACAATAGTTCGGATTAGAAACAATGCTACTTTTAATTTTAGTGCGAGCGTTGAGCTTGCAATTTGAGCACAGCTTGTCCAAACAAGGTGTAATGCTTGAAAGACTCAGTCGGAGTTCATCTTCGACTTCAAGCCGTGAACGATATTTTGTTTTAATTGTAACCAGTGCAGAAAATCCACATTCACAAAATATGATGTTGCAAAGGGTAAAATTATTTTGAAAGCTTTCTGAGACAGTTCTAAATACTCATGAGAAGCTTGTGTCCAAAACTTCATCAAGCTCACTCTCGGATGCATCATCTTCAACGTAGTATCACTGGTCAGTTCAATGAATTGGTTTAATTCCGATGGTGGTAAATTTAATGAATCAATGTGTGCAAGAAACGGACTGGAAACCCACGAAAAACTCTCAACGTTCAAATCACCAAAGTAGAAGTTAAATTGATCCAGCAATGATTGAACATGTTCAGAAATCAATTTCACCAACTCGGGCTTGTTGATTTCAGCATTTTCTGGTTTCTCGGTGAATTCATGCGATTGATCAAACATTTCAAAGTTACCCTGAAATAATCTTGTCTTATACAGAGCAAGTTTTTTCGTAAAAGCAGACACTTTATCACTGAGGGTAATTAAGTTTGTGTGCTTCCCTTGCAGAGATGAATTGAGTTTATTCAGCTGTTCAAAAATGTCGGCCAAGTAAGCCAGAACAGCAACCCATGAATTTTCATTCAAATGAACAACAAGCTGTGAATTTTTACTAACAAGAAACTCTCGCACAGCATCACGTTATTCAAACAGTCTGTTAAACACTTTTCCCCTTGATAACCAGCGAACTTCAGCGTGCATCAGTAACTGCTCATGATTAAAATCCATATTCGAACATAATGAAGCAATGAGACGAGAATTCAATGGATGAGCCTTGATAAAATTAACAATTTTTATGGCCTGATCAAAAATAGATTTCAAGTCCGCGTTCATTCTTTTACTCGCAAGACTTCCCGATGAATCATACAGTGCGTAAATGTGGCAGTTGGCACATTAGAACGCACACGTTCCCACAAGCCTGTTCGTTTTCCAGTCATTGCTGCAGCACCATCCGTGCACACTCCGATACACCAGGACCATTCGATGCCATTGGCTGCCATAAAATTATCAAGGATAGCAAAAAGTTCTGCACTTGTTGTGTGACCTGGACAAGCTTTACAAAACAAAAAATCTTCTTCAACTTCATCCATCCAGATATATCTGACATAAGCCATTAATTGTGCCTGGCCGGAAACATCCGTTGATTCGTCCAATTGAATAGCAAATTGTTTAGAATCTTGCAGCCTTGAAATCAACTGTTCTTCAACGTCAGCTGCCGCCAAAACTATACGTCGTTGAATTGTGTCGTTTGAAAGTGGAATTGTTTTCAGTTTACTTGCCAAGGTTTCACCAAACATCTCTCGACACATATCTATAGCAGCAGGCATTATCAGAGTTTCTGCAATTGTGTAAGGCTTTTTGGCCTGTGCAACTCGGATAGCCACTAAAAATGATGCTCTTAAAGCCTTCTCATTGACTTTAGTTGCTTGGAGTATGCAAGACTTCTGAATACCAAGTGAATGTTTCTTGCGCATAAAATATTCCAATGGAGCTCCGAGCAGTCAGTATGATTCGTTTTAAGATGTCTTCGGAGTTTCGCAGGTTTCATCGCTTCATTTGCAAGAATTTGTGAACATATTACACACTGTGGTCTGGGTTGATTATTTACTAAGACGCATATAAACCCAAAGCGCAAATACTTTTCATCATACCATCGTATGGGAGTTCGTCTTTTTTTCTCCGTAACTGCATTTGATTCACACTCAGGTTGTGAAGATGAGTCAGAGAAATCATCATCGTTGTCCTTATGTTCGGTTGCTTTCTTTATTAAAAATTTATCCATGTGTTCAATCAATTTAATTATTTTGATTGGTTTTCAAATAAAAAAGCGTATTTTTGAATGTCAATATAAACTGGAAGACGCCAGGGCCCATCTGATTTCCGGTGTAACTAAAACTTAGAGTAAACATAAAATCGAAACGCACTTTTGCGCTATCGCCATCTAGCGATTTAAAATCAATAATTTTAAAACTGACTTCATATATTCTTTTTCATGTCTTTAATTCTATTATTTTTCATATTTTTTATTTTTTAAAAAGCATGCAATTCGGGTTTTGCTCGCGGACCATCAGGCAAATGTCCGCGGACCACTAGTGGGCCGCGGACCACAGGTTGAGAACCGCTGATCTAAACTAAGCAACAAAACTCATTCGAAGAGTTGAAAATAAAATATAGTTCAGTGATATTAAGAAACAGACCGACCCCTTAGAATAAAAATATAGGTCTGTGCATATTATGACCATAAATAAGAGTAAACTAAACTTTTTTCGCTAAGAGTTCTGATTTGTTGATTGCAAGATTTCAAGTAAACGCTACATCTATAGTCTACAGTCTCTACAGTAACATAGTCTACGACCTACGTTTAACTTCTGAACAATGGCAAAGAAATGTATTAATTTTACTGAATATGACGTGCTTGGATTTGATATGGACTTTACGTTAGCTCGTTATAAACTTGTTCCGTTTTTCAATGTAAATATTCATGTTCAATATTTGTCTTTGGCACTTCTCTTGGCTAAATTAAAATATTATTCAGACTCTGGTCTTGTCGAAATCATTTTAATTAGACTAATTACTAATTAGAGTGACTAGATCTATCATTCTATGTAGATCTATTTTATAATTTAATAGATCTAATTAAATTATATTTTTTGCCATCTTAGAATAAATCTAGAAATCTAATTCTAGCATTTTAAGTCAGGCTAAAGTAAGGTTAAACTGCTGTCACTGTCATTCAGAACTAGATCTCTAGTAGACTAAGTAGATTATAATCTTATCTTATATGATACAGACGTTACTTCAAAAAAGATGATTTTTTTCCCTAGATGGTCTATGATAGTATATGCCAGTATTTAGTGGAAGAGAAAAGGTACAGCGCAGAGATATTTCATAATCTTCATGAAGATAAGGACCTGATGTAAGTTATGTCTCAATGTCACCATTATGATCTTCATTCATTCACCCACATGATAAGTTATACTTCTTTATTCTATTAGTATGTTACCATAGAAACTGTAGATATTCATTCTTTGTAACTATACTGTTTGTAGTGAAGTTGGTACAGTTTTTATGTATCTACTGGCCAGAAAATATATTTCTTTTGAATTTTCAAAGAATAAATGGCATTGAATAGCTTTCTTTTTTTTTTCTGTTCTTTAAATTTTCAGATACAAAGGTCTGATAGTTGACTTTGATAAAGGTAATGTTTTGAAACTTGGTCATGATGGAGTTATACTCAGGTACAGTGACTTAAAAATAATTCTTTGCTTATGTCTTAATGATAATTTTATTTCTAGATAAGGCTGACACTTTTTGTGATATGAATTATGTAGGGAAACAAATGATTTTCATGTGCAGGACTTTGTTCTCAGTCAAAACTTCTGAGAAAAATCTACTGATAGGTTGTCTTCTATGCAAGATAAAAAAGTCATTTAGATTTTTTTGTTTGCAAACACTCCTTAAAAGACATTTTGGGACAGGGAGTAAAAAAACTTTGAATTTGATGGAAAGGTGGTTTTATTAAAATATTAAGGAAATTTTTTTTTTTTTTTTTATTTTTTTTTTTTTAGATTCAATAATTTAAAGATTTATAAGTTTTGTTTCCAGAAAAGAATGGGGGAAAGTAGAACTTAGAAATATTCAAGATTTTCAAGTTTTGTTGTTTTTCCAGAATGGAAAATTTTGCCTTACTTTATTTGTTTTGCTAAGGCTTGGGTTATTTAATTTCGGGATCTCTAGGACTCCTCTGAGTCCACACTTAGCTCTAGTTGGGGAAAAAGTTGTGTCGTTATGCTGGCCACATGACATCCTCGTTAAACATGGGCCACAGAAACACATGACCTTTACATCACATAGATTGCAAGGTCTGAAAGGGGGAACTTACTTTACTATTATCTAACCATAAATTAAAAATGCAATTGTAAATAAATAGATAAGAATGTGGGGCATGTGGCTGAGTCTGGGATCTGTTGCAGAGAAACATGTATCCCTTAGTTATCTTAGTTCCACTTGTCCAGAAAAGAAATTGCATGATAGCTCACTGACCATGCTATTCTTCTTCTTGAAACTGTCAGGTAGGGTTGAGCTTTCGGCTCTTGGATTTCCAGGCTAGCAAAAGTGAACAAGATCTCCCTTTCACCAGCCTGAATGAGAACAGTGTACACTATTCTGTCATGTGTCAGACTCATGGCCAGAGACTGCATGCACAGGAACCCCTGCAATTTTCCTTTTTCTATACCAGGCTAACTGTGCAGGACACGCCATTATGTAACGGCCCCTTGAGGAATGGCGCCTGGATTGTGACAAGGTTGTGGGAGCTTTTTTACAACTCCGCACAGTGCAATGAGGGTGCTCTCGCACCCTCTTAGGCAGAAACAATTTTTTTTTATGTGTTAAAGCCCACTTTGTATTGAAAGTATTTTATTTAAGGAAAGAGGTGTTTTAAAATTGAAGGAAGAACAGAATTGTTAACTAATAATCATTTTTATTTGTCCTTCAACTAAAAAGGGCTACCCATGGTTCAAAGAAGTTGTCTTCTTCAGATATTGATCAGGTTTATGGTAAAGAGAGGAAATTTCCAGAATTTGAAGCCTTCATTAGTGGAGTGCGAAGTCCATTCAATAGTAAGATTTCATGCTTAATAATATATAAGTACAACCACAGAAACTCCATGTAGTCTTTGAAATAGGTGACACTGCAGCAGGACTTAAGGGCACATTCCTAGGCCTCTGATAAAGAAATCATGAGTTTCTGATGTATCTTGATCGATGAATCTTGATTGCTCTCTTGACTTTGCCAGAGTTATCCAATGTCATGCAATACTTTTGGCACCAACTCGTTTGTCAGAGTTTGGAGGGGAAACCATAACTGATAGCCCCAACACCAAAACCTCAAGGTTCACTCCTGTAGCCTATTCAGTAGAAGCAGTTTTGCCAGGCTTAATATCTAAACCACATGAGTAAGCCAGTTATTGGAGGCTGTTTCAGACACATGCCATTTAAGAACATTTTATTAACTACTAGCCTGACATTACCCGCAGTCTGCGGGTCTAAGTTTGTGTTTACTAATCTAGTGGATTGGATTTAGATGTATGTTAAACTTAGCTAATGATTCTTTCAAGTTTTTTCTCTTTCGCTACGAAAATAAAATTAGGTTTGCGAAAATGGGTTTACCCGAAGCTGATACATTCATATCTATTAAAAATGAAAAGAGCGATAGCTTTGTTAAATGATTGAGATTATAAAGTGAACAATTAAACGAAATAATTTTTAGTACGCGATTCATGAATGAATATAGATCTAGGCCTATCTCAACTCGGCTTCGCAGCTTTCGTAAAGGAATGTAGTTTCTTAAAAATGCTTTAGAAAACCAAATTTGAATGTTTATTTGATCAAAATATGAAATGAATGGACTATAATTAGTATGTTCATGTGTTAAAGTATAAAACTATCTGTGCGAAGAGAAGTTTTATCATCTTAGAGTTGAATTAGAGTTTTAGATCTAGGGATGGGATTATAAAGTAAACAATTAAAAGAATTAATTTTTAGTACGCGATTCATTACGGTATTGTCTAATGAAAGAATGTTCGCCGGGAAATCTGTAGTCACAGATATCAGGAACTAATTTATGTAAAAAATGCTTTTGAAACACAAAATAGAAGGTTAATTTTATTATATAATGAAATCAATGGATCTTCTTTTGTATTTTTATGTGTCAAAGTAAAAAACTATCTGCGCAAAGTGTATTTCTTAAAATTAGATCTAGGTCTAAATCCTTTCTATATTTTCTCATGTCAACATTGTTAACCATGGCCTAGATCCATAAATACTATAGCTTTAATAGAGTCGGACAACTTTATTTTTTTGAGGGTCTTAAGTTTGTTTTAGGGCTACAATACATACACTACGATCTAAGTTAGTACCCAAGGAACATTCCTGCCTTGTTTTATCAAGATTGGTCAAGTGGTTTTGATGTCTATAAGTCACATACATACATACACCTTACTTTCTACTTTATAGTATAGATAAGAGCTTATCCCCCCTTTATTCCATTGGAATGACAACCTTTGAACTCTCTTTGCTAACAGTGTAAGCTTTTTAAAATATACACACTTTAGTCTTATTGGACAAACATTATCTACTTGCATATCACAGTTATGCCCTGAGGAAAAATCATCAAGGACACTTAATTACTATAATATTGAAATATCAGTTATACATAAAATACTGAACCTTTATTCCACAAATACAAAAACACAAACTATTAAAATACTCAAAAAAACACAAAGATAAAGACACATTTCTTATATTGTATGCTAGGACAAATTTATACAAGTTCTCCTTCTTCTCTTGGGCTATTAGAGCATGCAATGGGTTGCATGAGTCAGCCAGGAAAACTAATGTCTTAGCAGAGTTTAAGTCTTTAATTAACATGCACGTTTAGATTAACATATTCATAAGGTGTAATTCTCTTCCTTTTTGAATGAACATTTGTAATTTATATGATTACTCATTATTAGCTTATCTTGATGTTAAAATATCTGCTATTATCTCCACTAATAAGTATATGTATCTGTTTTTTTTTCTTAAAGAATGGCGTTTCTTTGAAAACTTCTTTGACATGCCTGCCTTGGTTGCTTTTGCCAGGATTGTCGACAGCTTAGGAAAACTGGTAGATTCTTTTTAAAGGAGTTTTTAATGTAAATTACTGAATTTATTTTTTGATTTTTTAATAATATAAATACTTAAATGCACTTCATGAAATCATGTTTGTCTGTGATTAGGAACCTGCCAAAGAGAGAAGTACCTATATACACACATGGGATGATGTTTATGCAGCATTATGTGACTTGTACAGTCCAGAACAGTTTAAAGGTAGGCTGGGTAAATTTTTATTTTTGAGTGTTTTTTCTTAATTATTATATTTCAATAATTAAAAAAGAAATATACTGATAAATAGAAAATTATTTACTTAATCAACTATTGCTTTGTATTTTAAATGTCGTGGACTGCTTCTGGTCCTGGGTATATGGTTTTGACTCTAATAGTGGCTACATAGATAATTTGTGTAATGGCAAATAAATAACTCCAGATGTTATGCAGTTTGGTAAGATAATTTTAACTTGTTATAACACTTAACTAGAAGTAAGTTCCCTTTCAGACCTTACAATCTATAGGGCAGTTGATGTAAAGGTCATCTGTTTCTGTGGCCCACCGCTAATGAGGGTGTCATGTGGTCAGCACAATGACGAACCTCTTTTAACTTTTAACCTCAACTAATGTCAGGTACCTATTAGAGCTGGGTGGACTCAGAGACACCCAAAGATCCTGAAATAAAAAAAAATCCCAGTCTTCATCAGAATTCAAACCTGCGACTCCCAGTTTGGAAGCCAAGCACTTTACCGCTCAGCCGCTGCACCGCCCTCAGCAATGAGTTAAAAAACCTAAAGATTTTTTACAAGCAATAATTCTAAAAGTATATTATTTCCTGAAATGTTATAGACCTAAAGAATGTAGACACACAAGATAAGGTGCAGACAGCATGTAAGTCAGAGTCATGGCATCTCTTAGTACGTTTAACTAAGTTGTTTTATGATGATTTAGCTGATTGCTTCTGATTTCAATATATGAGCATAACCACTGAATAGTTATGAATAGCAACAAAAGCTTAGACTGCCTAAACAACTGGACAAATACACTACCTCCAGAAATTCCAAATAACCCTTGAGGGATTATGGGCATGTCATGGCCTGAATTGTGCCAATGTGCCAAAAATTCAAACTCCAAATCCCAAATTTCATGAAACCCCACATCCCACAACTCAAAACAAATAAGCATGACGCTACAAACACTTTTTCCCAACACATTGTCTTATCATCACCTCTACTAAACAATATGAAATGAGCTACTATCTAATGCAGCTGTCATTTTAATGCCACTTAGACTTAGGTCCCCTCTACTGTTTGGCTCTTTGGACAGCAAACTCACTCCACAGAGATCAGTCGCACGTGGCTTCCAGAGCCTCTTCCCAGCTGGTGCCAACAGATCTTAGGTTTTCTGTAAGAAGGTGCGATGTCTCGATGCCTTTACAAAACTACTGACTAACTTTTAAAAATTGCTGTTTGTTTTTTTTAACACAAGATTTATTGTTTTTAAATTCTGTTGTAGCAAACAAAGGCAAGTTCTTTCCTAACATGAAGAGAGAGCCATCTAAATATATTGACAAGGTCAGCGATGATATCAAAAATTGGTTGATGTCTCTACGTCAAAACAATAGAAAGATTTTTCTGTTGACATCCTCGTTTCCAGACTTTGCTTCATTTGTTATGGAGTACTCATTTGGGTAATTCTTAAGTTCATTTTAGCTATGTCTACACTATCATGGGGGATGGAATAACTGGTAAAGTGCTTGGCTTATAGTCAAAGGTCAAGTACCTTCATCCACACTTTAGTGAGTGCTGGACTGTTACGGAGTGTGTTTCTGCGGTGACAGTGAGAAGAATCTACCAATACACAGGGCGTATGATGCAAGATACTTTATATTACTAAGTCTACCACATGTTTTTCATTTCATCTCAAGTTAAATTTGTCCATATTGCAATAAAAGTTATATTTTTAGTATTATCACAAAGAAGTTATTTAAGTTATTTTAAGTTTTTACAAGTTAAAATATAATACACCTTTAATAGTTAAGTTGTCTACCTGCAGTTTAGTGCTACAAGTCAATGACTGTCTATAAAACTAACAGTAGTCTGGAAACAAAAACGGAGTTAGTTTTTTGTTCTGGCCAGAATAATTTATGGCCAAAATAATGTCTGCTTCCAGGACACTGCCAGGGTTGGTTGAAAAAAATCAGTACCTTTTAGTTGTGAAAGCTTTGCATTTTGACAGCTTTAATGGCTGGGTGCCTTAATTTTATACATTAGACTAAAACAGATAATTTCTAGTTCATCTTCACTTCAACACAGACGCTCACATATTAACTCATTTTTATTTTATCCTATACCAACCTGGAATAGTGTATTTAATATGTCTAGGCCATCATTTAGAAAATTTTTAATATAAAATTACGTGTCTACAGTTGCAACACTTTTACAAAGCTATTATCAACTCACTCTGTCTGTCTATCTGGTAAAAAGTTAGTTATTTCTCCCACACCCAATCTCAGATCAAGCTGAAATTATGCACAATTATTTCTGTCACCTGACAACACAAGAACCAATACAAAAAAATCAATTAGTAAATTAATTATTGGTAATTTTTTTTTTTACTTATAAATGTACTTAACTGAAATATTTTTAAAAAAAAGGGATTACCATATAATTCTCCCAGATATCCCTTTTTTTCTCTCTCTCTCCCCCCCCCCCCCCATTTTCCCAACTGGTCCAGCCAAGTGATAGGATCATAGCGTATTGAGAAAGCTAAAAGCATGAAATAGTGCTAAACAAAAAGAGTTGGAAACAATATTTCTAATCGCACAGATTTTATTGCTGTTGGTCTAGATCTATATTACAAATTGAATTCTGTGACTGATCCAAACTAATTGATAGAATAACACTTCGTATAAGTTTTTTTTTTTTTTTTTTTTTTTTTAAAGCATTTTTGATGTTTTTCTTGTTTGTGTGTGTGTTTGGAGGGGGGAGGAGTATTTACTAGAATAAATGATATTTATGTCACAAGATTCATAAGGTTGTTATTGCTGGAATAGATAATGGATATAAGCACACCACCATTCATAAAATGCTTTTGATGGCATTTGTCTAAAATAGCCTCTGACAACCAGTCCAACTCCTTGCCTTCACCTATGGAATGGGACATGTTTATAACTTGGGGTTGCCTGTATCGCTTAAATAATCACTTCAGTATCCTAACTATAAAGTCATTTGTTCACACAGTGCTGACTGGAAGTCTTACTTTGATCTCATTATCTATGGCGGCAGAAAACCCAGATTTTTCACAGAGAACAGTCCATTTTTACAAGTTGGTGAGTAAAGTCCAGGACAGTGTTTGTTAAGAATGAGAATGATCTTAATAATAGTCATAATAATAATATGTTTTAATACGTCTATTGTAAATGTTGATATATTAATGTAAATCAGGCTTTCTCTTTGATTCCAAAGATTAAGGATGAGTGCGATATAATGTATTTCTTGTGATCAGGTAAATTCTAGTTGTCACCTGCATATTTTCCCACATCTAATACAGACAAAGCGTTGTCCGGTGGGGGGGAAGGGGTCTTTTTAAAGTTTTATTTTCAGCTTTTGCACATGTCTTTAGCAAGGGCTTTTCATTTCGGTCTGAAAAGTTTGTCCCACCGCCTTCATGATATCTTTCTAACTGCTTGTCAATGTATTGAGATTAAAAGTACAACACAATCTTATCTATATGATACATTTAATAAGGCCTGTGGGAAGTGTGGTCGAGAGGCTAAGTGAGCTTGAACTTGGCTTGTCTTGGCTACCTAGAAGGGGGCTCGAGGTTCGGCACCTGACTCGGGCAGAGTTGCGTTTACTGAGCGCCTAAAGGCAGCATGGAAAACCAACTCCCAGATACACCCTCCCCCCCACTGGTCCACAAATGAGATTGGACCAAAGCGCTCTGAGCATGCTATAAGCATGAAAGTAGCGCTATATAAAAGCTATAATAATAATGATACATTTAATAAGGCCTGTGTACTGACATTAAAACTACAACACAATCTTATCTATATGATTCATTTAATAAGGCCTGTGTACTGACATTAAAATTACAACACAATCTTATCTATTTGATACATTTAATGAAGCCTGTCCATGGATCTAAAGAAGATGTACAGCTGCACTTGCATTGGCCACAGAAACAGATGACCTTAACTAACACCATCTGCCCTATATATTGCTAACTCTGAAAATTCATATCAAACTTTGCTAAGTGCAAAGGAGTGTAGTGAAAAAATCTAATTAAACTTTAAATACTGCGTAGGAGTCTAGTGAAACATTTTAATCAAACTATTCTTTTCAAATAGAACTCTTGTACAAAATTCTGATGAAACTTTGATTAGTGCACATATGTCAACTGAAAAATTCTGATCAAAATTTGTAAGGTGCATATGAATCTAGTAAAAATTCTGGTCAAACTTTGTAAAGTGAAAGGTTATGATAAAACTTGTATAAGCTGATAAAAATCAAGTAAAACATTCAGATGAAACTTTGTTAAGAACATAAAAATCCAATGAAAGATTCTATTTCAACCAAGCTTATATTAGAGAAGTCTATAAAAAAAATTCTCTTTAAATCTTTGTGATCTGTAGGGCAGATGATGTTAAGGTCATCTGTTTGGTGGCAAGCGCTTAAAATCAGGGTGTCATGTGACCAGCACAATGACCAACCACTTTTAGTTTACCCAACTAAAGTCAGGTACCTATTAAACTATTTAAAGCACATAGAAGTCTAATGATACATTAGACAAAACTTTAAATTGCTCATAAATAAATAGTGAAATATTCTGATCAAACTTTGTCTGGCGCATATATTTGTACTGAATAATTCATATATAACATTGCTAAGCGCATAGGAGTGTAGTGAAAAATTCTAACCACACTTTTAATACTGCTTAGTACTCCTTAATCTTCTTACTCGAAGACCTTATTATTAAATATTTTCTTGTTCAAGTTTTCATTTCAACAAATTGTTTATTTCTTTAGTGAACACAGAGATTGGAGAGGACTCTGAACAGCTGGTGGAGAATGGAGAATATTGTCATGGCAACTACACAGACCTGATGAAGTTTTTAAGGGAGATAACACACAAGGATGATCCAAAGGTTTCATTTAATTTATATCTAAATTTTTGACTTGCTGTTCTGAATTCCCTCCCCCATCCCCCAGTGTTGCATTTTCAAAGTGGGAGAGTATGAATTTCACATCAAGCTTTTTTGTTGACTCTGTAATCAAGTGTGGTTAAGTATAGTTCCCTTTTCAGACCTTGCGATCTATGGGGCACATGATGTTAAGATCATCTGTGGTAAGATCAGGCCTAAGCTGCTGCAGATTGAGACCCTTTTATAGCTGATCTATGTGCACATCATCATTGTTAATCCCTTGACTTTCCTCGTAGGGATGCTGTGACAGTTTGTGTAACCAAATCCCTCCACTTTTCCCTGTCAGTAGCTGTTCTTAACAGGATAACAAAAGAGAGACATATCACAAGACAGATATCATATCCAATTTATGTCAGAAGACCTTGCATACTGGTTTTACCTGTTTTTTTTTTACTAGGTATAAATATATATAAACTTTTTCTGAAAATTCACGAGCTTGTGATATGTGTAAATCACCTGGTAGTAGGGTTCAAAAAGGTTGCGCATGCATGGTAGACATCAGAATGGTGGGCATCAGAATGGTGGACATCAGTATGGTGGACATCAGTATGGTGGACATCAGAATGGTTGACATCAGAATATCATATAAATGTGTTTTGTAGGTAATAATCTAAATTTCAATTTCATTGTATTTTTTTTTCATTTGTAATTGACCAGGTTATTTACTTTGGGGACAACCTCTGGGCTGATGCCTGGCCTTCAAAATTCTATGGCCAGTGGGACACTGTACTTGTACTGGAAGAAATGGACGCTGAGGGGTATGCTGTATCAGACGGCACTGTGCCAGGTCATGATGACTCTCCTTCTTCAAGTGGAAAATTGGTATTCGAGGTTAGTCTGCGCTTTCATGTTTAAAAAATAAGCACAACCATTATGAAATGAAATAAATATAAAGTTTGAATGTTGTTAAATATATAAACATTTTTCATGTTGTTTTATGTCACTAAGCCTAAAAAAATGGTATTGTTTGAAATAGCTGCCACTAGCCTACCATTCATTATTTCACAATAAGAGAGATTTTAATATATTTTTGGCATCCTCTTTCCATAGTGTTAAGTTATTTAGGGATGAAGAAGGGAGTGGGGATGTGGAAGAATGGTTGCCTGGTTATGTGCTCCAGACTATTGTCATGATGGTCCTAGATTCAAACACAGCCAGCCACCAGCCCCTCCCCCCTGTAGGAGGTTTAGGCTTTGATGCAATAACCTTCATTTCTGAAGGAGTGTCTGAAACTTTACGAAGTCAAGAATTTTAGTTTACGTAAATTTTATGTTTATGTAAATCTTTACAAAGTGATTATCGTAATAAAAAAAAAGTAAAGTTCCCCTTTCAGACCTTGTGGTCTATAGGGCAGATGATGTAAAGGTCATCTGATTCTGTGGCCTACCGTTAATGAGTATGTGATGTGGCCAGCACAATGACCAACCGCCTTTATTTTTCCCAAACTAATGTCACTTACCCATTAGAGCTGGTTGGACCCAGAGGCACCCGATGAACCTGCATTAAAAAATCCCAATCTTCAGCAGGATTTGAATCCTGGTTGGAAGCCAAGCGCTTTACTGCTCAGCCACTGCGCCTCCTGCTTATTGTAATGCTGATTAATATTTTCTTAAGTTAATTATAATGTGATGACTCCCTCTACTCACTCTCTACACTACACAGCACAATACCATGAAGTCAAAGAATTTGACAACTCAGGATTCCAAATCACCTAGATCTTCAGTGTGTAATATATAAAATATATCAATGAATGTATTACAAAATTCACAGCGAATACCATATGTATGTGTTACAGCACAGCTCACTGGTGACAATGGAGGAGATGGAGTTGATGGTGAGCACGTTCTGGGGGTCCATCTTTATTGACGACATTTCAGACAGTAGAGCCCCGCACGAGAAGCTGATGAACACAACGTATGGCGACCTGATATCTCAGTACGCTGACGTATGTGTTCCCAGCATAGAGTATTTGGCAGGTAGGCCATACAGTTCTGGAATTTTTTTTTAGTCAATCATTTAGCTTCCACATCACTTTTACCCCTTGCAGAATTCGCAATGAAATCCCAGCATAGCATAGTTTGAACAGCTATCTTGACATAATGCAATTCTTTTTTTTTATTTTCTATTTACATCTATTGTTTTTGGATATCTCCATTTAGATGTTCTAAAAATAATTTTAAAAATCTTGTCATGGCAGTCTGTTCCCTGCATGCACATGTCAACTTTTTTTTTCAAAATACACACTAGAAAATTATTTATCTATTACATTTTGGCTTTTTTACACAGTTAATTAAAAGCTTAACATCATCTGCCCTATAGATTGCAAGGTCTGAAAGGGGAACTTTTACTTCAAAGCTATCAGCTATAAAAATACTTGATTGAATGATTTTGCCTGAGACATGTATTTACAGCTTTTATAAAGCGCTACTTTCATGCTTATAGTATACTCAGAGCGCTGTGGTCCAATCTCATTTGTGGACCAGTGGGGGGAGGGGGTAAAGAGGAGTTGGTTTTCCATGCTGCCTTTTGGCCCTCAGTAAACACAATTCTGCCCGAGTCGGGTGTCGAACCTCAAGCCCCCTTCTAGGTAGCCAAGCCAAGTTCAAGCGCACTTAGTCTCTCGACCATGCTTCCCACTGTTTACGTCACTCATCATTTTTTTTTTTTCTGTTCAAAATATGCTATGCACACAAAAAATTTGTCAATAAACTACAAAGATTTGTATAGTAAACTTTTTTTTCACAATTCATGTTCGTAAATTGTTTCATAATTTCTTGTTTTTATTTTTTTAGGTGTGCCAGTGGACAATACTTTTAGCACATTCAATAATCAAGCAGGCAACATAAAAGGCTTTCATCCTGGCTGTCCGAAGTCATTGCTTTCTTGAAGACTTTTTTCTTGTCCACGTATAATGATGTAACAGGAGCGTTATCCAAAGAGACAATTATTCAAGTGAAGATTGTGCTGTGTTGTCTTTAAGTTGTCTTGCTGTTCTTGTTTGTTTTAAATCAAATGCATTTACTTGTGTCTCATGACAACTGTGTTCACAGATGTGTCTTATGGAAGTGTTTTATGGTCCATACATCTCAGTTCTTGCTGAAAAATTAGTCTGTCCAGTGTTTCAGAAGTATTAAGGTTGTAATACCAAGTGTAATATTTTCCAAATGTTAGTCCTGTATATATTGAGCATAACTATTGTGACATTGCCAACATGGTGAAATATATATATATATATATAATAATAATTCTTTAAAATATTTTTTTGTACATACAAATAAATATATTTTTATCGACAATTTTTTTTAGCTAAAAAAATGTATTCAAAATAGATAAAGCTAACTTGATGACTGCCCTGATACTCAGATAAATCTTAATTGAAAATTCCATTACCTCTCATTGGTGTCACAAAGTTTATACAATTGTATAGTAACACTTGAACCTTCAACACTAATGTGCCGCAAGCAGGGATGGCTGCCTGGTCGTGCGGTTTGCGTGCTGGACTGTCGTTCGGATTTATCGACGGTCGAGGGTTCAAACCCTGCCCGCTCCCATCCCCCGTCGTCCTGCGGGAGGTTTGGACTAGGAAGTAAACTATCTTCAACTCTGAAGGAACATCCGAATTATGTGAAACATTTTACATTTTACAAGCAAGGAATAGTTCTATTTAAAAAAAAACAAAACATGTTTCCAAAATCACTGAAAAAGACAATAGTTACAATATTCTCCCAAAAATGACCGTTAGTACGCGAATACGCATTTAACCCGTCGCATTACGCATTTCGTATCCTTTTTTTTTCTCCCTCTCTTGACTAGCTTACGAGCGGTCACGGAGGTCACGCTAAGCCGTCCTGTGGGGGGGGGGGGGGAACAGAAAAGATGGGGGAACACATTGTGTCTAGATCTATACGTTGATTGATTCTTAAAAGCAATTAGATTTAGTCTAGAAATGAAGAATGCGAGAGTGAGGGAGTGGCGGGTTGGTACTGTCAGTTAGCTGATACACCAACGTGACTTTTTTTGTGTGTAAGTTCATTAGTAGAAATTAATTATGTTGAATCCCTGATTCCCGTACTCATTTGTATAGAAAAAAAATATCGAAGTGCTATCGATTCAAAACACATTGAGTGACATTGTAGACATCTAATCTCGATTTAGATCTAGAATCTAGATAACTTGTTATACAGGAATAGATCTAGCTAGTCATTACGTGATTACGTTATGTCATGATTCTCTACAATTTAGATCCAATTTAGTTGTAGTATGATTTAGATTGACTAGATCTAGATCGATAACAACTACTACCATCTAGTCTAGATCTAGACTAGATTGATAGTCTTGATATAGAATAGATCAAGGATGAAGGTAGGCCTACAAAAGTTTGGAGTAGACCTACGTTTGTAGCGGATCCACGCCGCCACGGCATCCTTAACACTCTTGAGCCCAGATCTAGAGTAGATTATATTGACATAGATTCAGATCTAGTCTAGATATCATCTTTATTGTCATATTGATCTAGATTTAGATTGTAGATCTAATCATGACATCTAGATCTAATATTATATATATATATATATATATATATATATATATATATATATATATATGTATATATATATATTACAAAATAGTGGATCGCTTAAGTGTTACGTATTCTGGTGCCAAAATACGCATTTTGACCATCAGCGTTACGCATTTGGACATTTTTTGGTAGGCAGGTCTGCTTAATAGTTTGTACGGACCCCAGGTGGTCCACAAGGGAGGTAAAAAGAACAGGTTTCAATATTTTCGTCCTGAATATTAGAAGCCATGAATACCAACAACCCTATCTCTGTCCATTCAAAAAGAAGAGGCCTGTGTGTGTCGAAATCTTATTTTATCTTATATAATACAGACGTTACTTCAAAAAAGAAGATGATAACGTCCTACGCGTCATGCATTTAGTCATGCATATTAACCAATGACTTAAATTCTGCCAAGTCACTGGTTTTTCTGGCTAGCTCAGGCAACCCATTCCATGCTCTAATAGCACTAGGGAAGAAGGAGTATTTGTACAAATTTGTCCTAGCATATGGGACGAGGAATGTGCCTTTATTTTTGTGTCTTTCAGAGTATTTTATTAAATTTTGTTTTTGTATTTGAAGATTATGGTTCAGTGTTTTATGTATAATTGCTACTTTACTTTTGAGTCTTCTGTCCTGAAGGCTTTCTAAATTTAGTGATTTTACTAATGGTGTTACTCTAGTCAAATGTGAATATTCGTTTGTTATGAATCTCACTGCTCTATTTTGTGTTTGTTCCAGTTTCTTAATGTTTTCTTGAGTTGAGGGGTCCCACACGGTGGATGCATATTCTATTATTGGCCTAACCAAGGTTAAATAACATTTTAGTTTTATGTTCTTATTTGATTTATAGAATTTTTATTTGTCTCTTTAAGTGTAGTAATCTGATTACATAGTTCTTGCATGTATTCTAAACTAGAATTTGGTGGTCTGTAAATGCTGCCTATTATTAGGGATGTTGAGGTGGTATTAATTTTACCAAATGTAGATTCTATATTTTTTGAGTTAGGTAAGGTAATTTCTTCTGCTATAAGAGTGTTTTTTATTGCTAAAAGAACTCCTCCATGATTATCAGCCCTATCGTTTCTAAAAATTTCATAATTGCTATTGAAAATTTCTGCATTATAAATTTCAGGATGTAGCCAAGTTTCTGTTCCTGCAATTATGTCTGGTTTCTTACATTCTAATAAAATTTTTAAGTCTGCTGTTTTGTTCCTAATGCTTTGAAAATTTATTACTAAGGTTTTAAAGTATTTGGTATTACTTCTTTAGTAGGTTTGTTTAGTGAGGCTGTTGTATTAATTTTAGTAAATTTAGGTTTAACAGGAGTGGATCTGGCTAGTGGTTGGTGAGTTTGTTTTGGGATGGTGTTTAGGATAATGTATGGGTTAGAAGTGTCTGCATCAAAGGAATCAAACAGTCCTAATGTAAACTGAGGTAACCCACACGGTACACAGTGCCATGATGCATCTTTGTTGCCTAAGGCATAATACACAGGTGTATTCATATGGAGACATGATGCATGGTACCATTCATCGCAGGTGTCACATTGAATGGCTTTCTGTTTCATGGAGCATACTTTTTTGCAGATGTTGCATCTATCTTTAGATCTAGGCCCTGGATTTGACTCTACATCTCCTGCTATTAATATTAACAGTGATAGGTATTTATTTCTACTGTGTCTGATTGAGAACTTCCATTTGTGATGGGTAATCTTCTTTAATGTTATGGATGTGTATGTTAGGTTATTTTTGAAGTTGCATTGATCTAAAGTGTGATGATTGATTATAAATTGACATCTTTTTCAAGAGTTATTCATCCTCTATCTATAAGTCTGATGGTGCAGTAGTAGTTTTGACAGAGTTGTAAATTGTCTTTAATTGCAATGTTAATAACAAGTAGTTGTGTGCAGGTCTTCTCTTTACTGCCAGATCTCGAGAAAAATCTTAAAAATGCAATTTTCGTGTTTTTCTCTCCAGCCAACTTAGACACATATAATTGCCATAAGTATATATAAAATAATAGTTTGTTATCTCTCCGACTCTACCAGACATGGTAGTTACTTGGCGATAAGGAAATAGTGTCTCCGGTCTCAAGGTAGACAATCAAAAAGTGTCAAGAAAGTGAGAGTTTATAATTTTATGACATTAACCTTGTTCTATCCTAAGAACGCTTGCTGCAGTTGTAATCCACAAACATACCAAAAGTATTGTAATATATGTCGGTGGCATTCCACTTGTTGTTTTGTCATGTGGCACTTGCGTAGAGCAGTGGATTTTTATTTCAAAGGTACAGAGTTCGAGTCTCTGTAACGGATATCTCTTACATAAGGTTTTTAATACTTATTTTTTGGCTTTATAGCAAAAGTAAAATAGTGAAATTGCATTTTAGTTCTAACCCTATTCAATGATCATAACATAACGTTTTTTTTTTGAGACGTTGAGTTGATCTAGACGGTCTCTGTGTATGAATTCTTAAAACATTTTTTTGTGTGTGTATTCATTATAGAATCATTGTGTTTTTCTGTGTTATTCTATGGATTATTAGTGTGATGTGAGAAAACCTTTTTATTTGGTATCCACTCTACACACTCCATTGTGTTTATATTCTAGATTTTTTTTTTGTTCACTCGTTCATCCTTACTTCTATTTGATTTACTTTTTGATGAATTCATTTGAGTTTACATTTCTTTGCACAGTCATGTCAATACAAACTTTCTTAATTGAGAAGAAAGACTTGGAAGGTGGTTTGGTCCACCTTTCTGGTACTCTGTTGCTCAAATTGATAGGGCAAGAGGCTATTAATGCCTCAATGGCTAGCCTCATGACTGTTTTAAGTCTGTCTCCTGACGAAGTGGGTTCTCTCTATAGATTCGAGAACCCTTTCGTCTGGTTCTTAGTTCCCAATAGTCCAAGGGTGAGAGCCCGTATTCTAGGAAAGACTTTTGGGATTGAAAGCACCCTCAAAGTTGAAGTTTCAACCATTGAGGATGAAAAAGTCAAAGTAACACTGCATTGGGTGGCTCCCACTATTGTACAAAACAAAATCATAGAGATTTTTCAATCTTTCAGTGAAGAAGGCTCCAAAATAGAGCCTGTCAAGTTAGGCAATTCGGACAAGTGGACCGCTTGGTTGAAAATCAAGAAAGGGACAGAAGTCCCTCATTACATCCACCTGAAATATGTAGATGATCCCAGAGTATATAAAGTGCTTATCACCATTCCGGGGAGAAGACAGCAATGTTGGCATTGTGGACAAGACCAACACTGGTAAAATCAGTGTCCAAATAGGACCACCCTGAGAGGGAAGGGAAAAATCCCCGATAAAATACAAAAGTACAATGCTAAAGGTACCTATGCCTCGGTCCTGAGGGGGGAGGAAACAGTAGAAAAAAGTACTAAACAAAACGCACCAAATGAAACGCAAAAGGACACATGGCTAGAGAGAGATGGGTTTACCTTGGTGGGAAACCACAAAAGGGATGGGGCCGTGGCCAACACAGTAGACACAGATACAAGAGGTGGGGATCTCTCCCCTACAAATCCTATCGACAAGAAAAAAACTCACAAAAAAATGAAAACAATGGGGGACAGTTCAACTTCAACTTCCCCCAACCAAATGTACAAGAACAAGAACGCTATCCTCCTCTTCAGACGACCCTAACGGGGGGACACAGCCAGAGAGGACGAATGAAGATCCTCAGTTGGAGGAAGAGAGAGGGGGAGATTGAGGAGAATTCTTCCGACTCCTCGACTAAATTAGTAATAGACAAGGGGGGGAAGCCCCACACACACACCCACGTCCACACCCACACACACCCACATCCATACACACCCACATCCACATACACACATCCACACACACACACCCACATCCATACATCCACACACACACACCCACATCCATACAGTAAATAAACAACAAAACCGTTTAATAAAAAAAACTTTTCATAAAAATGATCACACACTCCCATACACACAACCCATCATCACGCAATCATGGCAGACATTAAAATCTTAACTCTTAACATCCGTAGCTTAAATAATAAACATAAATATATATAGTACATCTCGCTAGAAAATATAAACCGGATTTTATTTTCCTTCAAGAGACAAATACTTCTACCACATATCAAGCAAAACAAACTACAACACACATGGGATTCATGGGAGGTTATTTTAGCTTAGGTAAAGACTATAAGGGAGTAGCCATCTTACAAACATCCGATAGATACAAAATCACACACACTCACAACGACAACAATGGGAGGGTAGTAATACTTAGAGTAGTTTCACAAGAACAGAAATACACACTGGTCAATATCTACGCACCCGCTCAGAGAGGGAGAGAAAAACGTGAGTTTTTCCAAAACCTCAGTGACACACTACAAATCACAAACATAGGAGAACAACTAATAATAGGAGGGGGATTTTAACTTTATAGAGGCACAATTAGACAAACAACACACACACACAATATCCACCCTCTCAGCCGGTAACAGAAACACACAACTACATGGGAGAAATAGTAAACTATTTCCACCTGGTAGATGCTTATAGGAAATTAGAACTGAATGGCAAGGAAACTACATTAACACACAGGTCCTACCAGGTTGAAACCAGAATTGACCGTTTTTACATACCCACGGACACCAACATACTTAGTGTGACACATATAGGAGAAACCCTACATTACTCCGACCATAAAGGTGTACTTTTGGAACTTGGAAAAAAAAAAAAAAGAATTCCATTGGAAGTTAAACAACAACCTTTTGGAAGACCCACTAATCAAAAGAGTAATAAACCAACTCCAGCTAGCAACAGCACAAGACATAGAAAACGAATACAAATTAACCAAGATGTGGACAATAATAAAAAATTCAATCAAACAACAATTCAAAACAACAAACACATAACACCTAAAGCACGAGAAGTAGCCTACAGATTACTCTTCGGGATGACCCCAATAAAAGGAAGACTCTCAACTACAACAGGGTCCAAATATACCTGTATAATTTGTAAAAAAGAAAACCAAAACCCAGAGAAACACTTATTTAGTGAATGTGAGCTGGTTGAGGCAGCAAAAAAAACTTTAGAAGATATTATTGACGCAAACAGTCAAACCTGTGCAAATGTAAATACTGCTATTTTCTTTAATAAAGTACCTAAAGCCATAAATAAAAAACTAAGAGACATCAATGTAATTATTTTATCAGAATATAGAAACCTTATTTGGAATACCTACCTACAAATTGTCTACCATAATAAACATCGTAGGGAAGTATTATTAGATCACATTTTAAAGGAAATCATTGAACGCAAAGTGAAACAATATAGCGCTAAATAAAACTACCAAGATTGTCCATTAACTTAAAGAAAAGAGAATATATGTATATATATATATGAATGTGTGTATGCTTGTGTATAGATATATATCCCAAATGACCCTTTTATATATTTAAAGACCCTGTAACCATATAATTAAAAAAGCTAGTACTGCAAATAAAAAAAAAAAGTGATCGCTCCTTGAAATTGACAAAGGTTAAGACAATTCAAGACACTACACAATCACGAAGGCCACGCCTTGACCTTGTGACTGTAATGACTTACACCAAAGTTTTGATCTACAAAGACGAGCGAGTTAGGCAGGAGAAAACGAGCGATCTCATTCGATTAAAACAGAGAATCATATCGAAATGGAACATTAGGCCAAAAAGTCAAAGAACGGAAACACAATAAGGAACCAGGAGCGAACACGTGAAAACCCAAGAAAAGGGAAAGAAGAGTAACTCCAAGAAATCAAGAACAAGGGCAGACCTTTACGTTTTATGTAAACACTGTTTTTCTTCTGTTTTTCCTGTATTGAGAATCAGGCATGACCACATGATATCTAAGCAAACAATTCTTTGTATAAATTTGTACTTTTTAACAATTATGTCCATAGTGACTTTTTTTTTACTAATATTGGAAAAATACCACCAATATCCGTATTGTGCATACCTGTGCAGTCTACATACAAATATATCATTTCTTACTACCTTGCAGACTTTTACAGTCTGTACTGATCTTCTTCTTCTGTTGTTCTAATATTGAGCATCAACATAACCGTTTAATGTCCGTAAGAGCTGAGCCGAAGGCTCTTCGAGCTCTAAGTTTGAAAAAAAACCTGCTTGGTCGTCCAGCCAGAACAGTTAAAAAAAAAAAAAAACGTGTGTGAACGCACAGTTCTGTTTGAGAGCGACCCGAGTCAATGCCTATATAAAGCATTGCTGTATCCAATGTCTTCAGCCCCCGACACATGGCCGAAGGCCTAGGAGCACTGGGAGCCTCCGTCATCTTCCTTCTTTGTACCAAGCTAACCGTGGGGGGACTCGCCATTTATGGAACGGTCCTTTGAGGAACGGCGCATGGATGTGTGACAGTTTTTGTGAGGACTTTTTTACAACCCCGCCCGTGCAAGGGGTGGACTCTCGTCTACCCGTGGGCATCCCCACGGGAGTTATGTTTTGCCATTCATTTCGCCTAGCTATCTCCTCAAATAGCCGTTTCCACCCGGGTGCCACGATGAGGCAGAACAGCGAACCCGGGTCAACATAACCTCATACCTCAACAAGCTTCTACATCAAATTGTTACTAAATTAGTATTTAGTGTCTTTTTTTTTTTTTTTACATATGCTAAAGTTTTTACTATTGTTAAAAAAAATTCTCCACCACCATTGTCAATATTGCGCATGCTTGTGCCGTCTACAGAGAAATAATATATTAAAGACGGGAAGAGGAAAAATTAAAAAAGGGGGGGGGGAATATTCAAGAAAAAAAAAGTATATATATATATATATATATATATATATATATATATATATATATATATATATATATATATATATATATATATATATATATATATATATATATATATATATATATATATATATATATATACATAATAACTTTCAGTACATCTCCAATTGGTCCCTGTGACCAAAAAAAAAAAAGCCACAAAGAAATTGTCTCTGAACAGAAACTCCTGATATACTGACTCTATCAGACAGGATTTCCACCTTGATGATGAGGAAGTGGTTTTCCAAATCTCAAGGGAGGAAATCAAAAATTGTCAAAAAAAGGGAGAAAACAAAAGAAACAATATAAATGTTTAAAAGCCTATGTTTGCATAAGTGTGTACACACATAGATGTGTATGCACGTTCGATAGAAGTTAATATAAAGAACTGGGGTAATGTAGCAAAGCACAAAGGAAACAACCATAAGCAATGTAGACAAAGTGGGAAAAAAATGTGACTACGATGTTTAAAATGTTTTAATATCCTTTATATTTCTACTTTCACTCTTTGATTGTTTCTATTTAATTACCTATTGTTGACATTCTCACCACATATAGTTTATGAACCTTAAATTTACAAAATATTCATTATATACTATTGGAAAAAAATAACGCCATATACAAAGCAATTTAAAACGTTAAAATATTATGACAACCTAGATGTAACTATATGCATTGCTATGTTTTGCAATCATTGTACTTTAAAATGTAACTACTTAATTTGTTTGCTTACTAATTAAATATGCATCTTTTTGTTAATAAAAAAAAAAAAAAAAAAAAAAAGCCCAATAAAGAGGCTAATAGCCCAAAAAAGGATGTAAACAGCTCGACAACTGAAGTCAAAACCTAAAAAGCTGAGGTATCCTTTAAAAAAAAAAAACGTATATGAAAACGCAACCGTCAATTCGTAGTTAAATAAAAGTTAGCATCAAACATTTAAAGCATATACATTTCACAGCCTTTCGGTAGGCATTTCGTTTGTAATATTTTCGTCTATCTATAAGTCTGATGGTGCAGTAGTAGTTTTGCCATGAAAAGCCAATGTTCTACACAACTGCCACACGGCACAAGTAACAATAGAAAATATAGGTTATTTATGAAAAACACTTTAAGTGTCAGATAGATTTAAAATAGTACATAAATATAGTGACAATAAAGGGAGAGTAGTCATCATAAAAGTGGAAACAAGAAATGAAACAATTACACTGGCCAACATCTACGCACCAGCAAAAAATACTGAGAAACGGGAATTTTTTGAATTTTTGAGTGGAAAATTACATGACACATATAAAGGGGATACCTTGATTCAAGGAGGGGATTTTAATTACATCACGTCCTCACTAGACAGGCAGTACACATCAACGGCGAATCTTCCTCTACAGATGAACCCTACCATAAATAACTTTCTGAAAGACATTGAGAGCGAAATCAAAATAATTGATGCGTACAGAAGAGTAAACCCCACAGGTCAGGACACTACTTCGGTGAGCAAAGCTTATCCCGCAACTTCCAGACTAGACAGAATTTATGTTCCAACGGAGTACCATATAAATAAGATTGCTCATTTGGAAGAGCCTCTGGAATACTCAGGCCATAAGGCAGTTATAGTTGCAATAAGTAAGGAAAGCAAAAAAAAAAGAAAAGGAAAACTAGTCACTGGAAATTTAATAACTCTCTCCTAGAAATACCTCTTTTTATAGAACTAATCTCAAACACACTCAATTCCTGCTTGCAAGATTTAAACAATCCAAACGTTAACCTAGCAAAAATATGGACAATAGTTAAAAATTCAATAAAACAACAATGTCAGGTAATATCAACACTGGTACAAACACGGAGAAAACAAGAATAAGAAAAACTGAAACACACTCTATTACACGCTGAGGATGAAATATATAGAACACAAGCCTCTTTAAAGCTGGCAGAATTAAACAATTACATCTACAAAGGAGCTGAAGTTAGATGCAGAAACTATATTAGTCTGGAAGGTCCTAATAAACTCTTTTTGTCATTTGAACAAAATGTCCAGTCAAATAAATGCATAACAAGTGTTCTTGATATACACGGTTCCAAAGTTGAAGATGAAGACAAAATAAAAGATGTTTTCACGAGACATTTCACAAACATCTATCAGGAAGAACCCATAAATAAAGAGGCTCAAGAATGTTTTCTAAAATATTGCAAACAGTTGAAGCAGGCTGATGCAGAACGTTTGGGGACCCCATTTACTCTAGACGAACTCAAAACGGCATTAGACTCGACACAAAACAATAAATCCCCCGGACCGGACGGTCTGACATTCGAGTTCTATACGGCTTTTTTTCCCTTAATAAGTCCTGTATTACTGCGACTATATAGTGACGCTATCATAACAGGAAAACTTCCAGAAAAATTCAACGAAGCATATATTACTCTAATAGCCAAAAAAACAACAGATAACAGTTCTCCAAGTGACTACAGGCCCATTTCACTACTCAATACAGACTATAAACTACTGACAAAAATGATCTTTAAACGACTTAAACCCTTCATTCCCCAACTCGTAGGACAAGACCAATACTGCACCCACCCCGACAAGAATATTGATGGAATGACACACTTCATTCGAGATTTTATCATTTACAGCCATGAAAAAAACTCTAGCGCTTCCTTGTTATCTGTAGACCAAGAGAAAGCATTTGACAGAGTCAGCCATAACTACCTCTTTAAAGTATTGGAAAAATGTAAAATCAGCCCTTTTTTAATTAAATTTATTAAACTAATTTACACCAATGCCAAAAGTAGACTAATAATCAACCATTCTCTAAGCCAACCCTTTCTAATTCAAAGATCCGTTAGACAGGGCTGTCCCTTATCCCCCTTTTTATATATCCTTTGTATAGAACCTTTTCTAGAATCTATTAGGTCAGATCCATCTATCAAAGGAACAAAAATCCCGGGACACATCCCGGTAGCCAAAGTCAAGGCCTATGCCGACGACACAACATTTTTTCCCTCCTCTGAAAAAGGATATAATTAACATAGTTAAAAAGTTTACTCTCTTTGGCCATGCCAGTGGATCAAAAATTAACATAAATAAATCCTCAATAATGGGTGTAGGGAGGTGGACAATTAAGGAAAAATATTCATTGAAACTTGTAAACAAAATCAAAATATGTGGTATAGAATACAATAGAAACCCCTTTTTGTTCTGTGAAGATCAGTGGAAAAATATTATTATTAAGGCATCCAATATAGTTAACATGTACAAGCATACAAGTTCTACCATCTTTGGTAGAGCCATTCTAATAAACAATTTAGTCATCCCAAAGATAGTCTATCTAGCGAATATTATAGAACCTCCAACAAAATACATATTTCAATTAAATAACATAATTAGAAGTTTCATCTTCAAAAATACACTTAAAAACATCAAACATACTACAATCATTCAAAACAAAGAGGATGGGGGGATCAATTTACAAGACATCAAAACTAAAATATGTGCACTCAGATTAAAATTCATAGGTCAAGTAGTTAAGAATCCAAACGATTTTCCCTTTACAATATATTATTATGGTTTGAGATTAAGCAATTTAATTCCAATACAAAACAACGCTCCACACTATTTTGGTACAAACTTACATCCTTTTTATAGATCCATTTCAAGAACTCTTCCTGGCAATGAACCCTTACTACACAAGAAATATAAAGAAATATACACAACTTTAAAAAAACAGTTACAGGATAATTTAGTTATGAGGATTAAATGGGGAAAAGATTTAAATATAACAGATTTTAAAGACACTTTTACTAATCTTCATAACAAACACATTGCAACAAAGGCTAAAGAAATATCTTACAGACTCATATTTGCGATGACTCCATTTTCAATAAAAAAACCTGGTGTAAAATTTTGTAAAATTTGTCAATCTGTTAATGGTGATAATGAAAAGCATTTATATTTAGAATGTTCTTTTTTTTAGTAATGTCAGAAATACTGTAAGAGAGTTATTGGAAGGAAACTGTGAAACCCATGTGAACATTAATTTATCTATTCTCTTAAATAAGTTGCCTAAAGCTAAACACAAAATGATACAAAATTTCAATTTAATAATTATATCTGAATACAGAAACTTAGTATGGAACAGTAGACTTAAAGCTATGTATCAAAATGTCAATTTTAACCCTAATATGTTGGATACAATATATAGAAATATAGTTGATTTTAAAATTGAACACTATAAAGGCTAACCCCAAATGTAATTTACTTTGATCCATTGTATGTACATATGTTATATATATATATATATATATATATATATATATATATATATATATATATATATATATATATATATATATATATATATATATATATATATATATTTTTTAATGTAATGGAAGGTTACATTTGTATCATAAATTATCAATTTACAAAGTCTGTTTAGACAATGAAGAAAACAAGTTTGAATGTATGGGTGTGTGCGTTTTATATTTAAAATTTGCATGTGTGTGTATCTAATACATCATTTATTCGCTTTAAAAATTATTACTTCTAAAAATTACCTGTAAACTATTTATTTATTTTCTTTCAACAAGAGAGACAATTAGGACTGGAAGATGCAAGGTGAAACTTCTTTTGATTACATCCCTTCGACCAGATCAACAAAATTTCAAGACAACCCAAACAGGACCGGATTTCATGAAAATGAACCAAATGGATTACTAAATTGTTTAAAAAACATAGCAGAAACGGAAAAAGAGGGGAAAAAAAAAGAACACTATTACAATAAACAATAATAATAAAAAAATTAAAGAGAACCTAAAAATGAGTTATATTCCAAAATGAAATAACTTTTAAGTTCTTCATGCACATACTTACTTTGAGCTCTGTACTTTTATAGAAACTAAATTACTTCATTATATGTACATTTTTGTAACTCTAGCAGACCCCAAAGAATCCTAGGGATATAGGATAAAGGTCCTTTGTCTTAGGTTCTTAAGGGAAAAATTGTTGCAAAAATAATATAATCAAAATGAATTTTAATAACTCATAAGTCTTTAAAAAAAAAAAAAAAAATTTTTAGCAAAACTCATTTTAAGGAACACTTTCAAAATTTTTTGTAAATGTCTTCCAGACCCTTGGTGTCATCAATTTCTGGACATTTACTGCCACCATTTTATGGACCTTTGCTGTCACCTTTTTCTGGACCATTGCTGTATCATTTTATTGGACTTCTGCTGTCATCATTTTTTGGACCTTGCTTTTACAATTTGATGAATCTTCGCTGCAGCCTACTCCGCGATCATACTGAAAATCCTGCAACATGACTTTGATAAAAAAAATTTTTTTTGTTTTTTTTTTAATGAAAATTTCTTTGTGTTATTATTAACTTGGAACGATGTTTTGTGTGTCTTCTTTTAAAAAAAAAAAAAAAAAAAAAAAAAAAAAAACCAATAAAGAGGCCAAGAGCCAAAAAAAGAGGCAAAGAAAAGAGGCAAAAGCCCAAGGATTCCTAGGATGTATTAAGCTCGACAACTGAAGTCAAAAGCTAAAAAGCTAAGGTATCCTAAAAAAAAAATATCTATTCAATGATCATCACATAACGTAAATGAAAACGCAACCGTTAATTCGTAGTTATATAAAAGTTAGCATCAAACATTTAAAGCATATACATTTCACAGCCTTTCGGTAGGCATTTCGTTTGTAATATTTTCCTCTATCTATAAGTCTGATGGTGCAATAGTAGTTTTGACAGAGTTGTGTGTAGGTCTTCTCTTTACTGCTAGATTTCGAGAAAATCTTAAAAATGCAATTTTTTGTGTTTTTCTCTCTAGCCAACTTTGACATATATAATTGCCATAAGTATATGTAAAATAATAGTTTGTTATCTCTCCGACTCTACCAGACATGGTAGTTACTTGGCGATAAGGAAATAGTGTCTCCGGTCTTAAGGTAGACAATCAAAAATTGTCAAGAAATGGAGAGTTTATAATTTTATGACAATAATCTTGTTCTATCCTAAGAACGCTTGCTGCAGTTGTAATACACAAACATACCAAAAGTATTGTAATATTTGTCGGTGGCATTCCACTTGTTCAATTTTTTTCTAGATACATTCATCTATATTTTCATTAGTAAAAAAAAAAGATGTCTTGCTGAGAGTATTTGACTTTGGTAAAAACTTTCAACATGTATGTAAATTGACTTCATTATCAATTTCTGGCTGTTACTGACACCATATTCTAGTTGTACAAAAATTATAAATAAAAAAAACAAGATAAGCGAGATGATCATTTAAAAAACATTTCAAGGCCTTTCCCTTGATCTGTGATATGATAGCTGCTTAATCAAAGGAATAATAAAAATTTGTTTGTAAAGGGTAACAGCAGCCCAGCGACATTATTTAAGGGATAGATAATGATAAAAATAGTTCAAAGAGATAAGCACTTAATATATTTTCGGACAAAATGGAAGTTCTAGAATATCCTAATACAGTTATTTATTTTAAAAAAATGAATAAACAATTTTTTATACATCGTAAGAGATTTGAACTCACTACCTTTGCCATGAAAAGCCAATGTTCTACGCAACTGCTACACTGCACAAGTAACAATGGAAAATATAAAGTATTAAAATGTATATGTTTTAAAACATTATTAGTACAATAAAAATGCATTTTTAATGTTGATTCCATATTTGACCTTTAAAATTCTAAATCTAGTAATATTTATATAGATTAAAAATAGATGACATCTTTTTCAAGAGTTATTCATCCTGCTAGGAATGACCGCTACCGTTTTTTATTTTGTAGTACAAAGACATAGAGAGCTCTATTGTTGTTTGAATAAGAAAAATTAGCATATTTTATAACAATAAATTCTATTTTTCAGTAAAAACTCACAGTTGCATAAATTTACTAAATTGATTTTAAAAGTCATTATTATAACAATTTTACAAACAAACAAAAATTTTATTCATTTTTTTGGGACAATTTATAGTGTTTTTTTTAATATAGTACATTTCAGAAATCTACCAATTTTACTTTTAATATTTAGTTTATATAAGAAGAAATTCTTTACCTGCCAATACGTCCAGAATTCTACAAAAATAGAATTGTATCTATTCAATAATCAGCACATAATTTGTTTTCATCGTTGGATGTGTTTATTTTCATACTCTTCAATTTGTTGTATTTTTTATTTGATTCGTTTGGATATTAAGTTTTTTTTATTTCCTGTGCAAGGAGCACAACCCCTTTTATCTCATTTGTGTTTCACCTGTTTATTTTCTAACTCTGTTTGTTACTACATGTCTTATTGAGCGTAAGGACTTGGAGGGAGGCCTTGTCCACTCTCCAGGAACCTTGCTGCTCATACTTTCCGGACAGGGGGCAGTCAGAGCCTCGATGGCGTCCATCGTCGCCGCCTTGGGGCTCAGGCCGGAGGAGGTGGGTCCCCTGTACCGTTTCGAAAACCCGTACCTATGGTTTCTGGGCGTCTCCTCACCCGTGGTGAGGGGAAGGATCCTGGGGCGGGTTTTCGGAAAAGAAGAAACGTTCAAGGTGGAAGTAACCACCTTGGACGAGGAAAAGATCAAGGTCACTCTCCACTGGGTGTCCCCCACCATTCTAAGGTAAAAATGGAGGAAATATTTGGAAGTATGGCGGAGGAGGGAACCAAAGTAGAAATCCAGAAAATAGAAGGCAGCGACAAGTGGGTGAGCTGGATTAAACCAAGAAAGGGCGCGGAGCTACCCCACTACATTCAGCTGAGGTACAAAAACGATTCTAGAACCTATAAGGTTTTGGTCACAACTCCGGGAAGGAGGCAGCAGTGCTGGTACTGCCAGAAAGAAGACCACTGGTCAAACCAGTGCCCGACTAGAGCCGCCCCCAGGGGAAATAAAAGGGAAACAGGGAAGTCCCAAGAGCCCTCAAAGTCCCAAGAGCCCTCAAAGGCAACATATGCAACGGCCCTGAAGGGAGTTAGCCCAAGGAAAACTGCAGAAGAGGAGGCAAAGGAGGTTGGTTTTACTTTGGTGAGGAAAAAGAAAGAGAAACCTCAAGAAGGGAATAAGATGGGAAAAACACCACCCTCCTCCCCAACAAAAGGGGAAAGGAGAAATAGTGCAGGAGGTACAAACTCCCACAATAAATTGAAGCCAGAAGGGAGGATAAGGTCGGAGCCTAACTCTCCGACCAAAAAGAAAAGGCAAAGGACTTTATCGTCCTCCTCCTCCTCTTCTTCCTCCGACGACCAGTGCGTGGACTTGGAGGCAGAGGAGGAAAGAAAGATAGAGATGGAGTTCCCCGATTCCCCAACCCCACTGGTCATAGATGAGGGGGGGACCCCAGAACGCACTCTAACTCATAACACACAAAGTATAACAAATAGGAGACCACGTACACACGCACACTTACAGAAGACAGACATCCAACAAATTCAAAGTCACACACAAACACACAGATAATAACACACATACTCCTTAGTTACCAACAAACCCACTTAAATACATAATCATGGAGGACATCACGCTTTTGACCCTTAACATTCATGGACTCACAAACAAACAAAAATACGTAGTCAACTTATCGAGAAAGTACAAACCAGACTTTATTTTTTTACAAGAAACAAATTTAGATAAAGAACACAAAGCACACAAATACACAACAGATATGGGCTTTAAGGAAGGGTGTTTTAGTTATGGTAGCAGATCCAGGGGGGTAGCCATCTTTCAAGTGTCAGACAGGTTTAAAATAGTGCACAAATATAGTGACAATAAAGGGAGAGTAGTCATCATAAAAGTGGAAACAAGAAATGAAACAATTACACTGGCTAACATCTATGCACCAGCAAAACAAACTGAGAAACGGGAATTTTTTGAATTTTTGAGCGGAAAATTACATGACACATATAAAGGGGATACTTTGATTCTAGGAGGGGATTTTAATTACATTACGTCCTCACTAGACAAACAGTACACAGCAACGGCGAATCTTCCTTTACAGACGAACCCTACCATAAATAACTTTCTAAAAGACATTGAGAGCGAATTCAAAATAGCTGATGCGTACAGAAGTGTAAACCCCACAGGTCAGGACACCACTTTGGTGAACAAAGCTTATCCCGTAACCTCCAGACTAGACAGATTTTATGTTCCAGCGGAGTACCATATAAATAAGATAGCTCATTTGGAAGAGCCTCTGGAATACTTAGACCATAAGGCAGTAATAGCTACAATAAGTAAGGAAAGAAAAAAAAAGAAAAGGAAAACTAGTCATTGGAAATTTAATAACTCTCTCCTAGAAATACCTCTTTTTATAGAACTAATCTCAAACACACTCAATTCCTGCTTGCAAGATCTAAACAATCCAAACGTTAACCTAGCACAAATATGGACAATAGTTAAACATTCAATAAAACAACAATGTCAGGTAATATCAACACTGGTACAAACACGGAGAAAACAAGAATTAGAAAAACTGAAGCACACTCTATTACACGCTGAGGATGAAATAGATAGAACACAAGCCTCTTTAAAGCTGGCAGAATTAAACAATTACATCTACAAAGGAGCTGAAGTGAGATGCAGAAACTATATTAGTCAGGAGGGTCCTAATAAACTCTTTTTGTCAATTGAACAAAATGTCCAGTCAAATAAATGCATAACAAGTGTTCTTGATATACACGGTTCCAAAGTTGAAGATGAAGACAAAATAAAAGATGTTTTCACGAGACATTTCACAAACATCTATCAGGAAGAACCCATAAATAAGGAGGCTCAAGAATGTTTTCTAAAATATTGTAAACAGTTGAAGCAGGCTGAGGAAGAATTTTTGGGTCCCCATTTACTCTAGATGAACTCAAAACGGCATTAGACTCGACACAAAAAAATAAATCCCCCGGACCGGATGGTCTGCCATTCGAGTTCTATACGGCTTTTTTCCCCTTAATAAGTTCTCTATTACTGCGACTATATAGTGACGCTATTATAACAGGACAACTTCCAGAAAAATTCAACGAAACATATATTACACTAATAGCTAAAAAAACAACAGATAACAGTTCTCCAAGTGACTACAGACCCATTTCACTACTCAATACAGACTATAAACTACTGACAAAAATGATCTTTAAGCGACTTAAACCCTTCATTCCCCAACTCGTAGGACAAGACCAATACTGCACCCACCCCGACAGGAATATTGATGGAATGACACATTTCATTCGGGATTTTATCATTTACAGCCATGAAAAAAACTCTAGCGCTTCCTTGTTATCTGTAGACCAAGAGAAAGCATTTGACAGAGTCAGTCATAACTACCTCTTTAAAGTAATAGAAAAATGTAAAATCAGCCCTTTTTTAATTAAACTTATTAAACTAATTTATACCAATGCCAACAGTAGACTAATAATCAACCATTCTCTAAGCCAACCTTTTGCAATTCAAAGATCTGTCAGACAGGGCTGTCCCTTATCTCCCTTTTTATATATCCTTTGTCTGGAACCTTTTCTAGAATCTATTAGGTCAGATCCATCTATCAAAGGAACAAAAATCCCGGGACCCATCCCGGTAGCCAAAGTCAAGGCCTATGCCGACGACACAACATTTTTTCCCTCCTCTGAAAAGGATATTAATAACATAGTTAAAAAGTTTACCCTTTTTAGCCAGGCCAGTGGATCAAAAATTAACATAAATAAATCCTAGATAATGGGTGTAGGGAGGTGGACATTTAAAGAAAAATATTCATTGAAACTTGTAAACAGAATCAAAATATGTGGTATAGAATACTATAGTAATCCTTTTTTTTGTGCTGTGAAGATCAGTGGAAAAATATTATTATTAAGGCATCCAATATAGCTAACATGTACAAACATACAAGTTCTACCATTTTTGGTAGAGCCATTCTTATAAACAATTTGGTCATCCCAAAGTTAGTTTATCTAGCCAATATTATAGAACCTCCTACAAAATACATATTTCAATTAAATAACATAATTAGAAGCTTCATCTTCAAAAACACACTTAAAAACATCAAACATACTACAATCATTCAAAACAAAGAGGATGGGGGGATCAATTTACAAGACATCAAAACTAAAATATGTGCACTCAGATTAAAATTCATAGGTCAAGTAGTTAAAAATCCAAGTGATTTACCCTTTACAATATATTAACATGGTTTGAGGTTAAGCAATTTAATTCCAATACAAAACAACGCTCCACACTATTTTGGTACAAACTTACATCCTTTTTATAGATCCATTTCAAGAACTCTTCCTGGCAATAAACCCTTAATACACAAGAAATATAAAGAAATATACACAACATTAAAAAAACAGTTACAAGAAAATTTAGCTATGAGGATTAAATGGGGAAAAGATTTAAATATAACAGATTTTAAAGACACTTTTACAAACCTTCATAACAAACACATTACAACAAAGGCTAAAGAAATATCTTACAGACTCATCTTTGGGATGACTCCATTTACAAAAAAAAAAACCTGGTGTAAAATTTTGTAAAATTTGTCAATCTGTTAATGGTGATAATGAAAAGCATTTATTTTTAGAATGTTCTTTTTTTAGTAATGTCAGAAATACTGTAAGAGAGTTATTGGAAGGAAACTGTGAAACCCATGTGAACATTAATTTATCTATTCTCTTAAATAAGTTGCCTAAAGCTAAACACAAAAGGATACAAAATTTCAATTTAATAATTATATCTGAATACAGAAACTTAGTATGGAACAGTAGACTTAAAGCTATGTATCAAAATGTCAATTATAACCCTAATATGTTGGATACAATATATAGAAATATAGTTGATTTTAAAATTAAACACTATAAAGGCTAACCCCAAATGTAATTTACTTGATCCATTGTATGTACATATGTCATATATATATATATGTATATATATATATGTGTATATATATATATTTATATATATATATATATATTATTATTATTATTATTATTATTATTTTTTTTTTTTTTTTTTTTTTAAATGTAATGGAAGTTTACATTTGTAACATAAATTATCAATTTACAAAGTCTGTTTAAACAATGAAGAAAACAAGTTTGAATGTATGGGTGTGTGTGTTTTATATTTAAAATTTGCATGTGTATGTATCTAATACATCATTTATTTGCTTTAAAAATTATTACTTCTAAAAATTACCTGTAAACTATGTATTTATTTTCTTTCAACAAGAGAGACAATTAGGACTGGAAGATGCAAGGTGAAACTTCTTTTGATTACATCCCTTTGACCAGATCAACAAAATTTCAAGACAACCCAAACAGGACCGGATTTCATGAAAATGAACCAAATGGACTACTAAATTGTTTAAAAAACATAGCAGAAACGGAAAAAGAGGGGAAAAAAAAAGAACACTATTACAATAAACATTAATAAAAAAAAATAGAGATAACCTAAAAATGAGTTATATACCAAAATGAAATAACTTTTAAGTTTTTCATGCACATACTTACTTTGAGCTCTGTACTTTTGTAGAAACCAAATTACTTCATTATATGTACAGACCCCAAAGAATCCTAGGGATATAGGATGAAGGTCCTTTGTCTTAGTTTCTTAAGGGAAAAATTGTTGCAAAAATAATATAAACAAAAATGAATTTTAATAACTCATAAGTCTTTAAAAAAAAAAAAAAAAAAAAAAAATATTTTTGGCAATACTCTTTTTAGGAACACTTTCAAAATTTTTTGTGAATGACCCTTGGTGTCATCAATTTCTGGACATTTACTGCCACCATTTTATGGACCTTTGCTGTCACCTTTTTCTGGACCATTGCTGTATCATTCTATTGGACTTCTGCTGTCATCATTTTCTGTACCCCCTTGCTGTCACCATTTTATGGAGCTTCGCTGCAGACTACTCCGCGATCGAACTGAAAATCCTAAAATATGACTTTGATAAGATGTTTTCAATGAAATTTTCCATGTATTATTATTATTATTTTTAATTTAGAACAATGTTTTGTGTGTCTTCTTTTGAATTTAAAAAAAAAAAAAAAAAAAAAAGCCCAATAAAGAGGCCAAGAGCCCAAAAAAGAGGCAATACCCAAAAAAGAGGCAAAGAAAAGAGGCAAAGCCCAAGGATTCCTAGGATGTACTAAGCTCGACACCTGTAGTCAAAAGCTAAAAAGCTGAGGTATCCTAAAAAAAAAAAAAAAAAAAAAAAAAATAAAAGAATCTTCGCTGCAGCCTACTCCGCGATCATACTGAAAATCCTGCAACATGACTTTGATAAAAATGTTTTTTTTTTGTTTTTTTTTGTTTTTTTTAATGAAAATTTCTTTGTGTTATTATTAACTTGGAACGATGTTTTGTGTGTCTTCTTTTTTATAAAAAAAAAAAAAAAAAAAAAAAAAAAGCCCAATAAAGAGGCCAAGAGCTTAAAAAAGAGGCAACGCCCAAACAAGAGGCAAAGAAAAGAGGCAAAAGCCCAAGGATTCCTAGGATGTATTAAGCTCGACAACTGAAGTCAAAAGCTTAAAAGCTGAGGTATCCTAAAAAAAAAAAAAAAAATATCTATTCAATGATCATCATATAATGTAAATGAAAACGCAACCGTTAATTCGTAGTTATATAAAAGTTAGCATCAAACATCTAAAGCATATACATTTCACAGCCTTTCGGTAGGCATTTCATTTGTAATATTTTCCTCTATCTATAAGTCTGATGGTGCAATAGTAGTTTTGACAGAGTTGTGTGTAGGTCTTCTCCTTACTGCTAGATTTCGAGAAAATCTTAAAAATGCATTTTTTTGTGTTTTTCTCTCCAGCCAACTTAGACACATATAATTGCCATAAGTATATGTAAAATAATAGTTTGTTATCTCTCCGACTCTACCAGACATGGTAGTTACTTGGCGATAAGGAAATAGTGTCTCCGGTCTTAAGGTAGACAATAAAAAATTGTCAAGAAAGGGAGAGTTTATAATTTTATGACAATAATCTTGTTCTATCCTAAGAACGCTTGCTGCAGTTGTAATACACAAACATACCAAAAGTATTGTAATATTTGTCGGTGGCATTCCACTTGTTGTTCAATTTTTTTCTAGATACAATCATCTATATTTTCATTAGTAAAAAAAAAAGATGTCTTGCTGAGAGTATTTGACTTTGGTAAAAACTTTCAACATGTATGTAAATTGACTTTATTATCAATTTCTGGCTGTTACTGACACCATATTCTAGTTGTACAAAAATTATAAATAAAAAAATACAAGATAAGCGAGATGATCATTTAAAAAAAAAATTTAAGGCCTTTCCCTTTACCTGTGATAAGATAGCTGCTTAATCAAAGGAATAAAAAAAATTTGTTTGTAAAGCGTAACAGCAGCCCAGCGACATTATTTAAGGGATAGATAATGATAAAAATAGTTCAAAGAGATAAGCACTTAATATATTTTCGGACAAAATGGAAGTTTTAGAATATCCTAATACAGTTATTTATTTTAAAAAAATGAATAAAAAAAAATTTATACATCGTAAGAGATTTGAACTCACAACCTTTGCAATGAAAAGCCAATGTTCTACGCAACTGCCACACGGCACAAGTAACAACAGAAAATATAGGTTATTTATGAAAAACACTTTAATCAAATTTTCTTACTGAAAGATAAATCTAATTTTGTTAAAACTGCCTCAAAATGTTAAATTTTATCTAAAGTATTAAAATGTATATGTTTTAAAACATTATTAGTAAAATAAAAATGCATTTTTAATGTTGATGCCATATTAAACCTTTAAAATTCTAAATCTAGTAATATTTATATAGATTAAAAATAGATGACATCTTTTTCAAGAGTTATTCATCCTGCTAGGAATGACCGCTACCGTTTTTTATTTTGTAGTACAAAGACATAGAGAACTCTATTGTTGTTTGAATAAGAAAAATTAGCATATTTTATAAAAATAAATTCTATTTTTCAGTAAAAACTCACAGTTGCATAAATTTACTAAATTGATTTTAAAAGTCATTATTATAACAATTTTACAAACAAACAAAAATTTTATTCATTTTTTTGGGACAATTTATAGTTTTTTTTTAATATAGTACATTTCAGAAATCTACCAATTTTACTTTTAATATTTAGTTTATATAAGAAGAAATTCTTTACCTGCCAATACGTCCAGGATTCTATAAAAATAGAATTGTATCTATTCAATGATCATCACATAATTTGTTTTCATCGTTGGATGTGTTTATTTTCATACTCTTCAATTTGTTGTTTTTTTTATTTGATTCGTTTGGATATTAAGTGTTTTTTATTTCCTGTGCAAGAAGCATAACCCCTTTTATCTCAATTGTGTTTCACCTGTTTATTTTCTTACTTTGTTTTGTTACTAACATGTCTGTGAAGACATTTCTTATTGAGCGTAAGGACTTGGAGGGAGGCCTTGTCCACCCTCCAGGAACCTTGCTGCTCAAACTTTCTGGACAGGGGGCAGTCAGAGCCTCAATGGCGTCCATCGTCGCCGCCTTGGGGCTCAGGCCGGAGGAGGTGGGTCCCCTGTACCGTTTCGAAAACCCGTACCTATGGTTTCTGGGCGTCTCCTCACCCGTGGTGAGGGGAAGGATCCTGGGGCGGGTTTTCGGAAAAGAAGAAACGTTCAAGGCTGAAGTAACCACCTTGGACAAGGAAAAGATCAAGGTCACTCTCCACTGGGTGTCCCCCACCATATCTAAGGTAAAAATGGAGGAAATATTTGGAAGTATGGCGGAGGAGGGAACCAAAGTAGAAATCCAGAAAATAGAAGGCAGCGAAAAGTGGGTGAGCTGGATTAAACCAAGAAAGGGCGCGGAGCTACCCCACTACATTCAGCTGAGGTACCAAGACGAACCTATAAGGTTTTGGTCACAACTCCGGGGAGGAGGCAGCAGTGCTGGTACTGCCAGAAAGAAGACCACTGGTCAAACCAGTGCCCGACTAGAGCCGCCCCCAGGGGAAATAAAAGGGAAACAGGGAAGTCCCAAGAGCCCTTAAAGTCCCAAGAGCCCTCAAAGGCAACATATGCAACGGCCCTGAAGGGAGTTAGCCCAAGGAAAAATGCAGAAGAGGAGGAAAAGGAGGATGGTTTTACTTTGGTGAGGAAAAAGAAACCTCAAGAAGGGAAAAAGATGGGAAAAACACCACCCTCCTCCCCAACAAAAGGGGAAAGGAGAAATAGTGCAGGAGGTACAAACTCCCACAATAAATTGAAGCCAGAAGGGAGGATAAGGTCGGAGCCTACCTCTCCGACCAAAAAGAAAAGGCAAAGGACGTTATCGTCCTCCTCCTCTTCTTCCTCCGACGACCAGTGCGTGGACTTGGAGGCAGAGGAGGAAAGAAAGATAGAGATAGAGTTCCCCGATTCCCCAACCCCACTGGTCATAGATGAGGAGGGGGGACCCCAGAACGCACTCTAACTCATAACACACAAAGTATAACAAATAGGAGAGCACGTACTTACGCACACTTACAGAAGACAGACATAAAAAAAAATTCAAGGTCACACACACACGCAGATAATAACACACATACTCCTTAGTTACAAACAAACCCACTTAAATACATAATCATGGAGGACATCACGCTTTTGACCCTTAACATACGTGGACTCACAAACAAACAAAAATACGTAGTCCACTTATCGAGAAAGTACAAACCAGACTTTATTTTTTTACAAGAAACAAATTTAGATAAAGAACACAAAGCACACAAATACACAACAGATATGGGCTTTAAGGAAGGGTGTTTTAGTTATGGTAGCAGATCCAGGGGGGTAGCCATCTTTCAAGTGTCAGACAGGTTTAAAATAGTACACAAATATAGTGACAATAAAGGGAGAGTAGTCATCATAAAAGTGGAAACAAGAAATGAAACAATTACACTGGCTAACATCTATGCACCAGCAAAACAAACTGAGAAACGGGAATTTTTTGAATTTTTGAGCGGAAAATTACATGACACATATAAAGGGGATACTTTGATTCTAGGAGGGGATTTTAATTACATCACGTCCTCACTAGACAAACAGTACACAGCAACGGCGAATCTTCCTTTACAGACGAACCCTACCATAAAAAACTTTCTAAAAGACATTGAGAGCGAATTCAAAATAGCTGATGCGTACAGAAGTGTAAACCCCACAGGTCAGGACACCACTTTGGTGAACAAAGCTTATCCCGTAACCTCCAGACTAGACAGATTTTATGTTCCAGCGGAGTACCATATAAATAAGATAGCTCATTTGGAAGAGCCTCTGGAATACTCAGACCATAAGGCAGTAATAGCTACAATAAGTAAGGAAAGTAAAAAAAAGAAAAGGAAAACTAGTCATTGGAAATTTAATAACTCTCTCCTAGAAATACCTCTTTTTATAGAACTGATCTCAAACACACTCAATTCCTGCTTGCAAGATCTAAACAATCCAAACGTTAACCTAGCACAAATATGGACAATAGTTAAAAATTCAATAAAACAACAATGTCAGGTAATATCAACACTGGTACAAACACGGAGAAAACAAGAATTAGAAAAACTGAAGCACACTCTATTACACGCTGAGGATGAAATAGATAGAACACAAGCCTCTTTAAAGCTGGCAGAATTAAACAATTACATCTACAAAGGAGCTGAAGTGAGATGCAGAAACTATATTAGTCAGGAGGGTCCTAATAAACTCTTTTTGTCAATTGAACAAAATGTCCAGTCAAATAAATGCATAACAAGTGTTCTTGATATACACGGCTCCAAAGTTGAAGATAAAAACAAAATAAAAGATGTTTTCACGAGACATTTCACAAACATCTATCAGGAAGAACCCATAAATAAGGAGGCTCAAGAATGTTTTCTAAAATATTGTAAACAGTTGAAGCCAGCTGACGAAGAATTTTTGGGGACCCCATTTACTCTAGATGAACTCAAAACGGCATTAGACTCGACACAAAAAAATAAATCCCCCGGACCGGACGGTTTGACATTCGAGTTCTATACGGCTTTTTTCCCCTTAATAAGTCCTCTATTACTGCGACTATATAGTGACGCTATTATAACAGGACAACTTCCAGAAAAATTCAACGAAGCATATATTACACTAATAGCTAAAAAAACAACAGATAACAGTTCTCCAAGTGACTACGGACCCATTTCACTACTCAATACAGACTATAAACTACTGACAAAAATGATCTTTAAGCGACTTAAACCCTTCATTCCCCAACTCGTAGGACAAGACCAATACTGCACCCACCCCGACAGGAATATTGATGGAATGACACATTTCATTCGGGATTTTATCATTTACAGCCATGAAAAAAACTCTAGCGCTTCCTTGTTATCTGTAGACCAAGAGAAAGCATTTGACAGAGTCAGTCATAACTACCTCTTTAAAGTAATAGAAAAATGTAAAATCAGCCCTTTTTTAATTAAACTTATTAAACTAATTTATACCAATGCCAACAGTAGACTAATAATCAACCATTCTCTAAAGCCAACCTTTTGCAATTCAAAGATCTGTCAGACAGGGCTGTCCCTTATCTCCCTTTTTATATATCCTTTGTCTGGAACCTTTTCTAGAATCTATTAGGTCAGATCCATCTATCAAAGGAACAAAAATCCCGGGACCCATCCCGGTAGCCAAAGTCAAGGCCTATGCCGACGACACAACATTTTTTCCCTCCTCTGAAAAGGATATTAATAACATAGTTAAAAAGTTTACCCTTTTTAGCCAGGCCAGTGGATCAAAAATTAACATAAATAAATCCTCAATAATGGGTGTAGGGAGGTGGACATTTAAAGAAAAATATTCATTGAAACTTGTAAACAGAATCAAAATATGTGGTATAGAATACAATAGTAATCCTTTTTTGTGCTGTGAAGATCAGTGGAAAAATATTATTATTAAGGCATCCAATATAGCTAACATGTACAAACATACAAGTTCTACCATTTTTAGAAGAGCCATTCTTATAAACAATTTGGTCATCCCAAAGTTAGTCTATCTAGCCAATATTATAGAACCTCCTACAAAATACATATTTCAATTAAATAACATAATTAGAAGCTTCATCTTCAAAAACACACTTAAAAACATCAAACATACTACAATCATTCAAAACAAAGAGGATGGGGGGATCAATTTACAAGACATCAAAACTAAAATATGTGCACTCAGATTAAAATTCATAGGTCAAGTAGTTAAAAATCCAAGTGATTTCCCCTTTACAATATATTATTATGGTTTGAGATTAAGCAATTTAATTCCAATACAAAACAACGCTCCACACTATTTTGGTACAAACTTACATCCTTTTTATAGATCCATTTCAAGAACTCTTCCTGGCAATGAACCCTTAATACACAAGAAATATAAAGAAATATACACAACATTAAAAAAACAGTTACAAGAAAATTTAGCTATGAGGATTAAATGGGGAAAAGATTTAAATATAACAGATTTTAAAGACACTTTTACAAACCTTCATAACAAACACATTACAACAAAGGCTAAAGAAATATCTTACAGACTCATCTTTGGGATGACTCCATTTTCAAAAAAAAAACCTGGTGTAAAATTTTGTAAAATTTGTCAATCTGTTAATGGTGATAATGAAAAGCATTTATATTTAGAATGTTCTTTTTTTAGTAATGTCAGAAATACTGTAAGAGAGTTATTGGAAGGAAACTGTGAAACCCATGTGAACATTAATTTATCTATTCTCTTAAATAATAAGTTGCCTAAAGCTAAACACAAAATGATACAAAATTTCAATTTAATAATTATATCTGAATACAGAAACTTAGTATGGAACAGTAGACTTAAAGCTATGTATCAAAATGTCAATTATAACCCTAATATGTTGGATACAATATATAGAAATATAGTTGATTTTAAAATTGAACACTATAAAGGCTAACCCCAAATGTAATTTACTTGATCCATTGTATGTACATATGTCATATATATATATATGTATATATATATATATATATATATATATATATATATATATATATATATATATATATATATTATTATTATTATTATTTTTTTTTTTATTTTTTTTTTTTTTATTTTTTTAATTTTTTTTTATTTATTTAAATGTAATGGAAGGTTACATTTGTAACATAAATTATCAATTTACAAAGTCTGTTTAAACAATGAAGAAAACAAGTTTGAATGTATGGGTGTGTGTGTTTTATATTTAAAATTTGCATGTGTATGTATCTAATACATCATTTATTTGCTTTAAAAATTATTACTTCTAAAAATTACCTGTAAACTATGTATTTATTTTCTTTCAACAAGAGAGACAATTAGGACTGGAAGATGCAAGGTGAAACTTCTTTTGATTACATCCCTTTGACCAGATCAACAAAATTTCAAGACAACCCAAACAGGACTGGATTTCATGAAAATGAACCAAATGGACTACTAAATTGTTTAAAAAACATAGCAGAAACGGAAAAAGAGGGGAAAAAAAAGAACACTATTACAATAAACAATAATAAAAAAAAAAAATAGAGATAACCTAAAAATGAGTTATATACCAAAATGAAATAACTTTTAAGTTCTTCATGCACATACTTACTTTGAGCTCTGTACTTTTGTAGAAACCAAATTACTTCATTATATGTACATTTTTGTAACTCTAGCAGACCCCAAAGAATCCTAGGGATATAGGATGAAGGTCCTTTGTCTTAGGTTCTTAAGGGGAAAATTGTTGCAAAAATAATATAAACAAAAATGAATTTTAATAACTCATAAGTCTTTAAAAAAAAAAAAAAAAAAAAAATTATTTTTGGCAATACTCATTTTAAGGAACACTTTCAAAATTTTTTGTGAATGACCCTTGGTGTCATCAATTTCTGGACATTTACTGCCACCATTTTATGGACCTTTGCTGTCACCTTTTTCTGGACCATTGCTGTATCATTCTATTGGACTTCTGCTGTCATCATTTTCTGTACCCCTTGCTGTCACCATTTTATGGAGCTTCGCTGCAGACTACTCCGCGATCGAACTGAAAATCCTAAAATATGACTGATAAGATGTTTTCAATGAAATTTTCCATGTATTATTATTATTATTTTTAATTTAGAACAATGTTTTGTGTGTCTTCTTTTGAATTTAAAAAAAAAAAAAAAGAGGCAAAGAAAAGAGGCAAAGCCCAAGGATTCCTAGGATGTACTAAGCTCGACACCTGTAGTCAAAAGCTAAAAAGCTGAGGTATCCTAAAAAAAAAAAAAAAAAAAAAAAGAATCTTCGCTGCAGCCTACTCCGCGATCATACTGAAAATCCTGCAACATGACTTTGATAAAAATGGTTTTTTTTTGTTTTTTTTAATGAAAATTTCTTTGTGTTATTATTAACTTGGAACGATGTTTTGTGTGTCTTCTTTTTTATAAAAAATAATAATAAAAAAAAAAAAAAAAAGCCCAATAAAGAGGCCAAGAGCTTAAAAAAGAGGCAACGCCCAAACAAGAGGCAAAGAAAAGAGGCAAAAGCCCAAGGATTCCTAGGATGTATTAAGCTCGACAACTGAAGTCAAAAGCTTAAAAGCTGAGGTATCCTAAAAAAAAAAAAAAAAAAAAAAAAAAAAAAAAATATCTATTCAATGATCATCATATAATGTAAATGAAAACGCAACCGTTAATTCGTAGTTATATAAAAGTTAGCATCAAACATCTAAAGCATATACATTTCACAGCCTTTCGGTAGGCATTTCACTTGTAATATTTTCCTCTATCTATAAGTCTGATGGTGCAATAGTAGTTTTGACAGAGTTGTGTGTAGGTCTTCTCCTTACTGCTAGATTTCGAGAAAATCTTAAAAATGCATTTTTTTGTGTTTTTCTCTCCAGCCAACTTAGACACATATAATTGCCATAAGTATATGTAAAATAATAGTTTGTTATCTCTCCGACTCTACCAGACATGGTAGTTACTTGGCGATAAGGAAATAGTGTCTCCGGTCTTAAGGTAGACAATCAAAAATTGTCAAGAAAGGGAGAGTTTATAATTTTATGACAATAATCTTGTTCTATCCTAAGAACGCTTGCTGCAGTTGTAATACACAAACATACCAAAAGTATTGTAATATTTGTCGGTGGCATTCCACTTGTTGTTCAATTTTTTTCTAGATACAATCATCTATATTTTCATTAGTAAAAAAAAAAGATGTCTTGCTGAGAGTATTTGACTTTGGTAAAAACTTTCAACATGTATGTAAATTGACTTTATTATCAATTTCTGGCTGTTACTGACACCATATTCTAGTTGTACAAAAATTATAAATAAAAAAATACAAGATAAGCGAGATGATCATTTAAAAAAAAAATTTAAGGCCTTTCCCTTTACCTGTGATAAGATAGCTGCTTAATCAAAGGAATAAAAAAAATTTGTTTGTAAAGCGTAACAGCAGCCCAGCGACATTATTTAAGGGATAGATAATGATAAAAATAGTTCAAAGAGATAAGCACTTAATATATTTTCGGACAAAATGGAAGTTTTAGAATATCCTAATACAGTTATTTATTTTAAAAAAATGAATAAAAAAAAATTTATACATCGTAAGAGATTTGATCTCACAACCTTTGCAATGAAAAGCCAATGTTCTACGCAACTGCCACACGGCACAAGTAACAACAGAAAATATAGGTTATTTATGAAAAACACTTTAATCAAATTTTCTTACTGAAAGATAAATCTAATTTTTTTAAAACTGCCTCAAAATGTTAAATTTTATCTAAAGTATTAAAATGTATATGTTTTAAAACATTATTAGTAAAATAAAAATGCATTTTTAATGTTGATGCCATATTAAACCTTTAAAATTCTAAATCTAGTAATATTTATATAGATTAAAAATAGATGACATCTTTTTCAAGAGTTATTCATCCTGCTAGGAATGACCGCTACCGTTTTTTATTTTGTAGTACAAAGACATAGAGAACTCTATTGTTGTTTGAATAAGAAAAATTAGCATATTTTATAAAAATAAATTCTATTTTTCAGTAAAATCTCACAGTTGCATAAATTTACTAAATTGATTTTAAAAGTCATTATTATAACAATTTTACAAACAAACAAAAATTTTATTCATTTTTTTGGGACAATTTATAGTTTTTTTTTAATATAGTACATTTCAGAAATCTACCAATTTTACTTTTAATATTTAGTTTATATAAGAAGAAATTCTTTACCTGCCAATACGTCCATAACTATATAAAAATAGAATTGTATCTATTCAATGATCATCACATAATTTGTTTTTATCGTTGGATGTGTTTATTTTCATACTCTTCAATTTGTTGTTTTTTTTATTTGATTCGTTTGGATATTAAGTGTTTTTTATTTCCTGTGCAAGGAGCACAACCCCTTTTATCTCAATTATGTTTCACCTGTTTATTTTCTTACTTTGTTTTGTTACTAACATGTCTGTGAAGACATTTCTTATTAAGCGTAAGGACTTGGAGGGAGGCCTTGTCCACCCTCCAGGAACCTTGCTGCTCAAACTTTCCGGACAGGGGGCAGTCAGAGCCTCAATGGCGTCCATCGTCGCCGCCTTGCGGCTCAGGCCGGAGGAGGTGGGTCCCCTGTACCGTTTCGAAAACCCGTACCTATGGTTTCTGGGCGTCTCCTCACCCGTGGTGAGGGGAAGGATCCTGGGGCGGGTTTTCGGAAAAGAAGAAACGTTCAAGGCTGAAGTAACCACCTTGGACGAGGAAAAGATCAAGGTCACTCTCCACTGGTTGTCCCCCACCATATCTAAGGTAAAAATGGAGGAAATTTTTGGAAGTATGGCGGAGGAGGGAACCAAAGTAGAAATCCAGAAAATAGAAGGCAGCGACAAGTGGGTGAGCTGGATTAAACCAAGAAAGGGCGCGGAGCTACCCCACTACATTCAGCTGAGGTACCAAGACGATCCGAGAACCTATAAGGTTTTGGTCACAACTCCGGGGAGGAGGCAGCAGTGCTGGTACTGCCAGAAAGAAGACCACTGGTCAAACTAGTGCCCGACTAGAGCCGCCCCCAGGGGAAATAAAAGGGAAACAGGGAAGTCCCAAGAGCCCTTAAAGTCCCAAGAGCCCTCAAAGGCAACATATGCAACGGCCCTGAAGGGAGTTAGCCCAAGGAAAAATGCAGAAGTGGAGGCAAAGGAGGATGGTTTTACTTTGGTGAGGAAAAAGAAAGAGAAACCTCAAGAAGGGAAAAAGATGGGAAAAACACCACCCTCCTCCCCAACAAAAGGGGAAAGGAGAAATAGTGCAGGAGGTACAAACTCCCACAATAAATTGAAGCCAGAAAGGAGGATAAGGTCGGAGCCTACCTCTCCGACCAAAAAGAAAAGGCAAAGGACGTTATCGTCCTCCTCCTCTTCTTCCTCCGACGACCAGTGCGTTGACTTGGAGGCAGAGGAGGAAAGAAAGATAGAGATAGAGTTCCCCGATTCCCCAACCCCACTGGTCATAGATGAGGAGGGGGGACCCCAGAACGCACTCTAACTCATAACACACAAAGTATAACAAATAGGAGAGCACGTACACACGCACACTTACAGAAGACAGACATAAAAAAAAATTCAAGGTCACACACACACGCAGATAATAACACACATACTCCTTAGTTACAAACAAACCCACTTAAATACATAATCATGGAGGACATCACGCTTTTGACCCTTAACATACGTGGACTCACAAACAAACAAAAATACGTAGTCCACTTATCGAGAAAGTACAAACCAGACTTTATTTTTTTACAAGAAACAAATTTAGATAAAGAACACAAAGCACACAAATACACAACAGATATGGGCTTTAAGGAAGGGTGTTTTAGTTATGGTAGCAGATCCAGGGGGGTAGCCATCTTTCAAGTGTCAGACAGGTTTAAAATAGCACACAAATATAGTGACAATAAAGGGAGAGTAGTCATCATAAAAGTGGAAACAAGAAATGAAACAATTACACTGGCTAACATCTATGCACCAGCAAAACAAACTGAGAAACGGGAATTTTTTGAATTTTTGAGCGGAAAATTACATGACACATATAAAGGGGATACTTTGATTCTAGGAGGGGATTTTAATTACATCACGTCCTCACTAGACAAACAGTACACAGCAACGGCGAATCTTCCTTTACAGACGAACCCTACCATAAAAAACTTTCTAAAAGACATTGAGAGCGAATTCAAAATAGCTGATGCGTACAGAAGTGTAAACCCCACAGGTCAGGACACCACTTTGGTGAACAAAGCTTATCCCGTAACCTCCAGACTAGACAGATTTTATGTTCCAGCTGAGTACCATATAAATAAGATAGCTCATTTGGAAGAGCCTCTGGAATACTCAGACCATAAGGCAGTAATAGCTACAATAAGTAAGGAAAGTAAAAAAAAGAAAAGGAAAACTAGTCATTGGAAATTTAATAACTCTCTCCTAGAAATACCTCTTTTTATAGAACTGATCTCAAACACACTCAATTCCTGCTTGCAAGATCTAAACAATCCAAACGTTAACCTAGCACAAATATGGACAATAGTTAAAAATTCAATAAAACAACAATGTCAGGTAATATCAACACTGGTACAAACACGGAGAAAACAAGAATTAGAAAAACTGAAGCACACTCTATTACACGCTGAGGATGAAATAGATAGAACACAAGCCTCTTTAAAGCTGGCAGAATTAAACAATTACATCTACAAAGGAGCTGAAGTGAGATGCAGAAACTATATTAGTCAGGAGGGTCCTAATAAACTCTTTTTGTCAATGGAACAAAATGTCCAGTCAAATAAATGCATAACAAGTGTTCTTGATATACACGGCTCCAAAGTTGAAGATAAAAACAAAATAAAAGATGTTTTCACGAGACATTTCACAAACATCTATCAGGAAGAACCCATAAATAAGGAGGCTCAAGAATGTTTTCTAAAATATTGTAAACAGTTGAAGCCAGCTGACGAAGAATTTTTGGGGACCCCATTTACTCTAGATGAACTCAAAACGGCATTAGACTCGACACAAAAAAATAAATCCCCCGGACCGGACGGTTTGACATTCGAGTTCTATACGGCTTTTTTCCCCTTAATAAGTCCTCTATTACTGCGACTATATAGTGACGCTATTATAACAGGACAACTTCCAGAAAAATTCAACGAAGCATATATTACACTAATAGCTAAAAAAACAACAGATAACAGTTCTCCAAGTGACTACGGACCCATTTCACTACTCAATACAGACTATAAACTACTGACAAAAATGATCTTTAAGCGACTTAAACCCTTCATTCCCCAACTCGTAGGACAAGACCAATACTGCACCCACCCCGACAGGAATATTGATGGAATGACACATTTCATTCGGGATTTTATCATTTACAGCCATGAAAAAAACTCTAGCGCTTCCTTGTTATCTGTAGACCAAGAGAAAGCATTTGACAGAGTCAGTCATAACTACCTCTTTAAAGTAATAGAAAAATGTAAAATCAGCCCTTTTTTAATTAAACTTATTAAACTAATTTATACCAATGCCAACAGTAGACTAATAATCAACCATTCTCTAAAGCCAACCTTTTGCAATTCAAAGATCTGTCAGACAGGGCTGTCCCTTATCTCCCTTTTTATATATCCTTTGTCTGGAACCTTTTCTAGAATCTATTAGGTCAGATCCATCTATCAAAGGAACAAAAATCCCGGGACCCATCCCGGTAGCCAAAGTCAAGGCCTATGCCGACGACACAACATTTTTTCCCTCCTCTGAAAAGGATATTAATAACATAGTTAAAAAGTTTACCCTTTTTAGCCAGGCCAGTGGATCAAAAATTAACATAAATAAATCCTCAATAATGGGTGTAGGGAGGTGGACATTTAAAGAAAAATATTCATTGAAACTTGTAAACAGAATCAAAATATGTGGTATAGAATACAATAGTAATCCTTTTTTGTGCTGTGAAGATCAGTGGAAAAATATTATTATTAAGGCATCCAATATAGCTAACATGTACAAACATACAAGTTCTACCATTTTTGGAAGAGCCATTCTTATAAACAATTTGGTCATCCCAAAGTTAGTCTATCTAGCCAATATTATAGAACCTCCTACAAAATACATATTTCAATTAAATAACATAATTAGAAGCTTCATCTTCAAAAACACACTTAAAAACATCAAACATACTACAATCATTCAAAACAAAGAGGATGGGGGGATCAATTTACAAGACATCAAAACTAAAATATGTGCACTCAGATTAAAATTCATAGGTCAAGTAGTTAAAAATCCAAGTGATTTCCCCTTTACAATATATTATTATGGTTTGAGATTAAGCAATTTAATTCCAATACAAAACAACGCTCCACACTATTTTGGTACAAACTTACATCCTTTTTATAGATCTATTTCAAGAACTCTTCCTGGCAATGAACCCTTAATACACAAGAAATATAAAGAAATATACACAACATTAAAAAAACAGTTACAAGAAAATTTAGCTATGAGGATTAAATGGGGAAAAGATTTAAATATAACAGATTTTAAAGACACTTTTACAAACCTTCATAACAAACACATTACAACAAAGGCTAAAGAAATATCTTACAGACTCATCTTTGGGATGACTCCATTTTCAAAAAAAAAAACCTGGTGTAAAATTTTGTAAAATTTGTCAATCTGTTAATGGTGATAATGAAAAGCATTTATATTTAGAATGTTCTTTTTTTAGTAATGTCAGAAATACTGTAAGAGAGTTATTGGAAGGAAACTGTGAAACCCATGTGAACATTAATTTATCTATTCTCTTAAATAATAAGTTGCCTAAAGCTAAACACAAAATGATACAAAATTTCAATTTAATAATTATATCTGAATACAGAAACTTAGTATGGAACAGTAGACTTAAAGCTATGTATCAAAATGTCAATTATAACCCTAATATGTTGGATACAATATATAGAAATATAGTTGATTTTAAAATTGAACACTATAAAGGCTAACCCCAAATGTAATTTACTTGATCCATTGTATGTACATATGTCATATATATATATATATGTATATATATATATGTATATATATATATATATATATATATATATATATATATATATATATATATATATATTATTATTTTTTTTTTTTTTTTTTTTTTTTATTTTATTTTATTTTTTTTTTTTTTTTATTTATTTAAATGTAATGGAAGGTTACATTTGTAACATAAATTATCAATTTACAAAGTCTGTTTAAACAATGAAGAAAACAAGTTTGAATGTATGGGTGTGTGTGTTTTATATTTAAAATTTGCATGTGTATGTATCTAATACATCATTTATTTGCTTTAAAAATTATTACTTCTAAAAATTACCTGTAAACTATGTATTTATTTTCTTTCAACAAGAGAGACAATTAGGACTGGAAGATGCAAGGTGAAACTTCTTTTGATTACATCCCTTTGACCAGATCAACAAAATTTCAAGACAACCCAAACAGGACCGGATTTCATGAAAATGAACCAAATGGACTACTAAATTGTTTAAAAAACATAGCAGAAACGGAAAAAGAGGGGAAAAAAAAGAACACTATTACAATAAACAATAATAAAAAAAAAAAATAGAGATAACCTAAAAATGAGTTATATACCAAAATGAAATAACTTTTAAGTTCTTCATGCACATACTTACTTTGAGCTCTGTACTTTTGTAGAAACCAAATTACTTCATTATATGTACATTTTTGTAACTCTAGCAGACCCCAAAGAATCCTAGGGATATAGGATGAAGGTCCTTTGTCTTAGGTTCTTAAGGGAAAAATTGTTGCAAAAATAATATAAACAAAAATGAATTTTAATAACTCATAAGTCTTTAAAAAAAAAAAAAAAAAAAAAAATTATTTTTGGCAATACTCATTTTAAGGAACACTTTCAAAATTTTTTGTGAATGACCCTTGGTGTCATCAATTTCTGGACATTTACTGCCACCATTTTATGGACCTTTGCTGTCACCTTTTTCTGGACCATTGCTGCATCATTCTATTGGACTTCTGCTGTCATCATTTTCTGTACCCCTTGCTGTCACCATTTTATGGAGCTTCGCTGCAGACTACTCCGCGATCGAACTGAAAATCCTAAAATATGACTTTGATAAGATGTTTTCAATGAAATTTTCCATGTATTATTATTATTTTTTTTAATTTAGAACAATGTTTTGTGTGTCTTCTTTTGAATTTAAAAAAAAAAAAAAAAAAAAAAAAGCCCAATAAAGAGGCCAAGAGCTCAAAAAAGAGGCAATACCCAAAAAAGAGGCAAAGAAAAGAGGCAAAGCCCAAGGATTCCTAGGATGTACTAAGCTCGACACCTGTAGTCAAAAGCTAAAAAGCTGAGGTATCCTAAAAAAAAAAAAAAAAAAAAAAAAAAAGAATCTTCGCTGCAGCCTACTCCGAGATCATACTGAAAATACTGCAACATGACTTTGATAAAAATGGTTTTTTTTTGTTTTTTTTTGTTTTTTTTTAATGAAAATTTCTTTGTGTTATTATTAACTTGGAACGATGTTTTGTGTGTCTTCTTTTTTATAAAAAAAAAAAAAATAAAAAAAATAAAAAAAAGCCCAATAAAGAGGCCAAGAGCTTAAAAAAGAGGCAACGCCCAAACAAGAGGCAAAGAAAAGAGGCAAAAGCCCAAGGATTCCTAGGATGTATTAAGCTCGACAACTGAAGTCAAAAGCTTAAAAGCTGAGGTATCCTAAAAAAAAAAAAAAAAAAAAAAAATATCTATTCAATGATCATCATATAATGTAAATGAAAACGCAACCGTTAATTCGTAGTTATATAAAAGTTAGCATCAAACATCTAAAGCATATACATTTCACAGCCTTTCGGTAGGCATTTCACTTGTAATATTTTCCTCTATCTATAAGTCTGATGGTGCAATAGTAGTTTTGACAGAGTTGTGTGTAGGTCTTCTCCTTACTGCTAGATTTCGAGAAAATCTTAAAAATGCATTTTTTTGTGTTTTTCTCTCCAGCCAACTTAGACACATATAGTTGCCATAAGTATATGTAAAATAATAGTTTGTTATCTCTCCGACTCTACCAGACATGGTAGTTACTTGGCGATAAGGAAATAGTGTCTCCGGTCTTAAGGTAGACAATCAAAAATTGTCAAGAAAGGGAGAGTTTATAATTTTATGACAATAATCTTGTTCTATCCTAAGAACGCTTGCTGCAGTTGTAATACACAAACATACCAAAAGTATTGTAATATTTGTCGGTGGCATTCCACTTGTTGTTCAATTTTTTTCTAGATACAATCATCTATATTTTCATTAGTAAAAAAAAAAGATGTCTTGCTGAGAGTATTTGACTTTGGTAAAAACTTTCAACATGTATGTAAATTGACTTTATTATCAATTTCTGGCAGTTACTGACACCATATTCTAGTTGTACAAAAATTATAAATAAAAAAATACAAGATAAGCGAGATGATCATTTAAAAAAAAAATTTAAGGCCTTTCCCTTTACCTGTGATAAGATAGCTGCTTAATCAAAGGAATAAAAAAAATTTGTTTGTAAAGCGTAACAGCAGCCCAGCGACATTATTTAAGGGATAGATAATGATAAAAATAGTTCAAAGAGATAAGCACTTAATATATTTTCGGACAAAATGGAAGTTTTAGAATATCCTAATACAGTTATTTATTTTAAAAAAATGAATAAAAAAAAATTTATACATCGTAAGAGATTTGATCTCACAACCTTTGCAATGAAAAGCCAATGTTCTACGCAACTGCCACACGGCACACGTAACAACAGAAAATATAGGTTATTTATGAAAAACACTTTAATCAAATTTTCTTACTGAAAGATAAATCTAATTTTTTTAAAACTGCCTCAAAATGTTAAATTTTATCTAAAGTATTAAAATTTATATGTTTTAAAACATTATTAGTAAAATAAAAATGCATTTTTAATGTTGATGCCATATTAAACCTTTAAAATTCTAAATCTAGTAATATTTATATAGATTAAAAATAGATGACATCTTTTTCAAGAGTTATTCATCCTGCTAGGAATGACCGCTACCGTTTTTTATTTTGTAGTACAAAGACATAGAGAACTCTATTGTTGTTTGAATAAGAAAAATTAGCATATTTTATAAAAATAAATTCTATTTTTCAGTAAAATCTCACAGTTGCATAAATTTACTAAATTGATTTTAAAAGTCATTATTATAACAATTTTACAAACAAACAAAAATTTTATTCATTTTTTTGGGACAATTTATAGTTTTTTTTTAATATAGTACATTTCAGAAATCTACCAATTTTACTTTTAATATTTAGTTTATATAAGAAAAAATTCTTTACCTGCCAATACGTCCATAATTATATAAAAATAGAATTGTATCTATTCAATGATCATCACATAATTTGTTTTTATCGTTGGATGTGTTTATTTTCATACTCTTCAATTTGTTGTTTTTTTTATTTGATTCGTTTGGATATTAAGTGTTTTTTATTTCCTGTGCAAGGAGCACAACCCCTTTTATCTCAATTATGTTTCACCTGTTTATTTTCTTACTTTGTTTTGTTACTAACATGTCTGTGAAGACATTTCTTATTAAGCGTAAGGACTTGGAGGGAGGCCTTGTCCACCCTCCAGGAACCTTGCTGCTCAAACTTTCCGGACAGGGGGCAGTCAGAGCCTCAATGGCGTCCATCGTCGCCGCCTTGGGGCTCAGGCCGGAGGAGGTGGGTCCCCTGTACCGTTTCGAAAACCCGTACCTATGGTTTCTGGGCGTCTCCTCACCCGTGGTGAGGGGAAGGATCCTGGGGCGGGTTTTCGGAAAAGAAGAAACGTTCAAGGCTGAAGTAACCACCTTGGACGAGGAAAAGATCAAGGTCACTCTCCACTGGTTGTCCCCCACCATATCTAAGGTAAAAATGGAGGAAATTTTTGGAAGTATGGCGGAGGAGGGAACCAAAGTAGAAATCCAGAAAATAGAAGGCAGCGACAAGTGGGTGAGCTGGATTAAACCAAGAAAGGGCGCGGAGCTACCCCACTACATTCAGCTGAGGTACCAAGACGATCCAAGAACCTATAAGGTTTTGGTCACAACTCCGGGGAGGAGGCAGCAGTGCTGGTACTGCCAGAAAGAAGACCACTGGTCAAACCAGTGCCCGACTAGAGCCGCCCCCAGGGGAAATAAAAGGGAAACAGGGAAGTCCCAAGAGCCCTTAAAGTCCCAAGAGCCCTCAAAGGCAACATATGCAACGGCCCTGAAGGGAGTTAGCCCAAGGAAAAATGCAGAAGTGGAGGCAAAGGAGGATGGTTTTACTTTGGTGAGGAAAAAGAAAGAGAAACCTCAAGAAGGGAAAAAGATGGGAAAAACACCACCCTCCTCCCCAACAAAAGGGGAAAGGAGAAATAGTGCAGGAGGTACAAACTCCCACAATAAATTGAAGCCAGAAAGGAGGATAAGGTCGGAGCCTACCTCTCCGACCAAAAAGAAAAGGCAAAGGACGTTATCGTCCTCCTCCTCTTCTTCCTCCGACGACCAGTGCGTTGACTTGGAGGCAGAGGAGGAAAGAAAGATAGAGATAGAGTTCCCCGATTCCCCAACCCCACTGGTCATAGATGAGGAGGGGGGACCCCAGAACGCACTCTAACTCATAACACACAAAGTATAACAAATAGGAGAGCACGTACTTACGCACACTTACAGAAGACAGACATAAAAAAAAATTCAAGGTCACACACACACGCAGATAATAACACACATACTCCTTAGTTACAAACAAACCCACTTAAATACATAATCATGGAGGACATCACGCTTTTGACCCTTAACATACGTGGACTCACAAACAAACAAAAATACGTAGTCCACTTATCGAGAAAGTACAAACCAGACTTTATTTTTTTACAAGAAACAAATTTAGATAAAGAACACAAAGCACACAAATACACAACAGATATGGGCTTTAAGGAAGGGTGTTTTAGTTATGGTAGCAGATCCAGGGGGGTAGCCATCTTTCAAGTGTCAGACAGGTTTAAAATAGTACACAAATATAGTGACAATAAAGGGAGAGTAGTCATCATAAAAGTGGAAACAAGAAATGAAACAATTACACTGGCTAACATCTATGCACCAGCAAAACAAACTGAGAAACGGGAATTTTTTGAATTTTTGAGCGGAAAATTACATGACACATATAAAGGGGATACTTTGATTCTAGGAGGGGATTTTAATTACATCACGTCCTCACTAGACAAACAGTACACAGCAACGGCGAATCTTCCTTTACAGACGAACCCTACCATAAAAAACTTTCTAAAAGACATTGAGAGCGAATTCAAAATAGCTGATGCGTACAGAAGTGTAAACCCCACAGGTCAGGACACCACTTTGGTGAACAAAGCTTATCCCGTAACCTCCAGACTAGACAGATTTTATGTTCCAGCGGAGTACCATATAAATAAGATAGCTCATTTGGAAGAGCCTCTGGAATACTCAGACCATAAGGCAGTAATAGCTACAATAAGTAAGGAAAGTAAAAAAAAGAAAAGGAAAACTAGTCATTGGAAATTTAATAACTCTCTCCTAGAAATACCTCTTTTTATAGAACTGATCTCAAACACACTCAATTCCTGCTTGCAAGATCTAAACAATCCAAACGTTAACCTAGCACAAATATGGACAATAGTTAAAAATTCAATAAAACAACAATGTCAGGTAATATCAACACTGGTACAAACACGGAGAAAACAAGAATTAGAAAAACTGAAGCACACTCTATTACACGCTGAGGATGAAATAGATAGAACACAAGCCTCTTTAAAGCTGGCAGAATTAAACAATTACATCTACAAAGGAGCTGAAGTGAGATGCAGAAACTATATTAGTCAGGAGGGTCCTAATAAACTCTTTTTGTCAATGGAACAAAATGTCCAGTCAAATAAATGCATAACAAGTGTTCTTGATATACACGGCTCCAAAGTTGAAGATAAAAACAAAATAAAAGATGTTTTCACGAGACATTTCACAAACATCTATCAGGAAGAACCCATAAATAAGGAGGCTCAAGAATGTTTTCTAAAATATTGTAAACAGTTGAAGCCAGCTGACGAAGAATTTTTGGGGACCCCATTTACTCTAGATGAACTCAAAACGGCATTAGACTCGACACAAAAAAATAAATCCCCCGGACCGGACGGTCTGACATTCGAGTTCTATACGGCTTTTTTCCCCTTAATAAGTCCTCTATTACTGCGACTATATAGTGACGCTATTATAACAGGACAACTTCCAGAAAAATTCAACGAAGCATATATTACACTAATAGCTAAAAAAACAACAGATAACAGTTCTCCAAGTGACTACGGACCCATTTCACTACTCAATACAGACTATAAACTACTAAATAAATTGATCTTTAAGCGACTTAAACCCTTCATTCCCCAACTCGTAGGACAAGACCAATACTGCACCCACCCCGACAGGAATATTGATGGAATGACACATTTCATTCGGGATTTTATCATTTACAGCCATGAAAAAAACTCTAGCGCTTCCTTGTTATCTGTAGACCAAGAGAAAGCATTTGACAGAGTCAGTCATAACTACCTCTTTAAAGTAATAGAAAAATGTAAAATCAGCCCTTTTTTAATTAAACTTATTAAACTAATTTATACCAATGCCAACAGTAGACTAATAATCAACCATTCTCTAAGCCAACCTTTTGCAATTCAAAGATCTGTCAGACAGGGCTGTCCCTTATCTCCCTTTTTATATATCCTTTGTCTGGAACCTTTTCTAGAATCTATTAGGTCAGATCCATCTATCAAAGGAACAAAAATCCCGGGACCCATCCCGGTAGCCAAAGTCAAGGCCTATGCCGACGACACAACATTTTTTCCCTCCTCTGAAAAGGATATTAATAACATAGTTAAAAAGTTTACCCTTTTTAGCCAGGCCAGTGGATCAAAAATTAACATAAATAAATCCTCAATAATGGGTGTAGGGAGGTGGACATTTAAAGAAAAATATTCATTGAAACTTGTAAACAGAATCAAAATATGTGGTATAGAATACAATAGTAATCCTTTTTTGTGCTGTGAAGATCAGTGGAAAAATATTATTATTAAGGCATCCAATATAGCTAACATGTACAAACATACAAGTTCTACCATTTTTGGAAGAGCCATTCTTATAAACAATTTGGTCATCCCAAAGTTAGTCTATCTAGCCAATATTATAGAACCTCCTACAAAATACATATTTCAATTAAATAACATAATTAGAAGCTTCATCTTCAAAAACACACTTAAAAACATCAAACATACTACAATCATTCAAAACAAAGAGGATGGGGGGATCAATTTACAAGACATCAAAACTAAAATATGTGCACTCAGATTAAAATTCATAGGTCAAGTAGTTAAAAATCCAAGTGATTTCCCCTTTACAATATATTATTATGGTTTGAGATTAAGCAATTTAATTCCAATACAAAACAACGCTCCACACTATTTTGGTACAAACTTACATCCTTTTTATAGATCCATTTCAAGAACTCTTCCTGGCAATGAACCCTTAATACACAAGAAATATAAAGAAATATACACAACATTAAAAAAACAGTTACAAGAAAATTTAGCTATGAGGATTAAATGGGGAAAAGATTTAAATATAACAGATTTTAAAGACACTTTTACAAACCTTCATAACAAACACATTACAACAAAGGCTAAAGAAATATCTTACAGACTTATCTTTGGGATGACTCCATTTTCAAAAAAAAAACCTGGTGTAAAATTTTGTAAAATTTGTCAATCTGTTAATGGTGATAATGAAAAGCATTTATATTTAGAATGTTCTTATTTTAGTAATGTCAGAAATATTGTAAGAGAGTTATTGGAAGGAAACTGTGAAACCCATGTGAACATTAATTTATCTATTCTCTTAAATAAGTTGCCTAAAGCTAAACACAAAATGATACAAAATTTCAATTTAATAATTATATCTGAATACAGAAACTTAGTATGGAACAGTAGACTTAAAGCTATGTATCAAAATGTCAATTATAACCCTAATATGTTGGATACAATATATAGAAATATAGTTGATTTTAAAATTGAACACTATAAAGGCTAACCCCAAATGTAATTTACTTGATCCATTGTATGTACATATGTCGTATATATATATATGTATATATATATATATATATTTTTTTTTTTTTTTTTTTTTTTTTTTTTTTTTTTTTAAATGTAATGGAAGGTTACATTTGTAACATAAATTATCAATTTACAAAGTCTGTTTAAACAATGAAGAAAACAAGTCTGAATGTATGGGTGTGTGTGTTTTATATTTAAAATTTGCATGTGTATGTATCTAATACATCATTTATTTGCTTTAAAAATTATTACTTCTAAAAATTACCTGTAAACTATGTATTTATTTTCTTTCAACAAGAGAGACAATTAGGACTGGAAGATGCAAGGTGAAACTTCTTTTGATTACATCCCTTTGACCAGATCAACAAAATTTCAAGACAACCCAAACAGGACCGGATTTCATGAAAATGAACCAAATGGACTACTAAATTGTTTAAAAAACATAGCAGAAACGGAAAAAGAGGGGAAAAAAAAGAACACTATTACAATAAACAATAATAAAAAAAAATAGAGATAACCTAAAAATGAGTTATATACCAAAATGAAATAACTTTTAAGTTCTTCATGCACATACTTACTTTGAGCTCTGTACTTTTGTAGAAACCAAATTACTTCATTATATGTACATTTTTGTAACTCTAGCAGACCCCAAAGAATCCTAGGGATATAGGATGAAGGTCCTTTGTCTTAGGTTCTTAAGGGAAAAATTGTTGCAAAAATAATATAACAAAAATGAATTTTAATAACTCATAAGTCTTTAAAAAAAAAAGAAAAATATTTTTGGCAATACTCATTTTAAGGAACACTTTCAAAATTTTTTTGTGAATGACCCTTGGTGTCATCAATTTCTGGACATTTACTGCCACCATTTTATGGACCTTTGCTGTCACCTTTTTCTGGACCATTGCTGCATCATTCTATTGGACTTCTGCTGTCATCATTTTCTGGACCCCTTGCTGTCACCATTTTATGGATCTTCGCTGCAGACTACTCCGCGATCGTACTTAAAATCCTAAAATATGACTTTGATAAGATGTTTTTAATGAAATTTTTCATGTATTATTATTATTTTTTTTAATTTAGAACAATGTTTTGTGTGTCTTCTTTTGAATTAAAAAAAAAAGCCCAATAAAGAGGCCAAGAGCCCAAAAAGAGGCAATACCCAAAAAAGAGGCAAAGAAAAGAGGCAAAGCCCAAGGATTCCTAGGATGTACTAAGCTCGACACCTGTAGTCAAAAGCTAAAAAGCTGAGGTATCCCAAAGAAAAAAAAAAAAAAAAAAAAATGTATCTATTCAATGATCATCACAAAACGTAAATGAAAACGCAACCGTTAATTCGTAGTTATATAAAAGTTAGCATCAAACATATAAAGCATATACATTTTACAGCCTTTCGGTAGGCATTTCGTTTATAATATTTTCCTCTATCTATAAGTCTGATGGTGCAATAGTAGTTTTGACAGAGTTGTGTGTAGGTCTTCTCCTTATTGCTAGATTTCGAGAAAATCTTAAAAATGCAATTTTTGGTGTTTTTTTCTCCAGCCTACTTAGACACATATAATTGCCATAAGTATATGTAAAATAATAGTTTGTTATCTCTCCGACTCTACCAGACATGGTAGTTACTTGGCGATAAGGAAATAGTGTCTCCGGTCTTAAGGTAGACAATCAAAAATTGTCAAGAAAGGGAGAGTTTATAATTTTATGACAATAATCTTGTTCTATCCTAAGAACGATTGCTGCAGTTGTAATACACAAACATACCAAAAGTATTGTAATATTTGTCGGTGGCATTCCACTTGCTGTTCAATTTTTTTCTAGATACATTCATCTATATTTTCATTAGTAAAAAAAAAAAGATGTCTTGCTGAGAGTATTTGACTTTGGTAAAAACTTTCAACATGTATGTAAATTGACTTTATTATCAATTTCTGGCTGTTACTGACACCATATTCTAGTTGTATAAAAATTATAAATAAAAAAAACAAGATAAGCGAGATGATCATTTAAAAAAAAAATTCAAGGCCTTTCCCTTGATCTGTGATAAGATAGCTGCTTAATCAAAGGAATAATAAAAATTTGTTTGTAAAGCGTAACAGCAGCCCAGCGACATTTTTTAAGGGATAGATAATGATAAAAATAGTTCAAAGAGATAAGCACTTAATATATTTTCGGACAAAATGGAAGTTTTAGAATATCCTAATACAGTTATTTTTTTTAAAAAAAAGAATTAAAATAAATTTATACATCGTAAGAGATTTGAACTCACTACCTTTGCCATAAAAAGCCAATGTTCTACGCAACTGCCACACGGCACAAGTAAACACAGAAAATATAGGTTATTTATGAAAAACACTTTAATCAAATTTTCTTACAGAAAGATAAATCTAATTTTTTTTAAACTGCCTCAAAATGTTACATTTTATATAAAGTATTATAATGTATATGTTTTAAAACATTATTAGTAAAATAAAATTGCATTTTTAATGTTGATGCCATATTTGACCTTTAAAATTCTAAATCTAGTAATATTTATATAGATTAAAAATAGATGACATCTTTTTTTAAGAGTTATTCATCCTGCTAGGAACGACCGCTACCGTTTTTTATTTTGTAGTACAAAGACATAGAGAACTCTATTGTTGTTTGAATAAGAAAAATTTGCATATTTTATAAAAATAAATTCTATTTTTCAGTAAAAACTCACAGTTTCATAAATTAACTAAATTGATTTTAAAAGTCATTATTATAACATATTTACAAACAAACAAAAATTTATTCATTTTTTTGGGACAATTTATAGTTTTTATTAATATAGTACATTTCAGAAATCTACCAATTTTACTTTTAATATTTAGTTTATATAAGAAGAAATTCTTTACTTGCCATTTTGTCCCAATGTCTACAAAAATAGAATTGTATCTATTCAATGATCATAACATAACGTAAATGAAAACGCAACCGTTAATTCGTAGTTATATAAAAGTTAGCATCAAACATTTAAAGCATATACATTTCACAGCCTTTCGGTAGGCATTTCGTTTGTAATATTTTCCTCTATCTATAAGTCTGATGGTGCAATAGTAGTTTTGACAGAGTTGTGTGTAGGTCTTCTCCTTACTGCTAGATTTCGAGAAAATCTTAAAAATGCAATTTTTTGTGTTTTTCTCTCCAGCCAACTTAGACACATATAATTGCCATAAGTATATGTAAAATAATAGTTTGTTATCTCTCCGACTCTACCAGACATGGTAGTTACTTGGCGATAAGGAAATAGTGTCTCCGGTCTTAAGGTAGACAATCAAAAATTGTCAAGAAAGGGAGAGTTTATAATTTTATGACAATAATCTTGTTCTATCCTAAGAACGATTGCTGCAGTTGTAATACACAAACATACCAAAAGTATTGTAATATTTGTCGGTGGCATTCCACTTGTTGTTCAATTTTTTTCTAGATACATTCATCTATATTTTCATTAGTAAAAAAAAAAGATGTCTTGCTGAGAGTATTTGACTTTGGTAAAAACTTTCAACATGTATGTAAATTGACTTTATTATCAATTTCTGGCTGTTTTAGACACCATATCCTAGTTGTACAAAAATTATAAATAAAAAAAACAAGATAAGCGAGATGATCATTTAAAAAAAAATTCAAGGCATAACATAATACATAATGATAATGAAACTAAAGCAAACATCCTAAACAAATACTTTGCATCAGCATTCTCAGCCCCAGGAGACAAAGACATATTTCTTAATTTGAACCAAGTAGACAACATAGAAGATTTAGTAGTACAAGAAAATGGAATTAAAAAACTATTAGCCAACACCAAACCAAATAAAGCGTCTGGACCTGATGGTATTCCAGCTAGATTACTCAAAGAACTAAGCAATGAGCTAGCCCCAGTGTTCAAAATACTCTTTCAGGCATCGCTTAACCAGGGCAGAGTACCAAAGGACTGGAAAGAAGCTAATGTCACCCCCCTATTTAAAAAAGGAGAAAAATCTGATCCAGGAAACTACAGACCAGTATCACTTACCAGCATCACATGTAAAATACTAGAACACATAATATGTAGCAATATCATAAACCACTTAGACAAACATAATGTCCTCACCCCATACCAACATGGCTTTAGGAAATATAGATCATGTGAAACACAACTAATAGGACTAATTGATGATTTCTCAAAAGGTTTAGATAATAGTGAACAAATAGATGCTATCTTACTAGATTTTTCCAAGGCTTTTGACAAAGTTCACCACCATAGTTTGCTTAAAAAATTAAAATATTTCGGCATTAACGGTCCACTGCATCAGTGGATTAAAGATTTTCTGATAGGGAGAGAACAAACTGTAATAATAAATGGCTCTAAATCAACACCAATAACAGTAAACTCAGGTGTACCTCAAGGAACAGTCTTGGGTCCACTACTATTTTTAATTTACATAAATGATTTACCAAATTGCATTAGTTCAGGAACAAAAGTCAGATTATTTGCAGACGATTGCATAATATATAGAACAATAAAAACAAAACAAGACACAGATATTTTACAAAGAGAATTAGATGAATTACAGAAATGGGAATCAAATTGGAGCATGTCTTTCCACCCAGAAAAATGTCAGTTGTTAAGAGTAACAAAAAAAATTAAACAAATTAATTCCACTTATCTTATTCATGGCAAACCAGTAACACAGACTAAAAACTCAAAATACCTAGGTGTTATAATAAATGAAAAACTGTCATGGAATCCACATATTGATGAAACTATAAAAAAAATCCAACAAAGCATTAGGGTTTATTAAAAGAAATTTCTATAAATCAAATAAGAACATAAAACTAAAATGTTATTTAACCTTGGTTAGGCCAATAATAGAATATGCATCCACCGTGTGGGACCCCTCAACTCAAGAAAACATTAAGAAACTGGAACAAACACAAAATAGAGCAGTGAGATTCATAACAAACGAATATTCACATTTGACTAGGGTATCACCATTACTAAAATCACTAAATTTAGAAAGCCTTCAGGACAGAAGACTCAAAAGTAAAGTAGCAATTATACATAAAACACTGAACCATAATCTTCAAATACAAAAACAAAATTTAATAAAATACTCTGAAAGACACAAAACAGCGACATTATTTAAGGGATAGATAATGATAAAAATAGTTCAAAGAGATAAGCACTTAATATATTTTCGGACAAAATGGAAGTTTTAGAATATCCTAATACAGTTATTTATTTTGTAAAAATGAATAAAAAAAATTTATATATCGTAAGAGATTTGAACTCACAACCTTTGCAATGAAAAGCCAATGTTCTACGCAACTGCCACACGGCACAAGTAAACACAGAAAATATAGGTTATTTATGAAAAACACTTTAATCAAATTTTCTTACTGAAAGATAAATCTATTTTTTTTAAACTGCCTCAAAATGTTAAATTTTATAAAAAGTATTAAAATGTATATGTTTTAAAACATTATTAGTAAAATAAAATTGCATTTTTAATGTTGATGCCATATTTGACCTTTAAAATTCTAAATCTAGTAATATTTATATAGATTAAAAATAGATGACATCTTTTTCAAGAGTTATTCATCCTGCTAGGAATGACCGCTACCGTTTTTTATTTTGTAGTACAAAGACATAGAGAACTCTATTGTTGTTTGAATAAGAAAAATTAGCATAGTTTATAAAAATAAATTCTATTTTTCAGTAAAAACTCACAGTTTCATAAATTTACTAAATTGATTTTAAAAGTCATTATTAAAACATATTTACAAACAAACAAAAAATTTATTCATTTTTTTGGGACAATTTATAGTTTTTATTAATATAGTACATTTCAGAAATCTACCAATTTTACTTTTAATATTTAGTTTATATAAGAAGAAATTCTTTACCTGCCATTTTGTCCTAATGTCTACAAAAATAGAATTGTATCTATTCAATGATCATCACATAATGTAAATGAAAACGCAACCGTTAATTCGTAGTTATATAAAAGTTAGCATCAAACATTTAAAGCATATACATTTCACAGCCTTTCGGTAGGCATTTCGTTTGTAATATTTTCCTCTATCTATAAGTCTGATGGTGCAATAGTAGTTTTGACAGAGTTGTGTGTAGGTCTTCTCCTTACTGCTAGATTTCGAGAAAATCTTAAAAATGCAATTTTTTGTGTTTTTCTCTCCAGCCAACTTAGACACATATAATTGCCATAAGTATATGTAAAATAATAGTTTGTTATCTCTCCGACTCTACCAGACATGGTAGTTACTTGGCGATAAGGAAATAGTGTCTCCGGTCCTAAGGTAGACAATCAAAAATTGTCAAGAAAGGGAGAGTTTATAATTTTATGACAATAATCTTGTTCTATCCTAAGAACGATTGCTGCAGTTGTAATACACAAACATACCAAAAGTATTGTAATATTTGTCGGTGGCATTCCACTTGTTGTTCAATTTTTTTCTAGATACATTCATCTATATTTTCATTAGTAAAAAAAAAAGATGTCTTGCTGAGAGTATTTGACTTTGGTAAAAACTTTCAACATGTATGTAAATTGACTTTATTATCAATTTCTGGCTGTTTTAGACACCATATCCTAGTTGTACAAAAATTATAAATAAAAAAAACAAGATAAGCGAGATGATCATTTAAAAAAAAATTCAAGGCATTTCCCTTGATCTGTGATAAGATAGCTGCTTAATCAAAGGAATAATAAAAATTTGTTTGTAAAGCGTAACGGCAGCCCAGCGACATTATTTAAGGGATAGATAATGATAAAAATAGTTCAAAGAGATAAGCACTTAATATATTTTCGGACAAAATGGAAGTTTTAGAATATCCTAATACAGTTATTTATTTTTTAAAAATGAATAAAAAAAATTTATACATCGTAAGAGATTTGAACTCACAACCTTTGCAATGAAAAGCCAATGTTCTACGCAACTGCCACACGGCACAAGTAAACACAGAAAATATAGGTTATTTATGAAAAACACTTTAATCAAATTTTCTTACTGAAAGATAAATCTATTTTTTTTTAAACTGCCTCAAAATGTTAAATTTTATAAAAAGTATTAAAATGTATATGTTTTAAAACATTATTAGTAAAATAAAATTGCATTTTTAATGTTGATGCCATATTTGACCTTTAAAATTCTAAATCTAGTAATATTTATATAGATTAAAAATAGATGACATCTTTTTCAAGAGTTATTCATCCTGCTAGGAATGACCGCTACCGTTTTTTATTTTGTAGTACAAAGACATAGAGAACTCTATTGTTGTTTGAATAAAAAAAATTAGCATAGTTTATAAAAATAAATTCTATTTTTCAGTAAAAACTCACAGTTGCATAAATTTACTAAATTGATTTTAAAAGTCATTATTAAAACATATTTACAAACAAACAAAAAATTTATTCATTTTTTTGGGACAATTTATAGTTTTTTATTAATATAGTACATTTCAGAAATCTACCAATTTTACTTTTAATATTTAGTTTATATAAGAAGAAATTCTTTACCTGCCATTTTGTCCTAATGTCTACAAAAATAGAATTGTATCTATTCAATGATCATCACATAATGTAAATGAAAACGCAACCGTTAATTCGTAGTTATATAAAAGTTAGCATCGAACATTTAAAGCATATACATTTCACAGCCTTTCGGTAGGCATTTCGTTTGTAATATTTTCCTCTATCTATAAGTCTGATGGTGCAATAGTAGTTTTGACAGAGTTGTGTGTAGGTCTTCTCCTTACTGCTAGATTTCGAGAAAATCTTAAAAATGCAATTTTTTGTGTTTTTCTCTCCAGCCAACTTAGACACATATAATTGCCATAAGTATATGTAAAATAATAGTTTGTTATCTCTCCGACTCTACCAGACATGGTAGTTACTTGGCGATAAGGAAATAGTGTCTCCGGTCCTAAGGTAGACAATCAAAAATTGTCAAGAAAGGGAGAGTTTATAATTTTATGACAATAATCTTGTTCTATCCTAAGAACGCTTGCTGCAGTTGTAATACACAAACATACCAAAGGTATTGTAATATTTGTCGGTGGCATTTCACTTGTTGTTCAATTTTTTTCTAGATACATTCATCTATATTTTCATTAGTAATAAAAAAGAGGTGTCGTGCTGAGAATATTTGATTTTGGTAAAAACTTTCAACATGTATGTAAATTGACTTTATCATCAATTTCTGGCTGTTGCAGACACCATTTTATAGTTGTACTAGAATTATAAATAAAAAAAAACAAGATAAGCGAGATGATCAATGTAAAAAAACTTCAAGGCCTTTCTTTTGATCTGTGATAAGATAGCTGCTAAATTAAAGGATTGAAAAAATTTTGTTTGTAAAGCGTAACAGCAGCCCAGCGACATTATTTAAGGGATAGATAATGATAAAAATAGTTTAAAGAGATAAGCACTAAATATATTTTCGGACAAAATTGCAAGTTTTAGAATATCTTAATACATTTATTTATTTAAAAAAATGAAAAAAAAAAGAAAACAAAACTATACATCGTAGGAGATTTGAACTCACTACCTTTGCCATGATAAGCCAATGTAACAATAGAATATATAGGTTATTTATGAAAAACACTTTAATCAAATTTTCTTACTGAAAAATAAATCTAATTTTTTTAATGCTGCCTCAAAATGTTGAATTTTATATAAGGTTAGGGTTAGGGTTAAAATTGTCGATTTTATTGTATTCTTAGGTTTCATTGACATAATACCACAGGGTACGAAGATACCGGTAATAATAATGTTTTATTATTATACTACCAGGGTATATTGTTAATATTTATATGTATTCAGTCAACTGATTGTTTAGAAGATATGATACAGTGTGAGCCTGGCCTAAGAGATGTTATTGAATACTCATCTAATTGATGGTTTTCTTAAGGGCCAATCTCTCATTCAAGTAAGAAACCTTTCCCTTCTGTTTAGCCTTCAAGCTTAGGAACAGGGAATGCACTCCACTTCTATAATACTGCTTTTTGTTTTAAAATATATTTGACTTGTATATTATACTGTTACGAATCTCACTATCCAGGCTCTCTGCAAACTGCACCATACACCACCAACGTAAAGAACTTGACAACTCAGGGCTTCAGAGTAACGTGACACTTTAATAGTTGAATAAATAACAGCCAATACTGTACAATTGGCAACACGTACACTGTACAAATATCTCTCCGATAACACCCTACCGCCGTATCAACTCTTGCACTGGCCTCTCCGTCTCGTTCCGGGCTTGCACTGGGTTCAACAGTTCAGGACTGACTTCACACACTGGTCTCGTTGTGTCGGACTCGATCACAGACCAAGATCAAGACGCCAGTCGTCTCAATTGTACTTTACAGTACTCCGCACTGAACCGTCGTAATGCTCCGTACAGAACCACACTGTTGAACTGTGCTGTAGTCGACCGTGTTCTGAACCCCTGTCGTGAACCGTCTTGACTGGACACCTCCGCTCTTTATACTGGCCTTCTAGAACCGGACGGAACATCGCTCGACGTTTCTAGCTTCGTCACATGACTACATCCCTCGTGACGCTCCTGAGCTCTGTTCACGGCAGCGATTATTCCCGAACTGTCCTGCTGACCGTCGTAACTCGTCACGGTTGACCACTCGTCTAGTGCTGGCCTGGGGCGATTTGCGTCGGCTGACTACACTCCGCCACTACCCCCATCTGTGCCACCACCAGATTTATAACAATATTAAATGCATTCTTTCTCTTTTAAAGCATTTTAGTACCTTGTATCACCAAAAAAACACTTAGATTGGTAATACCAATATTTTAACCCATACTTTAGAAAATAACAAAACTGTTTGCATAAACATTTTGAAAATAATCTGAAAAATTGCCTCCCTTATTAATATGGTCTCCCCTGTTTTTTAAGTGTGTATAGTTGTAAAAATAGTGTGCACTATGAAAAAAAAACTTTGCATTTTAATTTTACTAATTAAATGGTTAGCTTTCAGAAAAGGAAAAAAAGTAGCAAAAATGTAGAAATAGATCAGATTTTAAATCTCTTTTCTAGTTTTGCTATCCAAACAGGGCCGATGGACAGAAAGACCTGACAAAACTGATAGCGGCTATTCTCCTTTCATAAGCTGCTAAAATTCTTTTTGTTAGCAGCTTTTCGGTTTAGCAGTCCATATTCCATTGATACTTTCATATAATTCAGTACTATATATATATATATGCACAAATCCTCAATTGAAAAATGTTTCTGTAAAGGTTGCATAGTAATGTATTTGGTGTTCACTTACAATCTAGTTATACTATTGGAGCAACTATGTTTAATATCTATATTTTTATAGGTATCTGTTGTGTAAAAAGCTGAATTACAAGTCCAGTCTTTATACAGTTTTGCGAATGGTTTTAAATGTATGTTAGGTTATATTATGGTATGAAACAAGGCAATATCTGAGAGATTAGATAATTTTTATTGATCCAAACAAATGGATATTCAGTTTGACTACAGTTGACCACCTCAGCATAACTACTTTCACAATAACAAAATAGATGCATATATGAACCACATTCAGAAGTTCTCTCCTACAAAGTCTTGTATAAACACATTTTAAAATTCAACTTTCTTCTTCTTCTTTCTCATTTGACATGTCAGAGAGTTCAGAGAAGTAATCCTATATCTGAGGTGAACTGCCCAGTGGTTTCCAGATCAGGCAGTTTTCCGTATAGTTTTTGCTCTATAGGAGGTTTTTGGGGCCAGAGACATAAATTAACACAAGAGAACGAAGAAGAGGAAGAAGAAGTGCATAAATACATAAACTAGCTCAATCTTCTAGCTTTAAGTTTGGTGGATTTCTGTCTGATTACTGCTGCCCATTTTTGGAAATTTTTGCCTTACTTTCTCCTTATGTCATTCTCTCATGTACAGGGACATTCATACATTTAGGCCATATCATGTCACTTTGTATAGTAACACTTGAACCTTCAACACTAATGTGCAGTAAGATCTTTCTTGCCTACACTCCTGTTTACCTATTAACTTACTTTCTATGCAAATATATGTGTCAAGGCTACACCAACCCAGTAAACAAAGCGATGGTATCTGCTAATGATGGTTTTCTAAAACTAATTGTCATGGTTGTTTTAATTGCTTCAACACTAAACATGTTTAAGTTTCGAGAAACAATGCATAGAACTAAAAATAGCCAAGACAGTAAACAAATAAGCAGGGATCTTGTCAGTGACAGATTCTGGTTTCTTTTCTGTCATTTGAAGCTAATTTTCGAAAGTGATTAAATAAAAGGGAAGATAATAAGCTGGGGATAGTCAGTAAGTCTCAATCTTCATGTTAAGTCTACTTTTGTGAATCTATTATGAAATTATATATTTATATATAATTTATATTGTCTGTGAATAATGTGTTTGTGCTTCCTTCCTCGTCATTATATCTAAGAATCGTGTCCAATGTGTATCCCTGTTCTCCGAGGAAGTGATCAGCTTGTAGACACTGTGGGACTGACTATCATTACCTGAAACTGTCATCCTTCTACTTCATTGTTTGTTCATGGCAGACTTCCTTGTACACTTGAACTGGGTCTTTAACAGACTGACATGAGCCGAACATATCAGCAAGATAAGGAATGTGATGTCCGCTTGTCTGATCCCATTAGATTGGACCACATTTAAACTGAAAAAAATCCCTTGGCAAACGATCATATGTGCTCTGTCCAGCATAGCTGTCAAACATGTGCAAGATACATACATTTATAGATCATACATTCAGTCGGAACTATTTTGTGTCTCGTTTTTTGTTTATTGGTAAACCTCAAATATTGTCCACATGTGTGATATATTGTATAAAACAGATTACAGAAAGTTTACTATATTGTCTTTTTGAATGTTTATACAATTACTAATCAGAGTGAACACTGTAAATATTTACTACAGCTATTCATGAGACCCATTCAAGAATAATATTGAGAAGAGAATTGTTAATGTGTACACAATTTTTTCTGAGATTTAAAATTGTTTATTAAATCAAGAAACTGTTTGTAACATTGTATTATAATGTACACCTGAACTTTTTAATGTTCTATTACAATTAAAGTAAACAAATTTCCCTTTTAAGACCTTGTGATCTATAGGACAGATGATTTAAAGTTCATCTGTTTCTGTGGCTCACGGTTAACAAGGGTGTCATGTGGCCAGTGCAATGACCAACTGCCTTTACTTTACCCCAACTAATGTCAGGTACCCATTAGAGCTGGGTGGAGTCAGAGGCGCCCAAAGATCCCGAAATTAAAAATCTTCACCAGGATTTGAACCCGGGAATCAAAGCGCTTTACCTTACCGCGCCTCTTCTCGATTAGAATGTACATCTCAAAATGTTTTTAAATTCTATCAGAATATACATTGGAAACTGTTAGTAATGTTCTAATAGTGTGTTAATCAGAAATATACAAAATCTGAAGTTAAAGATTACATGCCATTGAAAATTTCCTTTTTTTTTTAGGAACTCCAAATTTCTTGCTCATTTTTAGAAGTCTGTTTTAATTTTATTGCATTTACTTATGGCATTAACATATTCCCATTTTCGTTTTCAAAGCTGTCAAGAAAGTCTTAACAATATATGACAATATTTTCACTATTTTTCTGAAATTTTAAAATATTTTTTTTTATTTCTAGATGTCCAGATTTTCATGCATTTCTCTACTTCCTTTTCAGTTGGTGTGTTTTTCTTAAACCCTGTAACAAATCATTCGTAACATTTAAGGACCATGTTCTTCTGTGACAGGTGTCTATTTTGCTTCCCCCCTTTCACTGATAAGGCTTTAAGAATAGCATATTTTGGCTGGTGTTAAGAACTGAAAAATGTTTTCAACTTGTCATATTTGTATTAGTTCATGGAATTAATTTTGTTCATGCTTAGTTGATTATTGATTTCAATGTTTGAACCATTTAAATTGTTTTTTTTTTTTGTTAAATCGTGTGTCGAAAGAAACTATTTTCTTTTTTTCTTTTTTTTTTTTACATTTTGAGATACAGTTACTATTATTTTTTTTTTTACAAAACTTATATCAACTCAATGGGTCTGTCTGGTACAACATTTTGAACACATTATTTCTCCCACTTCCCATTCTCGGATCAAGTTGAAACATTGCACAATTATTTGTTGGCTAAGACAATACATGTATCAATAAAAAAATATTAATAATTAATATATATTTATATAAATATATATATATATATTAATAATATATTTGGTCAATTTTGATTACTGGTTTTTTATAATTTTGTTGGAGATTAACAAGGGAAATTAATCCTTCCTGTGGTGAAATATGTCAGGTTATGTCCCCTTAAATAATTGTAAGTATTATTTCTCCCACACCCATTTTCAGATCAAGTTGAAACTTTCAACAATTATTTATTGTACCTTAAAAGACATGAATCAATTACATAATTAACCAATTAGTCAATTACTTACTGGTAATTAATTATTTTATTTCATATTGAAAAATGAAATAATTTTTCTAGATTCTTTATATAATTGCAAGTGCATAGTTCTTGCCCTTAGATAAGCGTTATATTTTAAATTGTTTATTATTTAATTTTGCATTTCATTAAATTAAAAGAAAAAAGCTTATTAAATTTATCTGATTTTTATTTAGTGAATGAAACCCTTATAAGCAAAGGAAAGACTGACTGATTCCATAGACCAGAGTTGGCCTACTTATTTCTAGATGAGTCCAAGAGTTGGCTTACTTATTTCTGGAATAGGAGTCTAAGAGTTGGCCTACTTATTTCTAGATGAGGAGTCAAAGAGTTGGCCTACTTATTTCTAGATGAGGAGTCCAAGAGTTGGCCTACTTATTTCTAAAATAGGTCCAAGAGTTGGCCTACTTATTTCAAGATGAGGAGTCCAAGAATTAGCCTACTTATTTCTAAATGAGTCCAAGAGTTGGGCGTCTTATTTCTAGATGAGGAGTCCAAGAGTTGGCCTACTTATTTCAAGATGAGGAGTCCAAGAATTAGCCTACTTATTTCTAAATGAGTCCAAGAGGTGGCCTACTTATTTCTAGAGGAGGAGTCCAAGAGTTGGCCTAATTATTTCTAGATGAAGAGTCCAAGAGTTGGTCTACTTATTTCTAAATTAGGGTCCAAGAGTTGGCCTACTTATTTCTAGATGAGGAGTCCAAGAGTTGGCCTACTTATTTCTAGATGAGGAGTATAAGAGTTGGTCTACTTATTTCTAAAATAGGGTCCAAGAGTTGGCCTACTTATTTCTAGATGAGGAGTATAAGAGTTGGTCTACTTATTTCTAAAATAGGGTCCAAGAGTTGGCCTACTTATTTCTAGATGAGGAGTCCAAGAATTGGCCTACTTATTTCTAGAATAGGAGTCTAAGAGTTGGCCTACTTATTTCTAGATGAGGAGTCCAAGAGTTGGCCTACTTATTTCTAGATGAGTCCAAGAGTTGGCCTACTTATTTCTAGATAAGGAGTCCAAGAGTTGGCCTACTTATTTCTAGATGAGTCCAAGAGTTGGCCCCCTTATTTCTAAAATAGGGTCCAAGAGTTGGCCTACTTATTTCTAGATGAGGAGTCCAAGAGTTGGCCTACTAATTTCTAGATGAGGAGTCCAAGAGTTGGCCCACTTATTTCTAAAATAGGGTCCAAGAGTTGGCCTACTTATTTCTAGATGAGGAGTCCAAGAGTTGGCCTACTAATTTCTAGATGAGGAGTCCAAGAATTAGCCTACTTATTTCTAAATGAGTCCAAGAGTTGGCCTACTTATTTCTAGAGGAGGAGTCCAAGAGTTGGCCTAATTATTTCTAGATGAAGAGTCCAAGAGTTGGTCTACTTATTTCTAAATTAGGGTCCAAGAGTTGGCCTACTTATTTCTAGATGAGGAGTCCAAGAGTTGGCCTACTTATTTCTAGATGAGGAGTATAATAAGAGTTGGTCTACTTATTTCTAAAATAGGGTCCAAGAGTTGGCCTACTTATTTCTAGATGAGGAGTCCAAGAATTGGCCTACTAATTTCTAGATGAGTCCAAGAGTTGGCCTACTTATTTCTAGATGAGGAGTCCAAGAGTTGGCCCACTTATTTCTAAAATAGGGTCCAAGAGTTGGCCTACTTATTTCTAGATGAGGAGTCCAAGAGTTGGCCTACTAATTTCTAGATGAGGAGTCCAAGAGTTGGCCTACTTATTTCTAAATGAGTCCAAGAGTTGGCCTACTTATTTCTAGAGGAGATTTAATTAAAGGACGTTCGGATATTACATAATGACTAAGGAAGATATACAATTTAACTTTCTAACAATTTGCTACAGGGGGTTAGGGATGTTAAAAAGAGTGATTTTAGGCTTTAAGCAATATCCGAATTTTCCATTAAGGCAGTGTTTCCCAAACGTTTGACCTGTGTACCCCTTGTATATTTTTTGTAGCCTAATGCTGAGTACCCCTCGACCCCCCATCCACCTCATTTTAATTCATCAACAGAACATAATAAATGGGTATTTTTAAAAATCACCAAAGTTAGTGACATACAATCCGTACACCTCTCTAAAGTCTTCCCGTAACCCTGGGGGGGGAGGGGGGTACGCGTATCTCACTTTGGGAAACACTGCACTATGGGAAATGGAGAGACTGCTTTAGTCTGTCCCTGGCTGTGAGTGTTTGACAAACAAACAAAACATATCAGAAGAAAAAACAACAAACACAAAGACTAAAATGGAAGCCTATTTTTAAATCACTTCCTGTTCACAAATTTGTCCCTTCCGGTTTACAAATGTATTACTTCAGCAAGCGTACCTTATCACGAAAAGAAGTCTAAATGAAAGTTTTGGTTTGGCCCCGTGTTTGGACTCCTTACTACATTTGACTTCCTGGGACACTCACACTTTTGGAGTTGGCCTACTCTAACTTCCACTAGCAGGCGTATTACTTAAATAAATGCGGGGGGTTGGGGGTTTCTGTTACAAACAAAATAAACTTGTCGTTCATTGGTAGATATTTACAGCTTTCAATCTCAGTGTAAAACAAAACAACATGTGAAATGACAAGCTATCGAAGGGCTGTAAAATACCTCTCTCAACTCACTTAAAAGCTACTGGTCTCAGTGGATACTAATATTGTCACGTGGTTCCATCTCTAGTCTCCCCCCTTCTTACTCCATGCATCACCCGCCACTTAAACACACACACACACACACACACACTTGTTATCAGTCAGTATCATCCTTGATTTTCGCAAGCACGACCGCATTTAGGGTAAAGCCAGAGGTTCTCAACCTTTTTTCACTCCTAGTACAATTTCATACTATGCGGCAACCTTCCGCCATATTTTTTATTGCGTTAATAGGCCTGGCTAAATGGGATATCGCTATGTTATAAAAATCGTTATCAAAATGTCTATATCTGATATCCATGATATATTTTTATTATTAGAAACTGAACACTACGAAAGCTTAATTTAGTGTCAAATGTTAACTGAAATTTGAAAAGTAGACCTGTACCTAACCTTCGAAAACATAGACTACTGTCTTTGATACAGTAAATTAGACTGATACAAAAATATTGTTGCGACAGTCTTTGATACAGTAAATTAGACTGATACAAAAATATTGTTGCGACAGTCTTTGATACAGTAAATTAGACTGATACAAAAATATTGTTGCGACAGTCTTTGATACAGTAAATTAGACTGATACAAAAATATTGTTGCGACAGTCTTTGATACAGTAAATTAGACTGATACAAAAATATTGTTGCGACAGTCTTTGATACAGTAAATTAGACTGATACAAAAATATTGTTGCGACAGTCTTTGATACAGTAAATTAGACTGATACAAAAATATTGTTGCGACAGTCTTTGATACAGTAAATTAGACTGATACAAAAATATTGTTGCGACAGTCTTTGCAAACGCACCAACTTTAGTGCGAAGGTTGAACTTGTTTCTGTTTCACCTGATCAGAAATACTCGGGGCAGTCTTTGTAGTATTACGAAAAACGTGATCTCTATCATCAAGTCTATTTCTGTATTTAGACTTGATACTCAAGCGCCTGAAAAACCCAGTTGCAAAGATATGTTGTTGGAAATGGAAGAAGAAGGTGCATACACAATTTCAGATAGAACCCGATATGACTAGAAACAATGGAACCAGAATTGTGTAACTGACATTGAAGATAAGATATTGATCTAATCAAATGGAGATTCAGTTGGACTACAATTAACAACCTCAGCGTAACTACTGTAACAATAACAATATAGATGCAAATACGAACAACATTCACACAAGAAACACATACACACTCACAACCAGGGCTTTATGAACTCTATGTACTTCTCGATGACGACCAATGACTTTGTAACACTCAGACCGAAAGTGGGATGAAGGATTTTTAAAATCTTTCTGTTTTAGTCTTAATGGAAAGGAGACGACCAAATCGTTATTAGCTGCCTCGCTATCGATGAAGGGGCTATGTGTTTATGGCAGTGTCTTCGTTGCTAATGTCTGTCCATGATCCATACAGTGAGTTTCGATGACTCATTTTGTATCAAACGTTGAAATTGAGACCGACTTCCAACCATACTTGGATGGTTGCCTGGTCGTGTGGTTTGCGCGCTGGTCTGTCGTCCGGTATTATCGATGGTCCCGGTTTCAAACCCTGCCCGATCCCATCCCCCGTCGTCCTGGACTAGGAAGTAAACTATCTTAAACTCTGAAGGAGCATTCGAAACATTTAAAACATTTTACAAACAAACATAGCTGAAAGACCATCTGTGCAGACACCACGAATATAAAACAAACTTTGTCAATCCCATCACGTGGTGAAGATGGCGTTTCGGGAGATTTGCAAAATAGAAACTTGTTTTTTTAAATCACCGTTATGTATATATCTCACTTAAACTATCAATTGTGATCAATTTACAACGTCTGAATGCTAAATATTGTTAATGGAGCGGACATCATTTCATGATCGATAATATCAACAAACTGCTCTCCTGTGAACTCTGTCATTAGATAAGAGAATTGTACTTAATTTATTTACAGATTAGGCTCCAAACATAACTCTAGTAATGTCTTTAACTACTGACTTCTTAGTAGTGAGGTTTTCTCTAGCGACTCTGAAAGCCACCGAAAAAGAAGCTTAAACGGCTGCTATGTTTTGATTATGATATTTGCCCACTGAGTCAAGTCTTTTTTTTTATTTCGTCGGCCTTTAAAACGCAAATACTGGATATCGGCAAAGCTCGGACATTTGTTCTGATTCGTACATTCGGCAGATAGAACTTCAGTACAAATGGCGCATCGGGGTATTTCAATTCATACTTTAACTAGGTTTAGGCCCCAAAACCATGCCGCAACAAAAATCGTCCAATATATTTTCTTTTCTAGCATTCTTTTGTTCGAGATCCATGTTCATGTTTCGCAATACTTTGAAAAAACGATGGCGCATTAACACTTTCAATTACTTCACGACGTGCTTAAATCTTCAACATAGAAATAGAGTTTGATCCCGAAGTGACGTTACGCCACGCGATCGATGGACAGTAACTCCAACTGTTGAAAATAGCTTATTCTACAACAATGGAGATGTGGTCTCCTGCCTCTGTTTTCGAATGACATTTTAAAAAAAAGTAACTTCAAATGAAAAACATGTCTAACCTCAATAATGGTTTCACAATTACTAACTCAAAGCGCCCTCTGTCTATTCTGGCTATATGCCCGGGCTTTTTATATTTGACACCCTCACTTTTTTAGTTTTTTTTAGTTTATTTATTTGACTCTTGGTAATCGTTTCATATTTTGTATTTATATTTTTTAAAAATCAGATGAATAATAAACGAAAAAAAACAAATTTCCGATGGTCTTAGGCCACCACTGGCACATGGTCATTCGACCCTCAAAGGGGTCACGATCCACAGGTTGAGAACCCCTGTCTTATGCTATTTTAGAAGTGGGTCCCCTCAGTAATCAACACAATGCTCTTTATCCTTAGCACTTTAAGCAAAATAGAGGGGGATCTGAAACTAAAGGTTATGTTGCCTGTGGGTAAAACCAGGAGTGCTCTATAAAATTATGTGTCTGCGTGGGTTAAGGCTAGCAACGTGTCTTTTGGTGGACCTGTCAACCTAATCGATTCTATGGCGCTTAAAATATAGTGAAAAAGAGATATGGAGTCGTAGTGGCAAAATACTTATGAAATATCAAGGGGCCCTTTTATAGTGGACACCCGCAATGCTGATGTGGTACAGAGAGTATAGATTTATAGATCTAGTATGCTAGACTTGAGAGGGCCTCTTTAAAATTGTACAGATTAAAGGCTTTCTACACAGCTGCTAAATGTAATTGGTTTCTTCCACCAAAATATGATGGGTACTGTGCAGTTCAACGGCGCCTGCTCCAAAAGTTTCAGTATAAACAGCGGGAGTCCCTTTGCCTCAACTCTCTTCGTAATACTCTTTTTGTTATATTATCAATTAAGATGAAATAATAACACACTGCTGTTTAGGTTACAACTCCATTTTATTGACATGACAAGAAAGTGAAAACTAACAGGAGACTTTAATACACACTCATAACATACTTGAGAAAAACATACTGAACAGTAGAACAAGAAAGACTTCAAGTAATTTAAACAAACAAACAAACACATAAACACAAATACACATATAAATGTAACATCCTCCGGTGTTTGTGGTTTATCATATACATATATAGTCACTAGTTCTTGTGGACTTTACCACGTTTGCCCCATACCAGCCCCATAAGGGTTCCATCAGGGCTTCATAAGGGCCCCCTAACTGAGCCCAGACTCAGCCCTAAGGGCCCCCGTTTGGGCCAACGTTCATCCCCAAAATTAGGCCCATGTGTTTAGCCCTTTCTGGCCCGTCAATGTTTGCCCCATACTGGCCCCATGAGGGTTCCATCTGGGCTTCATCTAGCCTTCTAACTGAGCCCAGACTTGACCCTTAAGGGCCCTATTTGGGCTTTCATTAATTGTCCCCAAAGAGCCAAGTATCTGTTGGGGCCCACAAGTCCTTCCCCTTACTGGCCCTATTTGGGCTTTCATTAATTGTCCACAAAGGGCCAAGTATCTGTTGGGGCCCACAAGTCCTTCCCCTAACTGGCCCCACAAGGGTTTAACACGGGGATTTTCTGAGCCCCCTGACTGAGCTTATACTCAGCCCTAAGGGCACCTGTTTGGGCCAATGTTCATCCCCCAGTTGGGGCGCATATGGTTAGCATGGGCTGGCCCAGTTGGGGCCCTTACTGGGCCCAAAATCTTTGCTATCAGGCATTGGCGTACTGGGTATCAAAATCGGCCCGGGCATTACCATATAAACCGGCCCACAAAAGGCATGTCATATATTTTCGGTGGGGGGGGGATTTTTACCCACTCTGCAATTTATATATATATATATATATATATATATATATATATATATAAGAGTGTGTGTCTATATGTAATTAATCTTCATTACATTCTGATCTTTCATTCTTTCAAACGTTTTTTCTACCCTAGAATACTCTCTTCCTATAATTAGTGGAAAGACAGTACACACCTCCAAAGGGCAGCTAGGGAGTCCGTCCTCGCCCCGGAACCAAGCAGTATTTTCCGTTATTTTAAGATTTAAAAATGCATATTCTGAGGTATCTACAGAGCAATTAGCCTGCTACTCTTCCGCTAAAGAAATTCAAAAAACAAATCTGCTATTCACTGGAGTCCAACGACCCTCCCCTCCCGGCTACGCCCATGTGTTATATTACAGGTGTAAGCCTAATTCTCTTCAAAATGTATAAAGTTTGATAAGACATCGAAAACTGGATGTATGCATTCGTAGGATTACAAAATGTATTATATTTATACATGTATGTAGTCTGAAAACTATAAACAATACAATAGCAGCCTAATGAGTTTGAAGCTTTTTGGTATTACTTAATAGATTACAGACGTTTCTTCAAAAAATAAGATTGTTACGTCTTACGCATTTCGTGTGTCAATCTAGTCATGCATGTTGATCAGTGACTTAAAATATGCTAAATTATTGGTTTTCCTGGCTGACTCAGGCAACCCATTCCACTAATTGATAATAGAAAGCAGAACGGTTAGAGAAGGCACTTACTTAATGTAAAAAGCTCGGTAAAACTTCAAAAGCTCTTGCTTCCTCCTAGTACATTCTCAAAAAAGCGATTTATATATGAATATACCATGACCCATAATTTAAAATATAAATCTCCTTTCATTAAATATCGGATGTGACAGCGCTATATAAATTATAGTAATAATTTTTATCATTAATGACTTCATGCTAAGCATAAGTTTGCCATTACTTATAATAGTATAAAAATTGATTTAGATCTAGATTTATTTTATAATTAAATAAATTTTTTTTGTAAGACTTAAGTGCAGTATTTTTAGATCTATGTTATTAAAAATAAACAAAAAGAAACTTACTATTTCTTTTCAAATCGCAGAAAGTAGAACTTTATACCCATATTGAGCTGTTAGGTGGTTTGCAATTTCGCGGCTGTGTGTATGTGTTAAAGTTAATTTCTATTAAGTATTATTAAAGAGCTAATTGTCGCGCCTATCTTTTTTTTTTTATATTTTTTTTTCTGCATTATATCAATGTTTTCTAACTTAACCTCTCTCAATCCCTCTTTTTGGTTAAATTTCATTGTAACCATTTAAAGACGGGGGAGGGAAAAAATGTGAGTGCCATCAAAGGCCCATGTCGACCAGCTAAACACAAACTCGAAGACATCAAAGCAGTCCATGACGCTCGTGCATAGCAGAAAGTACGGTCTAACCTTTTGCAAATGATACGTACAGTGTATAGTGTATTTTTCTTGATATTCATGTGGAATTTCAAACACAATGAATTGTAATCAGGATTTTTAAAAAAAGAACAAGAAAATGTGTTAGGGCCTTTATGTCTTGCTGTTGTCACTTTTTTTAAAACGTCTGCATTGAACTTGTTTTTTTCTACGGTCGCGACCAGACCGGCCCATTTAGTACCGGCCCACCGGGCATTTGCCCGTTTGCCCATATAGCCAGTCTGCCCCTGCTATCAGGGAAAGAATATTGGGTAAGCTTGCCAGGTGTGCTCAGGCTTCGGCCTCGCCTCTAACTCAAACATCTGCTTGGAAATTAAGGGAAAGTCAGTCAGACGGGGTCCTCGCATAGTAGTAGTACTTGTAGAGCGTTGGTCCTCACACAGTCCTCGATTACTAATAAGTTTTGTGATATTAGCGGGTCCATTAAGTAAAGTTTTAGTATTTGAAGTTGAAGTTATACTAAGTGAAGTTTCATGTATCATTTAAGTTTTATTTATGAAGTGTCAAGTCAAGTGGTTATTGAATTAAGAAGTTAATTTGATGTGAAAGTTGAAGAAGTTATTAAAGAAGTTTGAAGAAAATACAGAGAGATGTTTCTTTCTTCATTTCATTGAATTGTCAAGTATTGAGAATATAATCCCCGGCAAGTGTGTTCGTAACACTTTGATGGCTTCATTGACAGTTAACGAAAAAGAGGGATAAGAGAAGTTAAGTTAACAATTCTCGAAGATTGATTGAACAATTTGGACAATCTTACAACTGAACTTGATCTATGTAGGAATAAAAATTTTGATGGTATACTGTATGATTTCAGTACACGCAAGGCTCGAAATTTAATTTGATAGATGAATTTATTTTCTAATACAAATTCTTAATTTTCACTTATCATCGTCATCCTTACCCAGACTGTGCCCCGCGCAGTCCATTTCGCATAGACCCGGCACTTGTTAGGGCCGGCCCTGATGCCAATAGGCCTAAGACATTTTTTTCCTACGGAAAATATACACCACTTTCACATGTCGAGAAACTTTCCTTGTCGGTAAAAATAACCTAAATGGGAAACTTTTGTGGAAAACTCCTAACGGGAAATTCCGCAATTTCTTTCCGTTTTCCATTTTAAACAGAAAATGAACAAGTAAGTAACTATTTAGATTAGTTAATTTAATGACAAATATATAATTTCAACGATCTTCTTCGTTTTGATTTGTTTCTATATGATCCTATTCCCTATTCCATTGATTATTTTATTTCAATCCATTTTAAAAAGCCTATAACTAAGTGTCCTATTTATAATTATATATATAGGCTATACCTATAGGCTACAGGCCTATAAAAAGAGATTATCTATCATAATCATATGATAATCTATGGCAATGTCATGAATATAACTTACCTGGCTTAGCAATACAGACCATTCATTACGGTTACCATTAATTAGATCTAGACATATGTTCAATAAAGTATCAATTTTAAATAGCCTTCGGGATAATGAATTTTAAACCTAATTAAGTTAATTGTAAAAAAAAAAATGCATGGAATATTCTGTAAGTTTGTCGTTACGCTAGGCTGCTATTTATTAATGTAGGCCTTAAATATTTATGCTTAAAAAAAGCTTAAAAATGTCAGCACTGAACACTCCCCCCACCTTTTTTTTATGTCACACACATAGCCGGATTTAAGTATGTGGAGCCCCCGGGGCTATATTAAATATTCACTATTTAACACTTAATAATCATACTGATATCTAATAGCAAGCCATATTTTAGAGGAAAGAAATACAGTAATTGTTATACATTTATCTAATTTTACTACAAAAAAATTGCAATTATTTAATATGCAATTTTTGGTTTTAAAAAAGTATAATTTGTATGTTTCTGAATTTGTGGAGACTATATAAGGCCATGGGTGAGTTTTAAAATCTCATTTGTGGAAGCCCCCTTTTTTTTTGTGTGTATGGAGTCGCGGAGAGGGAACTGTAGCACCGCCTGCCCTGCATTAAAACCGCCCTGTTCCCACCACTCCCAATACACAAATACCCCATTTGGTAGGTAATATGCAATATCGTTTGAGGCGAGCTCAATCTATATAGTTCTAAATGTAAGGGTTCAAGTCAGTGGTTCCCTATCTATAGTTATGACATTTGGAATATTGAGCTAGAAATAGTTATATTTTCTATTTATGATTGTATAGTTAGCTTGAAAAGCCCTTTTTTTTTAGTTGTTTTTTTTTTTTTGTTGGGGTTATTTTTTTTTTATGAGGGAGTAATTCTTGAAACGGCCTTAACCGTGTATAATGTGTTCGGAATTTTAACAAAGACAATGGAATTGTACAACACTGTACGTTATAAAAAATATTTTTAACACAAAATTTTCTGTTTTTATTTGGACCCCTTTCCTTTAACTTTTCCCTCTTGTTTCGTTATTTTTCTTAAAACAAAATAATAGTATTCTAATCTTCCAGGCCATAAATATCCCTAAGAATATTCTGAGCGTGTCTCCATTCTGCCAGAATGCGGTCCTGCTGCAGACCTGCCACACCACTATTTGAAATTGTCGGCTATAGTTGAGCCGAAGACTCTGTAAACTTAGGCTAGCCAGACAAACAAGAACACCCTCTGGCGGCCTCCCTGAACAGCATGAGTTCTGTTTGGGGGGTGGGGGGGTGAAAATATGTGTCTAAGTATGTCACCACTATTTCCAGTGCCTCGGAGACACCGGACTCGTGGGAATAAAGACGAGGCCGAAGGTCGAGTTCAGCAGCTCCATTTTCCTTCTCCATATCATGCTAACCGCAAGAGATTCGCCATTTTTTTAAACAGTCCCTTGAGGGGAAATTCCTCAGTGGACACTGTTAAGGAGACTACGATGAATTGTGTTTCCCTCTAACGTATCTCGCCCTAAACTAGCCAGGAAAACCAGTGACTTGGCAGAATTTAGGTCATTGGTTAATATGCATGACTGGGTGCATGACACGTAGGGCGTAATCATCTTCTTCTTTGAATTAACGTCTGTATTATATACATTTAGAAGATAAGCTGTGCCAAAGAATGAGTATGGCCTATTAGTTTATTTCTATACTAATAAACGTAGCTCACAGCCGGGCTGTGTAGCCACGGAAAATACTGCATTCCTAATTAATCTTCGGACTCAAACACAAGCCTTATTAATTGTTATTATACTAATTAACGTAAGTCCTAAAATGAAAACCTAATGTTTCCTCCATAAAGAAATTAATTGTGTCCTGTCAACAGAATCGATTAGAAAATTTGAAACAGCAATGCTACGAAAAAAAAACTCAAAAATGATCACAGACAATAAACCAATCTAAAAAAAGAAATAGTGTTAATGTCTTCAATTCCAAAGATGAAGGATGAGTGCAGTGTTTCACACGACTACGAAAACGCAGTTGCGACCAGCATATTTTCCAGCATTTAGTGTGGACGAAGCCTTTGTCCGCCGGCAGTCTATTAAAGTTTTCTTCCCATCTTCTGCGCCTGTCTTCAATAAGGGATCTCCTTTAGGTTTCAAATGTGTCTCGCAGCATTTGTAACAGCTCTCCTACTGTCTCTTTCAGAGGTCGTTTGCTGCTAGCTACTTTCCTCTATGCCAATGAGGGGTAAACGGTGCCTGAGTTGATCTTTATAGCGCTTACGGGGTGCACCTCTGTTACGCCGTCCTAAACATACCATATAAACACTCCCCCTTTTTAAACACAAAAAGCTAGCTATTTATAGTCCCCCCCCCCCGATCTATGGAAATCCCCGACAGAAATGGACTGGCAGTATAATAGGCCTACGTAGTCTACCCAGTCGTGATTAAGCTGACCTCTAGGCATTTTGAGGTCCTGCAGATTCTTGCTAGAGTCTGCTTCTGATCTGCCACATCATCAGAAAATTAATTACTGCAGGCTATAATTTTATTTGGTGTCCCTCTAACTAATCTTTATCCTGACAATATTTGAAAATAAATACTAGTTCATTTTAACAGTAATAATAATAGATCCACAATGGACAACGGATTTGTCTGAATCATTGATGGCAAAATATGTAGGTCACAACTCGGCTTTCGTAGTTATGTGAAATATGGACAAATCCTTAATCTTCAGAATCGAAGACAGCGCTTCATCAATAATAGTGATAATATATTTGTTTTCCTTTAACGAATTTCGAGCCAGGCAGTGTCAGAAATGGCTTTATTTTGTTCATGTATACAAAGGCGTAGCTAAGAATTCGCTATCATTTCGGTGCCCCGTGGTGTGGGGGCTTGATTATCCTTCGGCTCAGCTCTTAGACGTTCAAACGGATCGACACTATTGAATTTACTACCACCATTCGACAGCTTCACTGGCTCTGAATCCTTTCCCTAAAAGATGTCGATTGCATGCCAAAGTCAGACGATTTAGTAATGGATCTAGCCTACCTGCGTGCCCTGAATGTAGCCGTTTTCACTTTCATTTTTTCAATACGAAGATCGGACTCCACAGCCATTTTAGAGTATATTACTGCATAGAAAAGATATCTTCGTATTGAAAATCAAAGTGAAAACGTCTAAGAGCTGAGCCGAAGGCTCTTCGAGCTCTAAATTTGAAAAAAAAACACTGTTTGAGAGTCAAACAGTAACAAAAAAAAAAACCTGTTGGAACCACCCTTTTATCTGGAAGAGACCCAAGTCTATTCCTATATAAAGCATTGCTATTTCCGACAAAGCTGGCCTCCAGACGCTTGGGCTAGACATGGCTAAAGGACCGAGTTTATCGGGAGCCTCCGCCATTTTCCTATGTTATAGAAAGCTAACCATGGGGGAACTCGCCATTAATGTAACGGTCCCTTGAGGAACGGCGCATGGATTATCGACAGGGTCGTGAGAGCTCTCTTTCAACTCCGTCCGTGCAATGGGTTCACTATCGCGTACCCTTGGACACCCCCACCGAAGTTTTGTTTTGCCATTCATTTAGCCTATTTACCCCTTGAAGTAACCGTTTCCACACGGGCGCCACTTTGAGGCAAAATAGCATGTCCGTGCTATATACTGTTGATCCACACCAGCCTCTAGCGCAGTGTTTCACAAACTTTTTCCTTCGCACATTCTGAATATTTAGCGCTATAGATGTAGGTCAATATGCCAGTTTTTTTTTTATTTTTAAAGACCGTTTCTAAATATGAAAATGGACGGTGGTACGAACTAAACAGTGGTACGATTTACCCCCTTTCACCTACTATAATATAGAGCTGCATGGTCAGTCGGTCGGTCGAAGAGCCTAGTATTCTTGCAATGAGATAGGACCTACTGACAGTAAAGTAATGCCACGATAATTAGAGAAATCCAACCTGTCTCCTTTTGTGTGTGTGTGTGTACTGGGATAGAATTGTGGCTTCGTAATGGTCAGCAGGGATAGTAGGACTACATTTGTTCCATCAAAAAGTGAAGAGGTCTGTTAACCTTTCTGTGAGAGCAGCACCATCCATTTGAAAGATTTCTGCTGGAAAACCCTCAGCCAGACACTTTTTGAGTTCTATTGCCGACTTAACTTTGACTTCCGTTTTAAATGTTTCTTGAGGAATTTCAGCATGTCCAGACTCCTCAGACTCAGCCACAAACCCTTTTGTCGACAACAAGCAAGCTATTGTGCTTCTTCAGTCGCTAAACGACCATAGACCACTTCATGGAAATGAGAAGAATACCTGGGCATTAGTTTTGGTCGGAACGATGTCGCTCACAAAGCAGTTTCCCGGCCCTCTCCACGCAGCCGATCTATCCAAATGCCGATACAGTTTGGTATCAGTGGCATCGCAGGCTCTGCCTAACCCGGGTACGCTATTCTGTCTCAACGTGGCACTCGAGTGGAAACGATCGCTAGAGGAAGTGATTAGGCAAAATGAATAGCAAAACAAAACTCCTGTGGGAGTGTCCAAGGGAATGCACGGTGCGGAATTGAAAGCTAGAGCTTCCACGTCCCTGTCGATAATCCATGCGCCGTTCGTCAAGGGACCTTTACAATAATGGCGAGTCCTGCCCGGATCTGGATAGTCTAGTTGGCAACAGTGATCTTTCTAAATGGCGTCCTGGGACATTTTGTGTGTAGGTGTGTGTGTGTCTGTTTATTTCTAGATCTAGATTTAAATGTCGCCAAGTCTAATCTTTCTCTTTTCATTGTCCACATTGTCTAATGTTTTTGAACTTTTTCTTTATCTTCCAATTGACTCAATACGGCCAATGTCTAAATAGATCTAGATTAGACATAGATCTAGACCTAGACTCTAATTATAATTTTGATTTGTAAGATCCCGTTTACTTTTTATTTCAATACTCTGGTTATATTTAGGCCAATGTAGGCTCTAAAGCCTCTTACTCTTAGTACTCTTACTAATGAAAATAAAAAATGTAAACAAAGATCTGATTACTGTAGTGACTGTGCGTGAGTTTCCTATATTCTGTGATTCTGATCCCCCCCCCCCCCCCCCCAGTTTTATAATCTAGTCTAGATTCTACAATACTCTATAACTATAGAAAAATAGATTAGTCTAGAATTCTAGATAGATCTATATTTAGACTTAGCCTTAGAGATAATAGAGTGTAGACAAATAAATGACACTACTAGTTTACTAGTACACTACTAATCTAATGTCTAATGACTACCTACGTCAATCGTCAAACTTCAACAAGTAGATCTAGACTATCATCTATTCTATCTATACTATACTATAAGTCATTGGTTAATATGCATTACTAAATGCATGACGCGTAGGACGTAATCATCTTCTTTTTTGAAGTAACGTCTGTATTATATAAGATAAGATAAGAGTAGGTCTAGATCTAGTCCAGATGTTTGTTTTTTAATGTAGACTATCTAGATCTAGAATTTTTTAAATTTGTTTTTTGTTTGTTTGTGAGGCTAAACAAATGTATGGTTTCCTATATTAACTATATATACACGGGTCATAGGCCTATGTAATGCTTTATATACTATATAGTTATACTATAACTTATAGTATAATAGTTATAGATCTAAAAAAAAATATTATTTTTAGAAATGTATTATAGTGGATCAAATTATTAATTTAATGTAGATCTAGATTTAGATCTAACTAAATCTAGATGTTTGTAAAATCATAGTAGAATGATTTGTTTGTTTGTAAAATGTTCTTTCAAATGTTCCTTCACTCAGTTTAATGGGGAAAAAGAATTGTCTCTCGAGATCTACTAGATCCAAATCTGCATTACATTCGGATGATTTGCATTAATTATAGTCAGAATGGTCACAGAGTGTCATATCATACAACAGTTCTTTTGGCATCTTTTGCATGAACTTATGATGAACAAAACTGGCCAGCTACCAATGCTTAAAATACAATTTTGCTAATTTTTATACAATGATGATCTTACGATGACTAACCCCATTACTAACTAGCTATACTGCCTTGAATTTCTCTTACATTTCTAAATCAACCCCCCACCCCCCTCGTAAGTTAATGTCTTCTGAATCTTTGCTCTTTTTTCAAGGAAAGAACAGATGCTAGGAAAATAAATTTCTGAAGCTTAGAATGTAGTAAAAAATTTAATTGCCATTACCCTAGCCTAGCTGGCTGGGGGAGGGGGGGGGTTGGGTATCTTTTCAAGCTTAATTTACAAAGACTAGAGATCAAGAACAATTATTATCATTGTAGTTTTTTTTAAAAAGAACAATAATATGTATATAAGCTTTTATTGTTTTCACCCAGACAGGTTTGCACTTCCAAGGAATCAGGAAGACATCACCATTGTTCATGTTATGACCCATAAAACCACCATTTGAATGTCACTAACCCAAATAACAGTATACTTACAGTAATAAGTGATTCATTAAAACATCAAGAAAACTTTCTCTGTGAGTTTCTGTTTGTCAATTACTTTGTATACATCAGTCATATTGTATTATATAAAGCTATTCCTAATGTCAAATTTATTTTAGTTACAAAAAAAAAAGTCTAAACATAAAAAAATAGTTTAAATTCTTTTCTCGATATATAGGTTAGGTCCAAATTTTTAAAGGATTGATATAATTAAAGCTGGGTTTGTACACTGGCACACATCTATCTATATATATATAAATTTTATATATATATATATATATATATATATATATATATATATATATATATATATATATATATATATACACAACATATATAATATATATAGAGAGAGAGAGATATGAGTACTGGTACCTAATCACTGAGTACTGGCACCTATTATTTTACAAAAAAAATCTTTATATATATATATATAAAGAGCTTTGAAGTGTATTTTTACTTTGTCATAGCTGTTCTCAATTTATGTTCTGTATATATAAAGCTTGAATGCTAAAAATGAAGTTGATTAAGTAATGTGAAGAAAAGTATGGAAAATTTGAGAACAAGTTAGCTGTGATGCATTATTTTAAGCTGACTTGGAATACAAAATTATTGTCTATCAGGGCCTACTGATTGCTGAAAGGGAATATCCTGAAGCAGTCGTTGCTAACTAGAAACATTTATAAGCATCTCATTTTGTGTGTCATCAGAGCATCGAACGAGTTGTCTGAATCAGCCTGGAAAACCCATGACTTGACAGAGTTTAAATCTCTAATTAAATTGTATGACAGGATTAACACATGGATACCTGTAGGACATAATTATTCTTCTCTTTTGAAGGAACTTCTGTAATTCATAATATAAGATGTATCACATTATGTGTGCATCTTATCTCCCTTCCTTTTCCTCCTAGCCATCGACTACATAATGAGGAGAGCAATGAACCAGACTGCCTTTGGTATTTCATGGCGTGAACAACTCCGATTGACGGACTTGGACTTTGCTGATGATGTTGCACTACTCAGGGCTACAAATAAATGCATTCAAGAAATGACATAGAGCCTAGACAGAGAGGCACCCAAAATTGGCCTCCGCATAAACTTGGATAAGACTAAAATTATGCGAGTGGGATATAAGGCAAAGGGTGCCCCCGTCAGACTTGGCGAGTCAAAGCTTGAAGAGCTGGACAAGTTCACGTACCTTGGCAGCATCATAACAAATGATGGAGATGCTTACAATGATGTAGCATGCCGAATAGGAAAGGCAGGGAGCATTTTCCAAAGGTTGCAGCCTATTTGAACTAGCCAAGCCATTGGACTCGAAACAAAAATACACTTTCTCAACACAATCGTCATTCCAACTGCTACATATGCATGTGAGACATGGAAGGCATCTGTCAAATTTGAGAAAAGACTAAATGTGGCTCAACAAAAATGGCTGAGACGGATTTTGGGAGTCAGTTACAAAGATCGAGTCTCAAACAAGGAAATCCTATGCCAAACTGGGAGTCGAACACTTTGTGAGGTTGTGACAGAGCATCGCATGAGGTTTGCAGGACATGTTCTACGTCAAAATGAACTATGCACACCAAGAGTTGCGATAACATGGAAGCCAAAACGAAGAAAGCGCAAACAGGGACGTCCTCGTATTACTTGGCGACACACCTTCATGGAGGACCTCAGAACAGTGGACAGCAGGTGGGAGGAGGCTTCAGACATTGCCAATGACAGATCTTTATGGAGACAGCTTGCCGCCCAATGCGCCAAACGGCACGGGAGGATCTAAGTCTAAGTAAGTAAGTCTAAGTATAATAGTCTGTTGTTCATCATCATCAGCAAACTCCATTTGTGTCAGGGCTTGAGAGGCTCAAATTCTCTCTACAGTATATTGTTAAATTCTAGCAGAAGAATTAGCCTTTGTAAATTAGTGAACATTTTATTTTTGTGTGTGTGTGTATATATAAATAAATACAGGGCCTTTTTTGTGATGGTATGCTCGGGTACCGTGTACCGGCATCTTTTTGAAAAAAAAAAAATTTTTTCTTGTATTTTAATGTGTATATTATTAATTTTTAGTAGTTAAAAATTAGGCAATCAACTACTAAGTATTGGTACCTAATCACTGAGTGCTGGCACCTATTATTTTACAAAAAAAGCACTGTATAAATTAATATATATATATATATTATTATGCCTCCTTCAGTCTCAAAAGAGTATAGCTATGCATTCAGATGAATTATTATTGGTTTCTCGTTAATATGTGTCAGAATCTGCTGTCTAAACAAGCTGATTCCAGATCAGCAAACTTTGCCACAGTTTAGACTTGTGAATCCATCTGTTTGAGGGCTAGTGTATAGGTCAGCTTTCTTTTTCTTTCTCTATCATATAATATATCAGCATATTCTCAACTGCTAGCAAAAGCATTAACCTTTGTAAATTCAGTAGCACTATGCAGTTTAAGTATATTGATTGTCCAAAATTTCCATGTAATTGTCTGTAGGCACTTGGTCTTGGCTCGTGCTGTTGAAAAATATTGTAATTTCTTAATAATATGTAAATTTATCTCTCCTTCCAGGAAATGCTGTTAACTAAATAACCACACGTTTGTTAACTGGATTGTCTTAAAGGAGATGATTAATGGAGGAAGGAATAGAGCCAACGACGAAGGCTATGATATTCCACCAGATGAAGAGAGGTTACCACTCTATACAGAAGAGAATAATGGGCAGCCTTTAGTCCCTATTCAGGTGATAACAGGGGCTCATGAAACTGCGGATGGAGGTATGGAAATAGAATATGAGCAAGCCTATGTACGGCGACCACCCTACGGCTACTATTTTGAGCCACAAGATGAAACTCCACCAGAGCGTAACCCATCAAGGAATACTGCATTATATTACAGTGAGAAGAATCGGCTAGAGACATTTGTTAACCATTGGCTAGATGAGTATCATGTCAATCCGGTAGATTTGGCCAGAGATGGATTTATTTTCGTTGGTCCAGGAGACACAGTGAAGTGTGTGTTTTGTTTGAACTTGCTTCGAGGTTGGGCTCCTGAAGATACTGTCGAGGGTGAACATCGCAGACATTATCCTGAGTGTCCATTTGTGCAAGGAAAAGTGAATCATCTGAACCTACCGATTCCAGGCACGAGGCCACAAATGATGGGGTGAGATAAAGATTAAACATTAATGTCTGTAAAATGTTGTTAGATATTTGAGGGACATAAAAATATCTTCCTAACAAGAGTTATGGGCAATATTTTTTTTTACTTTCTTTACATAGCATATCATTGAAGACATTGACAAAAAACATTCGTTTTTTTTTTCCACCCTATTCTTTTTTATAGCAAAAGCAAAGCCTTCTTAAATATTGCAACAAGTACAGATAAAAACAGCTATCCCTGATGGATGAATTATGCTTACTGACCATTGAGATTAGACATACTGGGGCATTACCAGTGTTAAGCAAAAGTATATGTAATTGTTAATGAAAGAATGGAAAATGTCCTATCAAGTATTCATTCCATCAGAAAGAGTGTCCTTTTTGCCAGTTAAGGTTGTGGTTCATTGCACATATATGATGTTGCTTTTGTCACAGAATACTTGTCATTAAACTGAATAATCTGGATTTGAGATGAGGTCTATTGAAAGCTGAATATTTTTTTTTTAAATATTTAAGGAAGTTTCTGAGTTCATTCATATCAGCTTTTTTTTTTAATGTTTGGGCAAAGTACAAGTGGTTGATTATTGTGGTTGCATTATGGCACCTCTAAAATAATCTGTGTGGCAGATTTGGTTGAACTGGGGGTGGCTGCCTGGTAGAGGGATATGCACTTAAAGACCATTATTACCATAGTACTGAGTTCAAACTCTGCCATCCTACAGGAGGTTTTAGCTAAGATGTATCAATCTTCATTTTTGATGGAATATCAAAAACTCGTAAAACATACTTATAAAACAACTATACTTTGCTGCCTATAGCCTTATGGGACTTATATGTTACTTAACTTTTTTTTTTACTTTGTATATCTATTATATTCATGTTTGCTTTGACTTCCAGACTTAAAATGAAAGATGAAAAGAAAGACATGAGTAATGTTCTCAATAGGCTGGACACGTATAAAAATGCTCCACCACATATTATAAGTAAGAAAAACAAGTTTGCTGATGCAGGTCTTTTCTATACAGGTTAGTACCCTCTCCATCATCTTGGTACTGGTACATTATAAACTCACTTCATTAAAACGCTATTAAGCAAGGTCTCCCAATTCAATTATCAAGCCTATGTTAGTAACTAGAACACCTGTTTTAACTATCATGTTTAAAAGTTTTTTATGTTAAAATCAATCAGTGTTAAACTTTGACCCACTTTTGTTGTTTCACCATCTGTCAGTGTTAAACTTTGACCCACTTTTGTTGTATTTCCATCTGTCAATGTTAAACTTTGACCCACTTTTTTGTAGCCCCATCTGTCAGTGTTAAACTTTGACCCACTTTTTTGTAGCCCCATCTGTCAGTGTTAAACTTTGACCCACTTTTGTTGTATCTCCATCTGTCAATGTTAAACTTTGACCCACTTTTTTGTAGCCCCATCTGTCAGTGTTAAACTTTGACCCACTTTTTTGTAGCCCCATCTGTCAGTGTTAAACTTTGACCCACTTTTGTTGTGTTGAAATCTGACCCGCCTTACTCCTAGTGAACCACTCAGCAATCTTTACGAAAGCAGTTGATGAATGCCCGCTGTAGGATATTAGATGCTGATATAGTAAACACTGTGTCATATGTAGAAAGACACAAAGATAAAGCACATTTCTTGTTCCATATGCTAGGACAAATTTCTACAAATGCTCCTTCTTCCTTAGTGCTATTAGAGCGTGGAATAGGTTGCCTGAGTTAGCCAGGAAAACCAATGACTTGGCAGAATTTAAGTCATTGATTAACATGCATGACTAGATTGACCTAGGAACACATGTAGGGCATAAGCATCTTCTTTTTTTAATAATGTCTATATTTGATAAGATAAGATATTATAATTACTTGCAATTCTAGTTGATATCCTTGTTAATATGTTCTATGGCACCGTGAATGATATTGGTTCTTCAATTTTGCTAAACTGCCCATGTTACATTGTATTTGATGGTTGGAAAATCAGATTTATATGCTGTAGATTTTTAGCTGTTTTCTTCATGTCGCAAACAAAATATATTAATAATCAGGCATTGTCTTCGATTATGAAGATAAAGGATATGTGCAGTATTTCACTATGCAAACCCATTTTTGACCTGCATATTTGGTTACATCTGATACAGACAAAGCCATTGGCTGCAGGGGTCTATTTAAGTTTTCTTTTTGTCTTCCTATCTTTAACAAGGGCTTTTCTTTGGGCCTGCGACCTTTGCGAGAGCTGTCCAGACGTCTCTTTCAGAAGCTTTCAGCTGCTGACTTCTTTCCTCTATGCATGTGAGGGCAAAATGGTGCCTGAGATGTTTTTAAGCCCATTCGGTGGTCACCTCTGTTACTCCATCCTCCTATAAGCTTGCCAAAAAAGATTGTCTTTGACATGCACTCATCCCCCATGTGGGATTTGTGTCCCACCCAGTGCATCTGTCGATTTGTAAATAGTGTTTTTATACTGTCCTATTTATAAACCGATTAAGGAATATTTGTCCACATTCATAACATTTCAAGGTAACTTTTACTTTAATAGTTTCCGTTCTGCTGAAGCATCAAGTAAGTGGACTAACTCTACCTTTTTTCTCAGAACAACATAGTAATTCTTTCCCTTGTCTTTTTTTTACTGCCTGATATGAATTCAATGTTGCTTTTTGCTAATCTTTCATTTGGCCTAACAGGATACACTGCAGTTTTATAGTTGTAAATGTTGACAGGTTTCTAGTTGTTAAACCAAGAGACCCTCATCTCATGGGGCAGGCCAAGACAATTCGCATAACATGGACTGGTTAGACATTTGCATGTGATACAAAATCAACAGCAATAATAACACTGAAATCCATGTCCCTGCTTTCACTCATCTCCAACTAGCAGTGATTACATAAGCACTCATCTTTTCACAACACATTGTTATAATGATGGTACCAATTAAGTTTTTCAATTGATAGTTGAAACCATTTTTTGAAGGCTCAAGTTTGTTGAGTTTTTTAGCCAGTTCTTGGGGTTTTCACAGAACAGACCGCTAAGTGACACTTCACTATCTAGGAAATAATGAACTGATTTATCAGTGCAAGTATGTCTTTTCCAGTCATGATTTTCATTGCACTGTCTATTTTTTCAGAATTTTCTGTTTATAAGTCTTGACACTTTCAACTGTGAAATGACTCGCCAGGACCGGATTCTTTTAGCATAAAAGCTTCTCTTTCTTACTTATGTGTTTGTATTGCATCCATTTTTAAACTTAACTATATTCTTTCATTTTTTAACTGCCATATCAGTATGTTAACAAGTGAAGCTATTCCGTTTTAAAACTAAAAATCTACAAACTTGGCAGCACTTTAAATGGCAAATACATTTAAGTTGGCAATTTTCAAACTTTCAGATTTGAACTTGTATAGTACTTGCTTCAGTGGCTTCTAGTTTTGTTAACACATTGACCTTCAAATGATCATCATTGAATACATGTGCATAATGTTTCAATTATTCTTAGGGTTATATTTATCCCTTAAATGCAGTTTTCATAATTATATATTAAATTTGAAACTAAGTACAATTAACTTTAATAGTCCAATGGTTAGGGGACTGGTGGGGTGTCGGATTCCAGAAAACGTCAGATTACCAAAGGTTAGTTTACTTCAAAGAGTTTAAGGGTATGTTTCAAGAAAATTCTATTTGTGATGGAATGAGATATTCTCTTAGATGTTAAAATGAATAAAATAAGCAATAGATGAGAAAGTAACATTGTTTTTTCTATTTATTTATCTATTTTTATTTATCTAAAATACAAAACATATCATTTAGCTTTTCTACTGCACTGTACTGTACTGTACTGTACTAAATTACAATTTAAGCCAACCTACATTTCTGAAAATATATTTAGTATAATATACATTATTTACATGAATTTATATGGACACCATGTTGAATTAATGAGTATTTTGGATTAAAGTGTGTCTGATTTTCTAGTAGGAACTGCAATTATAGCTGTTTTTGTTTCACTATGCTAATTCGTGTGTGTGTGTATACATGCTTACTTGCATTTGTCCCTGATTGGGTGGTTGTGTTTGTTATATCAATGAAAATAAAGTGTGTCTTTTCCAAAAGAAAAATATTATTTTGTTAAATCTTCATTCTTTTAATAAAATTAAAGCTTGAATTTTAAGAACTAATAGTACATATGTTTCATTACTTAAAATTTGACTATTTTAATCAACAGTTCTAACAAAAAATGCTTTGATTTAAAAAAAAAAAAAAGTTAATTTAACATTATAACTCAAAAAGTCAAAGTTTTTGTTTTTTTTTAGTTGGTATGTGTGTATACAGATTAAGTAGAGTTTCATCTTCTGCTAATTTTTAAAAACAATTTTTCAGGCCATAAAGATAGTTTACAGTGCTATTCTTGTGGCAAAAGATTTAGCAGCTGGGAGCCAAGCGATGATCCATATACAGAACATGCAAAGCTGAACCCGTCATGCCTTTACATTCAGAAGATATCTCAGACTTACAACCAAGAGACACCAATGGAGGAGGCTACAGCACCAAATAACTTGTCCACGATGCATGAAGAGGAGACTTCCAACCAAAGTTTTGACTATTTTACTGCCGGTCATAACATTGTCAAGAGCAAAGAATTGGCTCAATCTTCAAAAGCATTTGCTCAGTCAACGGACATGAAGCAGTTGTCAGATCCGCAGCCCCAGATGTCAAATCTAAAAAGTTTTGCGAACTTGGAAATGTCCAGACAGGTTAGTTATCACTATTTTTCTGATCATCATATAGGGATAAAAGTGAAATAATGTTAAAAGCAAAACACTAGAGTCTGCCCTTTTAATTTTCATATTAATGGAAAGTGATTTTTTAATTATAATATATTATACATATTATATTATATTTATTTTATTATTATATTATATAAATATATTTAAAAGGGAAGTTTGTTTTTGTTCAACCTAAAATATTTTACTAGAGCTAAATTGGTTTTGTGAAACAGATTTTTTCCCACATTTAAAAAATAAACATGCATAAAATAAGAATCCCTCTCAAGGGTAGAAGGACCTTTGACATCATACAATTCACTTATGCAGATGACAAAAAAATAATTAAGGACTGCAATCTAAAGGATATCATGTGGTAAGCAGGAATGTTGACTACCGTAAAGTCTATGAAGAGTGGACAAAAGCCATCACAAAATCCCCAATTTAAAATTCCTACCCTCTTGATCTGGCCATCATTCCTGCAGCCATGACAAGAGTGAACTTAACAGTCAGAATGGAAGACTTACTTAGATGTTCGAGAGGCTAAGTGCACTTGAACTTGGCTTGGCTTGGCTACCTATGAAGGTGCTCGAGGTTCGACACCCAATTCGGGCAGAGTTGTGTTTACTGAGCGCCTAAAGGCAGCACTGAAAAACCTTTTCCTAGTTTCCCCCACTGGTCCACAATGAGATTGGTCCATATAGTTCTGAGCATGCTATAAGCATAAAAGTAGCGCTATATATATAAGCCATAATTTAATTTTACTCCAACGCCTTTCTGTGCATCAGGTGGTAGCTGTCTCCAATAGCTCTCCAGTAATGTCTGCAGCCTCTTCCCAGCTGGTGCCCACTTCCTGGAATGGAAGAAGTTTTACAAAATTTAAACGTATAAAATATTTATAAGTGTAAAATAAGAATGTGAAATTTTATCACATTTGAATACTAACATATGACCACAGTAACACCATTGGTACAGTCACTCAATGTAGAGACAGAAGACTAAAATGTACAGTAGCAAGTGCACATAAAAGATTAAAGCCTGAACTGCATATATACAAATATTGCCTAATAGAATACCGATATAAGTACTCTTTCTTTCATAAAGCCATTTTCATTAGAGCAGTGAATGGGGTTACCTGAAGTAAAAAACATTTTAATCTCTAATTAACATGAATGGGAGTATAACCCAATGGTCTGTATAAGTAGTAACAATCTTCTTTTTAAAGGAATTCTGTAATTTATAAGAAAATCCATAATATTTTTGTTCATGCCTCTTTGACATTACATTCATTTGCAACTTTAGTGGAAATTTTTGTTTTTTTGTCATGTTGTATTAGTTAATTAAATAATTTAGCTGATTTTATTGTAATAGGGGCTTGTTGATTTTGAATAAAATTGTACGACTAATGAAAAACTTGTACATTTTTTATCTGCAGAAATATGTTCCTTTGTCTACAGCCTCTAGTGAGAGAAACACTCCATCAAGTAGTTTAGAGTCGCAAATAAGTAAGGAAGCTTGTATTATTATAATTATTAATAATCATGCATTGGTTATTTAAGAGAACACATTATTTTTGTATTTTATTATTAGTACTGGTACTTCAAAAATTCCAACTTAAATAATAGGTCTCTTTCCCTTCATTGTTTCAACAGTAAATATTAGGCCTTTTCTCCTTTATAATTCCAGTAGTAAATAATTGGCCTCTTTCCTTTGTAATTTCAACAGTAATCAATCTTTTTGCTTGATAATTTCAAGATTTCTGTTTTATGAGACTTACAATTACAAGCAAAATACAAAAAAAGAAACTTAAAAAAAAAAAAAAGCTTTTATTAAGTGTAGTTGTATCAATTAGTTTGGATCAGTCTTGTCAATAAATTTGTAATAAATCTCGACTAACAATAATAAATCTGTATGATTAAAAATGTTTTTAACAATTGTTTTTGTATAGCGCAATTTCATGCCCCACCTCCGTTACATAGATGTAATAAAACGGGACCTCAAATCAGTGCACATCAATACTGACCATCGGGAAGACATAGCTCTAGACCGCACCAGGTGGAGAGAGACAGTGACCAAGAAAGCTATAGCTAGGGAAAGAACATGGGCCTCAGCCCTGGACGAAAAACGGACAATGCGAAAAATTGCCAGCTCCTATACCACCGAAGCAAAAGCCACCTTAGCCTGCGATATTTGTAGACGGAAGTGTCTCTCCAAAATAGGGCTCCACAGCCACAGGAGGAAGTGTGCGAGATGAACCATAGTCGTCCTACGACTGAAGGAGGCCAATGATGATCCTTTCACTTGTCTGGACCAGTTGGAAAGGGGTAGGGAGAGAAAGAAGGGAGTATTTATTGTATTTATAAAAAAAAGTTAGTGACCTGAATTCAAACTAGATACCAATTGGTTAATTTTTTTTTATTGATTCTTGGTTGGCATGTAAAAGAAATAATTGGGCAAAATTTCTGCTTGATCCGAGAAATAACAAACTTTTTACCAGACAGACAGAGTGAGTTTATACAAGTTTTGTAACAAGCTTCTGTGTCTATTCAAGCTCATAATGTGTATATCATTTTAAGTATAAGCAGTTGTGTATTTTTAGAAACCATAAAGAAATCTACTGTCGAAGATAGGAATAGACAGCAAATAGAGAACTAACTGATGAGTGCATAGCTCCATTAAGTACTGCATTCCTCCTTAATCTTTGGACTCCCAAGAGCCTTAGTATTTTTATTTTCAAAGACTGGCTGAAAATAAAGTGCAGCTTTCTCTATCAGATGTACCCTTACTGACAAGTTTTCTTGAATTATTTAGGAAGCTGGACCACTAAAATTATTGGGTGTCAGTCATTGTCATATCAAATCATGAGGGCATATGTCACAAATTTAGGCAGTGACATACATGTGCAGGGTTTCTACTTATACCATTGACAACTTTTGTTTATTTTTTTGACTAACTATATTTCAGAGAAAGATTTAAACAGTCCTCAGTTGCAGGCTTATAGAGAAATAAATGACAACCTTGGATTGGAGGAGATTATACAGTTGTTAAAAAAAATTCGTATTTCTAAAGGTACTTTGTTGTTTTTTTTCCCAGTATAGTAATTATATAGAAATTTCTTTTTTAAATTTAGTCTTGTAACCATGGCTCTTTAGTTCTCCAATATTCTGGACTAAAGAAGATGAATTTAAAGATAATATGCTAGTCCTCGCTAAATATGTGTATTATTATTGTAGTAATAAAATCGACTACTGGTATATGTAGGAGGCGCGGTGGCTGAGTGGTAAAGCACTTGGTTTCCGAACCGGGGTCTGGGTTTCAAAACCTGAAGACTGGGATTTTTTTTTCTGAATCTTCTGGCGCCTCTGAGTACCTGAGGTACTTGACATTAGTTGGGGAAAGTAAAGGCATTTGGTCGTTTTGCTGGTCACATGACACCCTTGTTAACTGTAGGCCACAGAAACAGATGACATCATCTGCCCTATAGACCCCAAGGTCTAAAAGGGGAACTTTACTTTACTTTACTGGTATATGATGTAGAATGTGGATATGGAAGCTTCTCTGAGGTGGTAGTAGTCAACAAGAATTTACACAATTTTATTATGCAGTAAGCAGAGACTGGAGATAAAAAAGATAAGATTCAGCAAAATTTTAAGCAATAACTTCTGGATCTTTGCTCATGCTACCAGTTTCAAAATTGCTTGAACTAAATTTCTTGCTCTATGTGGGGGACATTTGTTGATACTTGTTTTTGTAACATCGTCAAAATGTGTTCTCAACATGGATATAGTGTGTTGCTGCTTCACTCAAATCATGTGTCATTCTAGCCTTATAAAAGCCTTGAATTAGGTTTTCATGTTTTGTTTTCTTAACACTCCAGTTTAACCCTAACCCCCTTTAACCGGGAAAGAAATGGAATCTTGTAGGTCAAAGTCAAAATTAAAAGAGGATGTAAATGTCATCTGTTTCTATGGCCCATGCTTAACAAGGGTATCATGTGTCATTGCAATGGCCAACAGCCTTTTCTTTCCCCAACTAATGTCAGTTACCCCTTAGAGTTGGGTGGACTCAGGGGTGTCCTAAAAATTCAAACTACCAGTCTTCAAGTCTTCACCTGGATTCAAACGTGAAACTCTATAGTTTTGAAGCCCAGTGCTTTACCACTTAGTCGCCATACCCCCCCCCCATTTCGATAATAGCTATCAGGGTTTAAAAAAAAAAGATTTTTATAAGTATGTTTTTCTAGAGTTTTTCTTAAAGAGACATCACTTAAGAAGCCCCCCCCCACCCCACCCCGCAAAATGTGACTGAAAATATAGATTCTAAAAAGACTTATTTATTATTTATTTATTTATTTACAGGTCCTGAATATCAATTTACTGCTGAAGACTTAGATAATTGCCTTCATGAATGTGAGGAAAAAACTTGAACTATTTGTAACACTCCTTTGAACAATAAAAGGAGTAACTTTTTGCTTTTTATTCTTGAAACTAACTGATGTGTTGTAGCATGAATTTAAGAAGTATTTGCCTTTAAGCTCAGAAATTGATAAATCTGGGGTTAAAAATTAAACTTGAGTAGGGAAACATCTAGTGATAAATATGGAGTGCCCTTAAGTGGCAATAAATTCTGCGTCATTTCAACACAGCTTCTTTACTGCCCCACTTTAGGCTCAATGAGCCATAAGCACTCTGTGGTCATATCCTTACATGGCCTTGGAACATGATTTTCACAAGGTTTCTGATGGGTGGCAGGTTGACAGTTAAATAGCTGTTCTTGGTTTAATGGTTTACTTAAAGCCAGATTTTTTTCTGAAGAAAACAATGGCAGATTAAATCTCCAAGGGCGTACTTGTCTAGAGAACATGGGAAGTGATGATTACATTTTGTGATCATCACATTTGATCAGATATTCTCTGCTATTACTGATCAAATCTCCAAGGACTTACTTGTCTAGAGAACATGGGAAGTGATGATTACATTTTGTGATCATCACATTTGATCAGATATTCTCTGCTATTACTGATCAAATTTCCAAGGACTTACCTGTCTAGAGTACATGTGATTGTAGAAATGATCAGTGATTGTGTGTTCAGCACAATGCTTGATCAGGTATTCTCAGCTACTTTGTTTGCTGACTGCTGGAATGTGGGCTGTCCTTTTTGGAAATCAAATGTAAGCCCACCACATCAGGGACTGCTCTATCTTTTGGGGCTTCCCCTTGTTCAATTTGGACTTAACTTTAGTTTTCTATTAGACACTGGTTCTCAATCTCTTGGAAATAGGCAACCGTGATTGTACATTTTTGTCACAATTATTAACTAATAATTCAACAATAATTGTAATAGTGTTAAGAGTTAATACATAAGGACTACAGTTTGCCTCACTAAATAATGTTTAAGTACATATTTCAAATTTTTTTAGCAGCTAAAAACTAAAGCATTTAGGACAAGGGTATATAAAATTTAAGAGGAAGCATTTCTCAGGAGATTGAAAACCACTTGTCTTCAATGACCATGTTATTCAAAGGAAATCTATAAACTAAACTGTATAAACTAAAACACTAGACTTTGGACATATAAGAGTTTAAAATGAATTAACTCAGCAGACCTTTCACTTACTAGATGTTAAATATGTGTTTTATGTTTGAGTTTCCCTTTTTTTTCTTTAAAGAAATTGTACAATGGTTGTTGCACACATCAAGCTGTGTAACTTATTGAAAATGTCTTTTTTTTTTTTCTTTTTTATTCATTGGCTTTCCTTGTTCATTGCAGGTAATTTATTATTGTCTTAACCAAATAGCTCCTGATTCCAGTTATGAAAACCCCTTCCCGGGCCCTAAGCAACGAGGGATAACTCTGAATTTAAAAAATCAAAAAAAAAAAATATTTTTGAAAAAATAATCAAATTTAACATCTAATACATATAACAAACAAACAACTTTAAAAAATAGAACAATGTGTCTAGATTAAAAAAATATATACTTTTAATACCATTAGAATATGAATAAGCTTAGAAAATACCCATTTTCCCACTTATACACTGGTGCTATGGGCTTGTTCGTTTAAAAAATTATTGAAGTTATAAAAATCTTTCCGATTTAAAAAAAAATAGAATTGGTAATCCCCACAATAATTTGTTATCACGCTTACAAAGTAACTAGAAGAAATCTTCTTTTTAAAAAGTTTAAAGTAAGTATAATGAATAAGGGATTTTAGAAACGTTCTACAATGGTTTAGGTCTAAAATGGGAAAATATTTCCAACTGCGGAAGGAACTAATAGGTTTAGTTACTTTTGAAATAAACTTTTCTGAAAATGTTTGTCAGTTTGTAATAGGCACTTGTGGTTACAGGCCACCTCTTGGGTGGGAGGATACGGGATCAGTCAGTCTTATCACACATGTCTGTGATCAATTGTCTTATGTTTTTTTATGTTGTGTAACAATGTATTGCTGTTATAGTTAATGTCTAGATATCTCCCCTGTATGTAAGTTAAAATGTCCAGATATCTCCCCTGTTTGTCATTTAAAATGTCCAGATATCTCCCCTGTATGTCATTTAAAATGTTTGTCAGTTTGTAATAGGCACTTGTGGTTACAGGCCACCTCTGTGATCAATTGTCTTATGTTTTTTTATGTTGTGTAACAATGTATTGCTGTTATAGTTAATGTCTAGATATCTCCCCTGTATGTAAGTTAAAATGTCCAGATATCTCCCCTGTTTGTCATTTAAAATGTCCAGATATCTCCCCTGTATGTCATTTAAAATGTTTGTCAGTTTGTAATAGGCACTTGTGGTTACAGGCCACCTCTTGGGTGGGAGGATACGGGATCAGTCAGTCTTATCACACATGTCTGTGATCAATTGTCTTATGTTTTTTTATGTTGTGTAACAATGTATTGCTGTTATAGTTAATGTCTAGATATCTCCCCTGTATGTAAGTTAAAATGTCCAGATATCTCCCCTGTTTGTCATTTAAAATGTCCAGATATCTCCCCTGTATGTCATTTAAAATGTCCAGAACCTCCCCTGTATGTCATTATTTCAATGGGTTCAGAGATTGCTCAGGTACAAAAGAGTTAAAAACTAAAGTGATACAAATCCTTTTTTTCTAATTTTGTGAAATTTGTCTTATCTGCCATTCAAGAAAGTCAACTTTAAACTTACAGCGCCAAACTAAAAGAGAAGGGAGTGGACTGGTAATGAGTTTGTTACTTTAAATGTTGATATGAGACTCTTCTTAGTTTAGTTTACAATTTTTATTTATTAGAAAGTTTACATTTTTGTGGTAGTTCCTTCAGAAATGATAATTATTATGTCATAGCCCAGAACTTCACCAGGGGTCTGGCTTCAAACTCAGGACCAATAATATGACAGTCCTGATTACCCGACTGCAATTTATAATATAATCCACTGGTCATAACCTAACATCCCCATGTAAGTGTTCTTGAGCTAGTTTATAAGTATATTCATAAATACACTCTTTTCAGTTTTACCTCACCTCTACATAGAAAGCTTACAGAAATAATAAGGGAGGTAATATTCAAATTCCTTAGTTTATGAAATGATGTGGCTAAGGGGCAAAAACACCTGTGTCACATCATTATCACTACAATCTTGAGCGATGAAAATACTGTTATCATTCTGTACATTTCTCATTATATTTAATTTTAAAAATGCAGATTTATTTTTCTCTGAAGATTCGTGAAACACTGTATTGTTGTCCTCTCCATTTTATTTTGAATATATATTTGGTAATACAGATTAAAGTACAATATCCATCATCATTATATACACCACATCTGTATCTACATTTTCCCTTCAGTTATCAAAATGTGCAAATGCTAATGGGAATATTTCTACATTTTTTTGATTTCAATAATAATACTTGTGAGATTGTCTAGCTGGTAGAAAACTACTTTGGCCTGCCTATTGGGTTACTTTTATTGTTGGATGCTTTGGGAGCTTAAACCTAATGGCTGAATGGGGTAGGCCTGAAGTATTCTGATTCATTTGAATGGCCAATGGTAGTGAGATTGTGTTAAAAATAACTTTGTTTGATTTGGTGCTTAGTTAAACATTATATGAACATTTTTTAGATTTATCTGAGCTCTATAGTTTTTAGTTACACATGACATTATTCCAATCATAGCTTATGCCCAGGCATTTTACTATGAGATAATGCATAGTCGCTTCAAGACTGAAGGAACTATAAGTTACATAGATCGTGTTTGATAAGGTTTTGTGACATAGTTTATGAGGCAAAAACCCAGAATACTTTTTTTTTTATATAAAACTCCCATAAGGCTTTCTATTTAAAAAATACATTTCCTATTTTTTAATTTAAAAAAAAAATTTAAATGGCATCAGTGTATTGAGTGCTGTAAAAGGGTTAAGACCCAGAGCGTTCAGTCAAAGTGAAATTGATATTTGGCTATAATATAGTTCCAATTTACTCTAAGCTAATTTTTGTTCTGTAAAAAAAAATATAAATAATATACTAACAGTAATTGAATAATCTGGAAATGTTAATTTTTTTCTATCCTTCTGGCTCCTAAGCCGTTTACTGGAGTATTTATGAAAAACTACTTTCAAACATGTGATGCTAAAATTTCTAGCTCACATAAAAGAAAGGCTGTCTATACTAATGTGTTAAAATGAATAGTTTTGTAAAGATTTATAGATGCTTAGTCATGCTTAGTTTCCAATATATTCTGTGTGAATGGGTCGTATTAAAAAGACACAATGTATTTTATTGAATATTTCTGTAGTGTATGTTTATATAGTTCTAAGGCGGTTGAAGGTATTTAATTTGTATATTATTATTATTATTATTCTATTATTATGTTAGAAACGAGCGAGTATTCATTCTCTGGTACTGCCAGGGTCGAGTTTCTTTTAAGAGAAAAGAAATTCAATGTAGTCTCTTTATTATTATTATTATTATTATTACTATCTATGTGTATTTTACCTTTTAATCTTTTTCTTAGATCTTATCTTATCTTATAAACTACAGACGTTACTTCAAAAGAGAAGAGGATTAATTTATTTATTATAGCTTTTATATAGCGCCACTTTCATGCTTATATAGCATGCTCAGAGCGCTTTGGTCCAATCTCATTTGTGGACCAGTTGGGGGGGGGGGGGGGGAGGTGATATCTAGGAGTTGGTTTTCCGTGCTGCCTTTAGGCGCTCAGTAAACACAACTCTGCCCGAGTCGGGTGTCGAACCTCGAGCCCTCTTCTAGGTAGCCAAGCCAAGTTCAAGCGCCCTTGGCCTCTCGACCACAGTTGCTAGATTATGGTGTGAAGGCCCCAGTGCTATGTATCTGAACAAAGAATATTGATCCCAAAATCCGTTGAAATATTGGGATTTAAAAAAAAAAAAAAAAATATGGATTGCAGAATCTCTTTGGATCCACCTTACTGTAATGGGTGACAAAGAAATGTGGTCACAGGATTATTTCCCTCTGTTAACAGGACAAATAAAATTTAAAAACCCAACAACAACAAAACTTGAATCCACTTGTTTTCACTTGCCTATATCTCGTGTGTGTGTGTGTGTGGAGAAGATGTGGGATAGGTAGTGTGGGGTATTTAGTGGTGCTTTTAGAAGTGGGCCATGGTGGCCGAGTCGCAATACCCTTGGCTTCCAAACCTAGGGATAGTGAGTTTGAGCCCCGGTCAAGATTGGGTATTCATTCATGGATAATTTGCAGTATATGTCAAGGTCGATGTAGTTAAAAGGGTGATAATAAAGACTTGACTCAGCTTAAACTGTTTACTATCATCTAAGATTCTAAGTCAGTCCAATTCAGACCGGAAGATAATGATGACATCCTCACCATGATGATAAGTTGAAAAATGTTTTGGATATTGTAAATTCATCCGTGAACTCTTGTCTGACATAACTATAAATTCACTCAATCTTTGACATGGCAGTAAGAATTAAGGTACCAGTATAATACACCATAATACCAGGGGATAATCCATACCATTTAGCATGATGATGTTGAGGCAGGATTACAAGGAGTTCAGGCATTAAGATTAAAAGTCTGAGGTATTGACAGAAAAATTAATTAGTAAGACAGAGCCTTCTGTGAGGTTACTGCGATCGTTTGTATGTGAATATAACTAAATATACACTCACACACCAAAAAAAAACTACCTTTATGTTATCGCTCTTATTTCTTATGATAGTTCGTCCATCATAGATATTGATTACCACTTTTGCACTGGGGTTTTGTGCCTCCTCATGTGGCTGGTGAGACCACGTGAGCCCGGAATGTTCGGCTGCACACTGGGCAGGTCATTCCAGCTGGAGCTAGTGCCATTGGCCTTGATGTTGTTTTTTTAGATGACGCTTTTCTACTGCCAGCGCTTTTCTCTTGTCTTCAGCAATTTGTGCGCCAGTTTTCACAGCTCGATGCCATGATTCTGCATCATGTGCCTATGCCTCCCAGGTGGCCCTTATTTCTACTTGCTATGTAACTGGTTAATGTTTTTCATACTAACCTCCAAATGTGTTCGCTGCAATGGGTAGTGTTATATTTTTTGTATACTTAGAATCAGTTATGAGCTTACCCAATGATACATTGTACTGTTACTAAACTTAGGCCTGTCAGGGCCGGTCCAAACTATTGCGGGGCCCTATGCGAAACGGATTGCGCGGGGCCCAGTCTGGGCGGGGATAAGCATAATGTCAAAATTAGGATTTTTTTTATTAGGCCTAAACGAAAGCTGACAATGCGTTTTTATTTTATCGCGTGTGTAATTGGCCCATCAAAATGACAATTCTATCAATTTTTTAGCAGATTTTTAATGAGTTTTCAGGAGATTTCCAGGACTTTTTCGTATATTTTGCAATTTCAGCAGATTTCCAGGAGGTCCTGGAAAATGAGAAGGCCACGGAAACCCTGTTATTATTATATAAGTGATAATGGTTTATTTTAATAATTTATAATTAGCGCGGGGCCTACTGCGGCCGCATATTTTGCAGTGGTCTAAGGCCAGCACTGTCTAGAGTGCTCCTGTCAAGCCACAAATGCTATGTGTGTCAGTATTGTGCATTAACAAAGTTACGTTTAATGTTAGTGTGAATGGACCCAATGCACGCGCAGCTCACGTCTGCTTATAGATCAATGTTTTTTTTGTTGTTATTTAGAGGATGTTTTTTTTTCTATGCCTATATATTCAAGGGAGAAAAGATTGGTGCTAAGGCGAAACTGATTTTATTTTATAAGAAACTAGCCTGATATTGACCTCGGGCCTTAGCTGAAGTATTACTGATATAGTGGATTGGATTTAGACCTATGTGAAACATGGGTCATAGCATCTTGACTCAGACTTTAGACCTACCGGTACATAAAAATAGGCCTATATACATAACCTATATATTTTTTTGATTTCGTTTTTTTTTCTCTTGGGAGCTCACCAGCTTATAATGCGACAAATTAAATCGGTGTACTGTTTGTTTGGGGTTTTTTTGGCATAAAAAATTATTGAGTATTGAATTATTGAATCGGTGATATTTTACAAACATATTGGAGATATAACAATGTTTCAAAAGTATTGCTGCTTTCGTGAACAAATTATGCGCCTTCTTGTTTACCATAAATTTGAACTTTTTATGTTTTTGTTATATGTTATCTAATTTGTTACTTGTACATATCAATATGTACAACACATAGTATCCAAATATTCTTTTTGGACAAGGTCTTTGCTATTTTGTTTGTACATATTTGTGTGTGTGACTAAATCAACATGGGGGTGAGGTATCTCACAAGCTTCTAAGTGGACGAAGCCAGACGTAACGGTTAAGTGGACGGAATGAAGCTGGCCCTCTATGGTTGGAAATGCAGACAATTATAATGTCTAAAAATACAAAAACTTTCTTGTGTATATTTTGTATGGTATATTTTGTATATTTGTCAATTAGTTCTTAGCTATTAAAACTTTGACTTCGAAAACTGATTTGTCTTGTGAATTGAATGAGAGAACTTTTTTTTTTCTTTAAGAAACGAAAGGCTTGTGTAAAACAATATCTACTTGTATTTTAAACCTTTACCCGGTGATCTGGGATTAGATTATGTCAGCTCACTGGAGCTGGGTTGCTTTGTATGCATCATGGTATAAACCAGCGGTTCTCAACCTGTTATGCTCGGCGACCTTTTTACAATCCCCCACTCTGCCGCGACCCCCCCTCCCCCAGCACCCACACATACAGCAATAGAAGAAAAGACAAAAACAATTCATATTTTTTATGGTCTTAGGCGACCCCTGGCAAATCGTCAATCGACCCCCAAGGGGTCGCGACCCACAGGTTGAAAACCCCTGGTATAAACGAACAATTGTCTAGATTAGATAAATCTAAATCTCGGCTGCACATAAGGGCTACATTGCGGTGACATTGTACGTAAGAACTGGCCAGATAAAAGCTCAAGCTGCAATGTGTATTTGTAGAGTCATGATCAAAATAAGGGTCAAAGCGAGACCAATCGTTATAGGAGGCCTGTATACTGACCCGTGACGTCGCAACCTGTTGGCAGTTTCGACTCATAGACTATTATGTTGACGTAACGATTTGCAGGATGTAAAAAGGAAAAAAAACGGCCCGGGCCAAAAAATATTTCATTAAAGAACTAAAAAGCATAAGAATAGTCAGAGGGGTGTGAGAGAAATGATTTACGGGCCTTTCCAATGGGGTAGTTCCGGATCTCTTCTCAGTCACGTGGGTGTGTTGTTTAATGACCTTGATTACATTGTAATTTAAAACATGAAAATAGTCTAGATCTCTACCTCTTTAAGTAATAAAAAAGTATGTTACAATAATTCAGTTTTTTTTTTTTTTGATTATTTAGTAGGTAAACTAGATCTAGGCTAGCACTAAATCTAGATCTACATTTTATCATAGGAAGATATTGCCATGTATAAGACCACAGTCACGTGACTTTTTATAAAGTAGGTCAGAGATTCGGAACTACCTCATTCAATATAAATAGAATTCTCGAAGGAAAATATTGGGAGCCTTTTCCTTGTGGTAAGATTTCCCCTTTCAGATCTTGAGATCTACAGAGCATATGATGTTAAGGTCATCTGTTTATTTTGGCCAACTGTTAACGAGCAGTGCGTCATTTGGCCCAACTAAAGTCAGGTTCCCATTACAGTTGGGTTGAAACTCAAAATCCCAGTCTTCAGCGAGATTCGAACCCAGGGCCCCAGTTTCGGGGACCAAGCTCTTAACCACTCAGCCATCGCGCCCCTTTACTTGTGGACTTTTCTATTATTGTTATAAGTTAGAAAAAAAAAGGGGGAGGGGTCCATGGTAAAATAAATTCTACATAAGCCTGGGAACAAATCTAAAGGCGTAGCCTGTGGCTATGGGTAATGCTAGTTTGTTAATATTGATAAGTACTTAATTTTGAAGTTTATAGAAACATCTTTCCCGGGGCTCCACTTTCTAAAAATCTGGCACTTGTTAGTACTATTATTACTCATTAACCTAGTCAAGTTATCTGTCTTAAAAAGAGCGGGAAATGGTCAAGATATGAAAAGTTAACGCCACTGTCTATACATTATTTGTAGTTACGTAAAACATAAATGAATATTCACATTTGACTAGAGTTACACCATCAAATCGCTCAACTTAAGACTCAAACGTAAATTTAAGCCATAATGCATAAAACAATCAACCGTGACATACAATTGCAAATACATAAGCCTTTTAGGCCCAATATACTTTGACGCAAAGATAAAGGCAAAGTTCTTATTCAAATTCGTACAAGTGCAGTGACGTGCTCCTTCTCAGAGCCATTAAAACATGGATCGGCATTTCTGAATTAGCTATGAATACTAATCAATAAGTTTAATTAAGTCTCTTAGTATACACAAACTAGACTGGCATATGGATACGCGTAAGACAGGGACAAATGGTTATTGAAGACCTGAACACTGACTTGCGACGTTGCAGCCTGTGGGCAGTTTAGACCAATAGCTCGTTGCCACGTCACAGATCTAGGAGAACAAAGAAAGTATTTTCAAATATCTTTCATCATGTTTAATTATTCCTTTTGCTTTTCATATTATATGCAGTTCTTTTTAAGTATTGCGCAGCCACGGGAAATACTGCATTCCTCACTAATCTTCTGACTCGAAGACAAGCCTTATTAATATTATAAAGTAAAGTTCCCCTTTCAGACCCTGTGATCTATAGGTAAGATGATGTAAAGGTCATCTGTTACTGTGGCCAACGGTTAACGAGGGTGTCATGTGGCCATCACAATGACCAGGGGCGGACTGGCTATATTAGCATTCGGGCAAATGCCCGGTGGGCCGGTACCTAAATGGGCCGGTAGAACCACAGTAATCATCTTTTTTTTAAAATCACGTCTGTTTTATAAGATAAGGGCCGCATAGATGTCACTACGGCATGAATTAAATTGTAGAAGGTTTTTTAGTATTCTCTTACAAAAGAGGCCCTCTGGGTGAAGTATTTGTATTCACTGTATGCGTGTATACCGCTATTGATACATTATCAAACTTGACAGAATGATTTTGAAAACATTTTGACCTAGAATTGGATGTCCATCATATAATATACAATTTATGGGCCGGACGAAACAGAGAGGCCCGGGCTGATTTTGACACCCAGTCCGACCCTGACAATGACCAACCGCCTTTATTTTTCCCTAACTAGTGTCAGGCTAGAGCTGGGTATACTCAGAGGCGCCCAAAGATCCCGAAATTTAAAAAAAATCCCAGGATTCGAACCCGGGACCTCCGGTTCAGAAGCCAAGCGCTTTACCGCTAAGTCACCGCTCCTCCATAGCTTATCATAATCGAACGTAGACACGTGAAATTTTATCTTATCTTCTTATCTTATATAATACAGACGTTACTTCAAAAAAGAAGATGATTACGTCCTACGCGTCATGCATTTAGTCATGCATATTAACCAATGACTTAAATTCTGCCAAGTCACTGGTTTTCCTGGCTAGCTCAGGCAACCCATTCCATGCACTAATAGCACTAGGGAAGAAGGAGTATTTGTACACATTTGTCCTAGCATATGGGACGAGGAATGTGCCTTTTTCTTTGTGTCTTTCAGAGTATTAGATCGGATAACATTGCCTATTGACGCCAAGAATAACTAAGAACGCTATGCAACTAAACCCTCCTAGTTAGATTCAAGTAGCGACAGTAAATCAAACAACACGTGCGGCTGATATGTTGACCACCATTTCGGGTGTGAGTCAATAATAAGACGCATAGCCAAACTCACGCGATCTTTAATCAAACGCCCGAACTACTTGTTTACTTTGGTGGTTTTGTAAATAATAATTATGTTACCAGCAAAATTACGAAATACAGCATTTTATAGAATGACTGGTACTGCTTCAGTATGAAAAGTTGAATAAAATAAGGAGTTCATTGATAAAATATGTTTTCGGAAAAAATAAGCTATTTCTATTAGCCAGTAATCTGATCAATATTGTGTTCTTCAAAGTGTGGAGTTCGTATTAAAGTGTGCGTGCTGTGTACAACTATGCCAGGTAATTTGTTACTACAGTAAATGTTCCATATTGTGCTGTACGAGAGATGGACGAATAGAAGAACGTTTTTTACTATGACTACTAAGAAGGATCCACGTGACTAGATCCTGAACTATAAACTATAAGTATTAAAACGTCTCGATGTGGTGATTGTGGAAAAAAATGAGCTAGGCGGCTAGGTTCTTTAATTATTTGTATGTGTATGCGCCAACAAACAGCGATGTCCTTTGCGAACGCCGGCATGGATAGTATAGAGGGACTTTTTATGGTTCAACAGTTACGCTGGGCAGGGCACGTATGCCGAAGGCAGTCTTTTTTTTTTTTTTTTTGGTAAGCTTAAAGGTGGTCAACGTAACAGAGGTGCCCACGGAAACGCTTTAAAGACCAGCTTACGCGCCTGCTTGCCTTTGCTGACATAGAAGAGATTTGAGAGCACATGGTTGCACGCGGCCTCAGAACGAGACAGCTGGAGGTCACTCACAAAGGCCGTGGGATACACATTTAAGACCAAAAAAAATCCGCTGCCGAGGACAGACGCAGAAGGTGAAAAAATAAATCGACCACCGGCGGACAATGGTTATATTTGCCCTGAATGTGGCAAAATATGTAGGTCGCAGCTAGGGCTGCGTAGTCACGGTGAATATTGCATTCCTCATTATTCTTCGGACTCGTAGACAAGCTTTATTATGTGTAGGGGCCTATACCTGTAAATGAAAAATATGACACAATGCATAGAGCAAATGGTCATTTGAAAAAAAAAAAAAAAAAAAAAATTAAACGAGCTATCCAAAAACTTGAATCGACTTAAATGTTAATGTAATCATCTAATACTAAACATATAATCATAAACAAATGCTCTCATTTTTTAAATTAATAAATTGTGTCCTGATTTCATTCTTGCTGTTAGTTTGATCTAATCGACGTTATAGGTCCCACCCACATAAAGAAAAGATACAAATAGATCCTCCATGGGGAGGATTTTTTGTTTCCAATTTTGCTTAGTTTGTTTTACTTTTCAAATACTCAGGTTTGAAGATTATTCTATTCTGTTCCAAAGTTCCCGCTGGACAGCAGGAGATACTGGAGGGCATGGTTCGAACCCGATACCATCGATCAACAGTCCAGGGCGCATTGGTGATCAGACAGAATTTATTTGCACTAAGTAGGCATATTACTAGTGGGGAAAAATGTCAGGCTTGTACTTTTCAAACGTTATCTTCGTTTTCGTGAATGGGGAACTAATATAATTCATTAGTTCAATTAGTTGCTTCGTCTAAGAAATAGATTAAAATAGAGTTTAAAATTATATAAACAATATATATTTCATACCAGATTTTGCCATCAAATTGTTTATCTCTTGATTAATGTAGACACTCAGGCAATGTTTACTTTGGCTTTATTCAGGGGAGAAGTATAAGGACTTCTTTTAAAGGAAGTGACTAATGGCAAGTAACCATGGGCGTAGCAAAACAAAAAAAAAAAAGGAAGGGGTCGAAGCTTAGTTCACACTCTTCAAATCTAAGTTTATGTACCAGACGTCAGGCAAAAAGGAGGCTTTATGTACTCCCTTTCGGGGATATGTCCTCTCTCCTGCAAGAATCGGCATAAACTTTCAAAAAAGTCTGGCTTTTTTCACAATTGGAAATTGGTCTATACATCAATAAAGTTTATTCCTTCATATCTTCTGTATTAATTGCACAAACTTACAGACAGCAATTAATTAATTTTTCACAACCTCCTTCTTGAACAGCCTAGGTTTTTTTTTGTTCAAAAGAACATAGCCACTAAAAAAACAAAACATGTTCTAGTGTTTATTTAGCATTCCAAGGTGATGTAGGCTACTTCAGGGAAAAGATGTGTCTAAGAAATTCACTACTAAAAATAATCAAATTTTACAGCCTTTGATTTGCTGAAAAGTTTCATCCAATACCGTGCAAGTTTAGTTTTTAAAGTTTAGTCTGCCGTAATTTCTCATGTCCTCCTTTTTAAAGCCTTATCTTCTTATCTTATATAATACAGACGTTACTTGTTCTCCTTTGTGTCCTCCTCTGAGCAAGCTTGTGCCAAGTAACCTCAAATCAGTAAGAATTCAATGCTGATAACTTTGGAAGAAGGTTTTCACTTATCAACGCAAAGTGAGCGAAACAAAGCAAAGACTCCATTGAGGCATTCTTCTCCAGCAATCGGAAGAAAATGTAGGCCACCCTTGTAATACCACAGAATAAATGTGCCTATATTTAGTAAGTGACCTCATGCCCCCCTTTGTCAAATCGGAATTGTCTATCTATATATAGGACGCGAAGCCTACTCCTATGAGTGCGCATAATATGTGTCTAGTATAAATGAAAGACCTATCTATGGAATACTTCTCTCACATTCCTATACCAACGTCAGGCAATTCACCCCCCCCCCTTTTTTTTACACATCTAGGCTGGCTATCTAGATCTACTATAGTAGTTTTCGCTTAACCAACTGCTTTTAACAAGTCTTTGTTGTATATAGGCCTAATTCGTAACAATGGAAAAGCATGGGACATACAAAAGTCACGAGGGCTAGTTTGTTTTCTTTCTCGCACTTTTTTTTTTTCATCTGGCGCTATGCTTTATTTTCTTAGCGTTAGCTTTCGAATCGAAAGAAGTAGAACTGGATTTCAACATCATCTGTCCATTGACTTATTTATGTCGTAGGTTTGCTGGGATAGTTCGCGTAACAAAATCCCTCCGTTTTTCCCGTTCGACAGCTGTTCTTAGTAGGATATCAAGAGAAATGCCGTTAATTCTAGCCAGCTTCTCTTTGGACGACTTTTGACAGTGAATCAAGTTTCAGAATAATGACCAAATCATCTCAGCTTTTATTTCGTCTGATCACAGTATTTAGTACTTTATTATTATTATTTATTTTTGTGCATGATCCTTTGACAGTCAGAGTTATGACTTGTAACATTACAAACTCATTTATCTTCTCTTCTTGGTATCTGATACCTATAGCATTTATCGTATCTTATATGATACAGACGTTACTTAAAAAAAAAGAAGATGATTACGTCCTACGCTCATGCATTTCGTTATGCATATTAACCAATGACAATGTCATGGAATCCACATATTGATGAAACTATAAAAAATTCCAACAAAGCATTAGGGTTTATTAAAAGAAATTTCTATAAATCAAATAAGAACATAAAACTAAAATGTTATTTAACCTTGGTTAGGCCAATAATAGAATATGCATCCACCGTTTGGGACCCCTCAACTCAAGGAAACATTAAGAAACTGGAACAAACACAAAATAGAGCAGTGAGATTCATAACAAACGAATATTCACATTTGACTAGAGTAACACCATTAGTAAAATCACTAAATTTAGAAAGCCTTCAGGACAGAAGACTCAAAAGTAAAGTAGCAATTATACATAAAACACTGAACCATAATCTTCAAATACAAAAACAAAATTTAATAAAATACTCTGAAAGACACAAAATTAAAGGCACATTCCTCGTCCCATATGCTAGGACAAATTTGTACAACTACTCCTTCTTCCCTAGTGCTATTAGAGCATGGAATGGGTAGCCTGAGCTAGCCAGAAAAACCAGTGACTTGGCAGAATTTAAGTCATTAGTTAATATGCATGACTAAATGAATGACGCGTAGGACGTAATCATCTTCTTTTTTGAAGTTACGTCTGTATTATATAAGATAAGATAAGACAAATGACAATCTGAAACTGTAAACTTGATTTCGACATTTGATAAAGAAGTACACATTGTGAAAAAAAGAAATGTTTCAGTGAAACTCTATCAAATATAGAGATCTAGAAGCTGTGGTGTCATCTTGACTAGATAAATGAAAATTATATTTATGCTTCTACAAGTATTTAGCGTGCACTATTTTTGTGTCCGGAACAATCTGGCAACACTTGTAAACACTGACTGCTAGTCTACTTACTGTTTGGATTTATTGTTTTTGACATTTGAGTTTACCTACACAACAGATCAGGAAGTCAGGAAATAATTAATAGAACTACTCAACTTGATCTATATAATATATATTATAAATAAACTAGACTAGTTAATAAATTTACTGTTACGTTTTCTGATTTTAAACTAGTCTATATTTTGTGTGAAATTCATTTTTAACGACATTTAAATTAATAGATCTAGATTTATCCATGTTGGCTCCAATATTGGTCTTGTAACTTGAAACTTCACTTGCATGTCTTCAAATTTCAATTCATTATTCACCACATTCATTGACTTGGACTTGAGACATTCAACATTGATGATTGTCAATCACTGAATGACTGTTCTGATCAGAGTTGATAGATACGAAAATTCTGCATTGTTGAAGGGCCTTGGCCTTTGTTGTTGGTGAGTTCATTAAAGTTGATTAATATTAGATCTAGAATGTCTAGATTGACTAGATGTATGTCTAGATCTACATTTAGAATCTCGATCTTAAATTATAAATGATATCTCGATTTTATGGTGACTGTATTATTTATATTATAGTGTGACTATCACTGTGTAAGTTGTAAGTGTAACTGTGTAAGTGTAAGTAGATCTAACTGTAAGATATCAGTGAAAGATTTAAAAATTCAAAATTGACAAAATGTAGATCGATCTAGATCTATAAAACTATATTATATAGTTAGTATATAGTTAATTATCTTAATATAGATGATGATTACATAATACATTGAGTCATTGTCGACATTGACATTAATACATTGAGTCATTGTCGACATTGACATTAATACATTGAGTCATTGTCGACATTGACATTAATCTAGGCTATTCTATACTTAAAATCTTAGATACAGTACAAGTTACAATAAATGCTTATATTATATAGTATAATGATAATCTAGAGTCTAGATCTAATATATTATAAGCACAAAAATACCACTCACTGACTGATTTATGTATAAAAAAAATCATTTGCTGTACAGATTTGCATGAAATTTTGCACCCACTCTCACAGGTTCCTTTTACCTCTTACTAAAAGTTAAGTGTACGCTTGGCATTGCCTTGACAGATTCGAAGCCTGAGTGCCAGAATATTTGAAAAACCATAAGCTTTCTATTAAATTTTGTACTCATTTTATTTTTTGGTAATTTCCAAAAGGCAGCATTCTTTTTGTTATATATAAAGCATAAAAAACAGCTTAAAAAATTAGGATTTCCATATTTTTAAAGCATATTTTCTTTCTTTTTTTTCCCCTAAGTCAACTAATTTTTAATTTGTTTTACATCACATTGTATTTTAATTTCCCATTCTTTTAGTAGAAAACAAAACTTAGGCTAATAGCATCAAAAAGATAGATCTAGATCTAGAGTCTTATTTGTTTGTTTGTTTGTTTGATAGAGAGCAAGGACTGATTATGATTTTGCCCTTGTTGGCGTGTTGATAAGACTACTATGCTCAGTAGCACTGTGTTTTCATTTCATTCAGTAGAGCTTCAGTAGAGGTCAAATAAACGATTACAATTAATAAATCAAACTGATTTTTCCTTTTTTTTTTTAAAGTGAACACTGCCAAAATAAACATTGAGGCCTTTAGAAAAAGCTTACCCCCCCCCCCCTTTTAGTCCTAAAACTGATGTTGTGCGGTGTCCAATGTTTTACATTGCTTGCCTTATGATTGAAGGTTATATACAAATAAAAGATGGTAAAACTAACCTAAGGTGATATACCTATTATTCAAGAGCAGAAAAGTGTGTGTGAAGTTTGGGGTGGTTAAAAAAGTTAAGGGTGCCATTATAATAAAAAAAAAAGGTCTAAAAATTGTGAAAGGAAAGGGGGGGGGGGAGTGTCAAAGAGGCAACCTAGAGTATATTTTGATATTAAATTGAGAAGCTGAAGTCAGAGATTGTGCATAGAACTTTTGGGGGTGGCGGGGTTAAAAGTCATACTTTAATTTCTGGCTGAAAGTATGTGTGTGTTGGTGGGGGGGGGGTCAAATGTTTATGTCAGAGAATATATTATGTGCAGGATAAAAAAAAAAGGAGAATCTAGAGAGAGAGAAGAAAAGAGAAAGAGAGCTGGACATTTCAATTCAGTGTAACAGATACTAAAAATCATGGGCTAAAAGGTATGTTAGAGGGATCATTATTGTGCGGCTCATTAATTGAAATTCATAAAAAAAAAAATTCGTGTAAAATTTTTTACATATTTCGGATGTTCCTTCAGAGTTGAAGATAGTTTACTTCCTAGTCCAAACCTCCAGCAGGACGACGGGGGATGGGAGCGGGCAGGGTTTGAACCCTCGACAGTCGATAAACCCGAACGACAGTCCAGCGCGCAAACCGCACGACCAGGCAGCCATCCATGGATTTGTTAAACAATATATATATATATATAATGAATCAGGTATCAGGGGTACTGACCTGTGGCATGGCAATGAGATGTCTGTCTCCACTGACCATTGGTTGTCACATCACAATTCAGTGTTCAGGCCTACTAGGACGATTGGTCTTGGTATAGCTGTACCATGTCTGTGCGTAGGTTATGGTATTCTAGCACCAATGTTTATTAGGTGCACAATTTTTGAATGCACTTTCTTTCTTACCTTGCTTTTAAGTTTATGGAGTGGTTTTGTTATTATACTGGTGTAATGTTTTTTTTTTTGAGATTCTTCTGTGTACCCCATTTTAGGGTGAGTATCTAAGGCAGTACTGCATTTTGCAGTTGTTTCGCTGCCATAGCATATTAGACTAGACCTTTCAATTTGTCTTTTCTTATGTCTCTACAGGGAGTTAGTTATGGGATTAGGAAGTGTACACTAGAGGCAGGCTAGAGTCATCAGTGCGTTGTGTTGGGCTTGTGCGTACTACTGTGTTACGTTGTGGGACAGCAAGGTGCAGAATGATTAGTTAATTAATATAGCAATTATATTATAACATTTGTTAACTTCAAGGGTATTACTTCATCAGTTTGTCATCATAAAGTACATTCATCCCATTAAACATTTATATTATTAACATCTAGTCGATAGTTTATTGTAAGCACGAAGGTGCCTGTTCAATGTCAGGAGCCCGGGCGAACTAGCTAAAGCTTAAACACAACCCTGACATACCACTCCCACATTGTTTCCTAAGAAGGAAGTGAAAAATGAAACAAAATAATACAAAATTGGCTTTGATCTTCTACCCTTGCAGCTTTAGACCAAATGTAGCCCCGGAGTCCTTTGTCTCCTTCAAACTTTTTTTTCCCTCTTCTGTTTTATTTTGCCTCTGTCCATCATCCTAATGGCCCTACTTTATGCGTGCTGTTTTTAAAAAGCTAAACTCTGTCTGTCTGTCTGGTAAATAGTTTTGTAAACATTATTTCTCCCACATCCATTCTCTGATCAATTTGAAACTTGCACAATTATTCATTGGCATAGACTAGAAATTAATCAATTTAAAAATTAAACAATTAGTCAGTTAATCACTGGTAATTAATTGTTTTTATACCAACAAGGTAAATTAATCCTTCTCTATTTACAGAAATATCTAAATATGTAGAGTTTGGTCCTCTTAGATATGTGTAGGCTTTATTTCTCTTACACTCATTCTCGGATCAAGATGAAACTTAAAACACTTATTTATTGTACCTAAAAAAACATGAATCAATTAAAAATTATCCAATTAGTCAATTATTGGTAATAAATTATTTTGAATATATAAAATAAGGGAAATAATTTCTTCATTGTTGAGAAATATAGTTGTAAGTACAGAGTTCTTCCCCTTAGAGAAGCTTTGTTTTTTTTTTTTTAAAGGGTTATTTTAGTTTTTCCTCTGTTCCTGTTTGAAGGATTACCTTGTGTCAGTTGATTTTAACAATATTTAAGATGGCATCAAGGGGAATGGTCTTTGGTCTAATAATTAGCTAATTTAAGGGAGCCTACATTTTCTCCATTTTTCTTTTATTCTAATCTATATTACTGTTAGTGTATATTTATTGCTATGTAGTGTTCACAGCTTGTAGTCTAAGCCCACCACTGTGAAGCATTCTGGTATAAATACACTTCTTATCTTTCAAGCTACAAGATTGCACACACCAAGAAGCATAATTTATGACTCTGAAGACTGTAATATTAGGTGGGGATTTGGATTTGTCTAGAAGCTTTACATAAACAGGTGTGCCAGTACACATGTTTGATTTGCTTGCTTGTCCTATCAGATTTTTAAATTAACCGGTGGAGGACAGAAAAAGGAATTTTTCTATAAAAAAAAAATCTTCCAGAACATCAAAAAATTTTTTTTTTATATAATTAATTTGTGTGAAAATAAAAGTCATTATATTGTAATAATGTTGTTTTTCTTTGATCATGAGCTAAATATGTAGTAAAGTAAAGTTCCCTTTCAGACCTTGTGGTCTATAGGATAGATGATGTAAAGGTCATCTATTTCTGAAGCCTACAGTTTACAAGGGTGTCATGTGGCCAGCATAATGACCAACCACCTTTACTTTTCCCCAACTAATGTCAGGTACCCATTAGAGCTGGGTGGACTCGGAGGCGCCCAAAGATCCTGAAATTAAAAATCCCCAGTCTTTACCAGGATTCGAACCAGGGACCCCTGGTTCAGAAGCCAAATGCTTTACCGCTAAGCCATCGCGCCTCTGAGCTAAAGATATAATAAACATTAATTTAATTATTTCATAGGAAGCAGTGAGAGGTATAAATTATTTTTTTGAGATTTAGGGGTATAAGTTTTAAAGTAAAATGAAAGATTAAATATTCAAAGAGTAATTTTTGTGTGGAGTTATGCAAAACAATATTATAAATGGCATTTAATTTTGAGTCTTTTCTAACTTTCTATTTTCTATTTATTGTGACACTAAGTTAGCTTCTTTCAATTGTAGAACGGCTATGGTTATTTTATAGAACATTCTTTTATGTGAGCCCTAATCTCAAGAGGCATTATAATACTCCATACAGTACAGTCTAGGGCTATGTATTACCAGTAGCCATAATCATTGTCAACTGCTTTTTAAGCCCCTTTGATCACATCCACATATCAAAGGTGGAAATGACCAGTTTTTTTTTTTCTAACCTGGCATGAGTTGTCCATAATCTATGACTATAAATTGGCTATATATTCATTTGAAATTGAATGCAGAGCAATTGTGAAATTTTACATGTTTCAAGATGTTCTTTTAGAATTGAAGATTATTACATCCTAGCCTAAACATTCCACAGGATGGTGGGAATTGGTGGTGGTCATGGTTCAAACCTGGGACCACGAAGACCACTCTACAAAGTGTGTACCACATGACCTGGCAACCATTCTACACTGTTACTGTACTGTTGGATATTGACCAAAATATAATTATAGTATTTTAGTTCTAAATTCTTCAATTACAAAAACAAAATTGTTAAAAAATTTTGGAGGAAAATTTAGTTTTAAATCTCACTAGAGACTTTATTTTATAAAAAAATAATTTTGTTATGTACAATCCTTGTATCACATTGTCTATAACAAGTTGATAAAAGCTGGGTTAAAACTAAAGTACTATCTATGTATAAGCATGTTCTATCTTTTACAGGTAAAACCATGACACAAAAGTCTGCCTTGTTTCTGTTTTTCATTCTTGTTTGCCAAGTTTGCTTAATATTTAGTAAGTATTCAAAGTAGATTAAGGCACATTTAGTTCATGCATGAAATCTAACTAATCAGCTCATTCACAATGCTGTATAAGTTCATTATAATAAAAACATGACCGGATCCACTTTTCTATGAATTTGAATAACTACTTTTTGATGTCTTTCATTTTTTGAAAATTTAATTCAGTTTTTGTAAACAAACTTATATTCAAGAAATAAAAAAAACAACATATCATCTGTTTTGGTTTTCTGGTTTAGAAATTATAAATACATAGCTGGAATAACAAAAAATCAACTTATGAAAAATTTTATTCCTGATGATTTTAGAGCAGCTTACTTTAGAAAATATAAACACATCATTGTTACTTAATATTCATTTTTTTCCCCAATTGTTTTTTAATTACTTTATTGAAGATCAAGTAATTTGTTAAATTTTAAAATTGTTCAATCAAGAATGAGCTCAGGAAAAACAAGAAGATTTTACTTTATTGAATCATGGCCTCCTCTAATTAAGTTTAAAGTTTATTTAATTGCTTTCAAAAATATACACATAAATATAGGGTACCTGTCAGTTTCATTCAGTCTTATGGCAATTATTAACAGTGATTTTTACATTGTTTCATTTATTTAGATTTTTTTTTAAAATTATAATTTCATTACACTTTTTAATCACTTCATTGTATATGTTATGAATATTATATGCTGTATCGGTTGTCATTCTTATGTTTACATGTGCTTGTAACTTGTCTGTAAGAATGTGTTCACAAAATGTGTGTTGTGTAATCATTCAGTGTATTAAAGCCATTCTAAGCGGACATGGTTTTCGACTCTGTTATCATTATGTTCATAACAATATAACTTTAACAAACCCATTCGTTGCCTTTGTACTGACAGGTTATAATACACATATATTAGCTCATCATTAAGTCTCAAAATTATTATTAGTCCAAGTGCATACGGGTCTATGGCTAATGGTTCAATGACAATTGGTTCCTGACAAATGGTTAACCAGATAATATATTCACCAGACAATTGATTCTATGACAACTGGTACAATGACTGTTGGATTACTAAAAAATGGTTAACACCACAACTGGCTCACTGACTTTTGGTTTATGGACTAATTGTTCACTTGATGGTGACATTTTGTTAATATTTTTCTCCCATATTTAATTTGTTTACATGTAAAGAAGATACACAAATAATTCTTATGTTTACTTGTTGTTGTTTTTTCTTGCCTAGTATCTTGGTTATCTGGTTCTTATAGCTTATATCGTCATTGGTAGGTCTTTTAGATGGTTTGGATTTTCAAACTAATGGACGCTATCAGTTTATAGTTTGTTAAGCCATACATTTTTATTTCTTGATCAGGTACCAAAAAGTCTTATGTGATTTGGTTGACTTTGGTCAACGCTTTATCTGGGGTATTCCATAGGGTATTCCATCACGTTATTCCATATCTATGACCTACTTTAAGCTAAGTCACATTGTTATGGTCTTACAAATGGCAATAATGTCAATGTCTTCGTATAATATTTTCACATTTAAATAACAATGAGATCAATGAGGCCATAAAATGTAAACAACACAACCATGTGACATGGAAGAAATACATAACCACCCCATTCACAAGTGATTTTTAATGCTCTTGAACATTGTCTATAACAAGTTGATAAAAGCTATGTGTGGTAAGGAAAGGTGTTGTTATGATGGATGACTCAACTGGTTACACATGTTTTGCTGAAGTAGACATGAAGATAAATATCATTGACTGGTCAGTGAATATTTTTAGGAGACCTACAAGAATGATTCACTGTCTTATACAATGTTATTATAATCTGAGGTGCCATTCTGTCTAGCACTCTTAACCCTTAAAGCGCTGTGCTTTTTTTTACAATGAGTATACAATAACATGGATTTACAATGCTATTGTTTAGAGGCTAAACTACCACACTTTTTTAAAGAGTTAAAGTTTCTAACCCAAGTACCGAGATGAATAATTAGATGAAAGGATGTAAACAATAGGCCCAAAAGAGGATAGACCTGATGGCATGATGAAATAGGTCTGTTGATCACACAAACATCTAGAAAAGATTAAAGGACGATAACCACAAAGGCATAGGGGTGGATAGACATGGTTGCATATACTTAGGGCTTGTAAAATGGTCTGTAGAACTGAGTGTCCTTAAGTTGTTCAGCTGGCTTGTATTGTAAGTTCCAAATGTAGAGCTGAGTGTCCCTTAAGTTGTTCAGCTTGCTTGTATTGAAACTTCCAAATTTTTTAAATTTTTGTTACTCACTCCCCATTTTAATGCTTTAAAAAAAGTAAAGTTCCCCTTCAGACCTTGTGGTCTATAGGGCAGATGATGTAAATGTCATCTGTTTCTGTGGCCTACGGTTTACAAGGATGTCATGCGGCCAGCACAACAACCAACTACCTTTACTTTCCCCCAACTAATGTCAGGTACCCGTTTGAGCTAGGTGGACTCAGAGGCGGCCAAAGATACAGAAATTAAAAATCTAAGTTGTCACCGGGGTTTGAACCTGGGACCCCGGTTCAAAAGCTAAGCTTTACCAGTCTGCCACCGCGCCTCATATTTCAATGTTTTACAAAGATAAATACTCAACATTGGATTGAGCCCAATCTTCTGCCAAGATAGCTAATAAAAATGTCCTGGAGAGTATTAAATAATAAGAAATAAATAGTTCTAAAAATGAAGTGTACAAGAAATCCCCAGAAGGTACTTTAATTGTAAACAAATGAAACATGCAGGTAAGGTATAACAAAAATATTTCTATGTAGTGACCAGTAGCCAAAGACTATCTAGTGACCAGTAGCCAAAGACTATCTAGTGACCAGTAGCCAATGACTATCTAGTGACCAGTACCCAATGACTATCTAGTGACCAGTACCCAATGACTATCTAGTGACCAGTACCCAATGACTATCTAGTGACCAGTAGCCAATGAATCAATTTTCAATAAACTAAATATCATGAAGCCATTTGTTATTGGACCCATTTTAGTGAGTCAACTGTTGGTGAACCATTTGTCCAGTGAACCTATTGTCTGTCAATCAAACAATAGTTGGTGAACCATTTGTCTGTTGAATCTGTTGTCTGTCAATCAAGCAATAGTTGGTGAACCATTAGTCCATTGAACCTATTGTCTGTTGATCAAGCAATAGTTGGTGAACCATTAGTCCATTGAACCTATTGTCTGTCAATCAAGCAATAGTTGGTGAACCATTAGTCCATTGAACCTATTGTCTGTCAATCAAGCAATAGTTGGTGAACCTATTGTCTGTCAATCAAGCAATAGTTGGTGAACCATTTGTCCATTGAACCTATTGTCTGTCAATCAAGCAATAGTTGGTGAACCATTTGTCCATTGAACCTATTGTCTGTCAATCAAGCAATAGTTGGTGAACCATTTGTCCATTGAACCTATTGTCTGTCAATCAAGCAATAGTTGGTGAACCATTTGTCTATTGAACCTATTGTCTGTCAATCAAGCAATAGTTGGTGAACCATTAGTCCATTGAACCTATTGTCTGTCAATCAAGCAATAGTTGGTGAACCATTTGTCCATTGAACCTATTGTCTGTCAATCAAGCAATAGTTGGTGAACCATTTGTCTGTTGAACTTATTGTCTGTTAATCAAACAATTGTTGGTGAACCATTTGTCCATTGAACCTATTGTCTGTCAATCATACAATAGTTGGTGAACCATTGGTCATCTATGCAATTTAAATTAAAACCAGCTGTACCTTATAAACACATTTTGTTTTTCCTTTTTCAGATATAAATTATGTTTCAGCACAGCCTCAAAAAATTTACGTCCAGTTTTTAAAGGAAGATGATTACTCTGCACCTGTAGGTTACAGCAAAAGTCTTAATTGCTATGTGTATGGAGAATTAAGTTATTTACAGACTGTAAGAGCGCAGATAGTGAAAGTGAATAAAAACGGTGATGATGTTATACTCTCTGAAGCAAAGAACTCCAACTTTCCATCACTTTACCGAGTAGACTTACATAAACTGTATAGTTTTCCACCATCTAAACTTCACATTAGATTCACGATACTTTCTGGTAAGTTATTTTTTTCCCCCCCTGAATTTTTTTTAAAGGTATGATTATTTCAATTATGATTTCTTTGCCTATGATGATTTCTTTGTTCCTTGTTTAAGTTGGTAGATCCAATTGTTCTTCACAGTCACTGCATAAACAACCTTTTCAACAGAAATAATAACACCTCCCTCAAGTCACAGCATAAACAACCTTCTCAACAGAAATAATAACACCTCCCTCAACATTGTATATCAATAATAATAAGGCTTGTCTTGGATTATGAAGATTAAGGAGTGCAGTGTTTCATATGGCTGCACACTCCTAGATGTGATCTACATATTTTGTCAATCCAGTAGGTATAACCATTGTCTGCTGGTGCTTGGTTTGGGTTCTTTTTCTGCCACCTATGCCGGTCTTCGGCTGTAGATTTTCTTTTCGTCTCAGAGGCATATCTTGTGGCCTTTATTATAAACTTCTCTCACTTGGAGGCTAGTGCTACTTGCCTTAGCAAGATATTTATCAACAAGAGGAAATGGGTTGCCTGAATCAGCCAATAAAAGCAGCTACTCTGCAGAGTTTTAAATCACTGGTTAACATGCATGACTAGATAAACTCATGGATAAGTGTCGGACGTAGTTATTTTCTCTTGTGAAGTAACGTCTTTAATTAAGATAAGGGAAATAACTTTAACTTGCGCTATACATTGATATGTATGATGTTAACATTTATAAAGCGTCATTCTCTTCCCATTCATGGACATCATTCTTAGGAACTGTTACCTAACATTGTAAGGTTCAATCAATGAGCCGTTACAAGTAAAGTTCATATCACGTTAGTTTTGCTGCTGCTTATCTCTCCTTGTAACGCCTCTTCTGGTGCTTATTAAGGTGTCTGCTGTGTATTAGCTAAACTGGTCTTCTCTTCACTTGCATTATTGTGGCGTACGTCTACTAATGAGTACTATAACTAGAATAGAACAACAACATTGAAATTCATTAATTAATCAAGTCACTATTCAGCACTTGGGGGAGCTACCACCTTCTACCAAGCGCGTCCCCAGGTGGCGGATAGGGGAAAGACCCTTAGATATAAGGGCTAGCTGTGAATAGCAAATAAACAGCCGCGGACCAACTGGTTTGCAGTCATGGAGGATGAGGTGAAGTATTCCAGTGGTTAGAATATTTACTAAAAACATCTCAGAAATCCAGGGAAATGATTGCAAAAAGCGAGTATAGGGCGCTCTAACCCTTAACCCGGGTAGATGAAACTCGTTAGCTAGGGATAGCAGTTCATCTAGGAGAGAAAACTCCGAAAATAAACACCTGCTGCCTTGCAGATGATCTTGGATGATCAAAGGCTATGGGAGCACACCCAGAAAGAAAAGCAGGCTGAAGTCGGAGTCAATGGGCCTCCTGGCGCAAAACATATTGACACGCAACCTCATCTATGTTGGAGTTCAGTAACGATTCTAATAGATGTGGCGTCCTGCCTGTGGAATCCCGCCGCGCAGGTAGGGGGCCGGGCTCTCCGCCTCGAAGGAGCCCACACAAGCGAGCTGGTGGTTCTTCTATCTCTGCCTGTGGAGCCAGGAGCAGGGACAAGAAAGTAAATACTACTGGCCAACACTCCAAGACCAAAAGTTTAAAAATCCTACAATGGAACGCAGAGGGCATCCAAAAGAAAAAAGAAGCTCTAAAAATATTTCTGCATGAGAAAGAAATAGATGTAGCTTGCATCCAAGAAACTCATTTGAACAGTAATCTTCGTTTCTCCATTAGAGGCTACACCTGCATCAGACAAGATAGAGAAATCAGACCCAAAGGAGGAATCCTCACCCTCATTAAAAATGACATCCCTACCACAGACATAACTATGCCCAGCTCCTCAGAATCAGAAATAATGGGAACTAAGCTAATTCTTCCGGATGGAAATATTAATCTATTTAACTGCTACTTCCCACCAGACAAGGAAATAGAGATTGATCACATACAAATACCTGACCAAGAAGACTGTCTTATCTTAGGAGATATGAACAGTCACTCTCAGAGCTGGGGATACCCAGACCTAAATGCCAGGGGAGAAGAAATTGAAGAATGGCAAGCAGAGAACAGACTTATCCTACTTAACAAACCTGAGGATAAACCAACATTTTTCTCAAGAGCCTGGCTAACATCAACCACTCCAGATCTAGCCTTTGCAACTGACAACTTATCCAAAAAGTGCACCAGAGAAGTTGCAGACCAGCTAGCCACCAGTGACCACAGACCCATATTGATCAGTATGGATAGCTCCTTCAAAATATCAGAAAACTCCACCATCCCCAGATGGAACTACAAAAAAGCCAACTGGCACCTATTCTCCAAGCTCACAGACCTATACACAACTTCAATAAACTGCAAATCAAATCAGGTTAATAAGTCATACTCAGCTTTCTCCAAAGCAATCCTCCTAGCAGCTAAGGAATCAATTCCTAGAGGAGCAAGAAAAGATTATATTCCCAACTGGTCTGATCACCTTCAACAACTCCACAATGCCACCATTGAAGCCAGAAACACAGTAGAAAATAACCCTTGTACAGAAAATAACATAAATCTAAAAGCAGCTAACGCAGTTTTCAGGAAAAATTACCTTTCCGCCATGAGAAAAAGTTGGCATGAAAAAACAGAACGGCTAAACGTAGATAGAGACGGCCACAAACTCTGGCGTATAGCCAAATGTCTCAACCAGGAAGAAAACAGAACAACTCCTATAGTAATAGAAAAGGACAACAAACCCCTGAAAGGCCAAGAAGCAGCAAATGAATTCATTAAGTTTTTCCAAAGCGTAGGAAAAATACAAATCAGTGAAAGTAGAAATAAAGATGTAAACTCAGAAATCCAAGATAGAATTAAAGAAAACAATCCAGCTTACTCCTTGGGAATGACCACTAATCTTAAAATGAAGGAACTTGATGAATCCCTAAAAGTCCTCAAACCAAAACAAGCCCCGGGCCCAGACAAAATATCTAATGACATGCTTCTTCATTTGGGTCCTCAAGCCAAAAGAAAACTGCTACAAATATTCAATGCTAGCTGGAAATCTGGCAGAATTCCAAACATCTGGAAAAAAGCCATTATGATCCCTATACTAAAGCACGGCAAACCAAGAAACAAACTGGATAGCTACCGCCCCATCAGCCTCACTAGCTGTTCCTGCAAATTGATGGAAAGAGTGATAAATAGAAGGCTGACATGGATCCTTGAGTCAAATAACCTACTCACTGAAGCCCAGGCTGGCTTTAGAAAAGGCAGATCAACAGAAGATCAAATCGCCTTTATCACACAAGAAATAGAAGATGGCTTTCAAGAAAAGAAACCAACAACAATTGTATGGGTTGACTTAGAAAAAGCATTTGACAAAGTCTGGGAACAAGGTCTCTTGCTCAAACTAATCCAGCATCACATATCCCACAGAATGTACAACTGGATAAAGGAATATCTAAATAATAGAAAAGCCTTTGTTTGCATGCAAGGACAAAGAAGCCACACAGTGGGTATTAAAAATGGTGTTCCCCAAGGAGGAGTCCTATCCCCAACACTTTTCTTAATATTCATAAACGATCTAAATCAAAACCTACCAAGAAAAGTTAAAAGCAGCATGTATGCAGATGACCTTGCCTTAATTAGCACAGAAGAATATGTAGGAACATCGAAATTTCGATTACAAGATGCTCTCGATATACTAAATAATTGGTCCAAAGACTGGGGCATGTCCATTAACACAAAAAAGACCACCTATACCATATTCTCACTGTCAACAAAACAGCAAACAATAAAATTAAAATTAGATAAGGAAGCTTTAGAAAAAAATGACAGCCCTACATACCTTGGAGTCACCTATGACCCGAGACTAACCTGGAAAAGCCAAATAGATAAAACACAGAGTAAAGGCATCCAGAGACTATCCCTCTTGAAAAAATTAGCTGGCACAGATTGGGGAGCAAATCACAACATCCTGAAAAAGACCTATACCAGTTACGTGAGACCTGTACTAGAATATGGTGCCACAGCATGGGGCTCAGCAGCCCAAACCAACCTAAGGAAAATAGACAAGGTTCAAAATATTGGTCTAAGGATAATGACAGGAGCAATCAAAACAACACCCATAAGAGCTATGGAGGAAACCGCTGCCCTGATCTCTCTGGATGAAAGAAGAGAAATAAAAATCCTTTCCCAATTCACTAAATTGGAAACCATGGAGAGGCACCCACTCAGAACAAAATCCTCAAAACTGGCACCAAAAAACGTCTCAAAAGGACTAATTTCATACAGGAATCTCTAAACCTAAAAAAGAAACACCAACTTGAAAATATTACCCTGGAATCCTCGATACACTATAATGAATCCCCACCCTGGGACGAAAGCCCTCTTCCTACTATAAGGGACCATATTGAAAGCATTAAAAGAAAATCTGATTACAGACCAACAGAGCTCAAGAAAATAGTGAACAGTTTTCTACATAATAATTATCCTAGCAATCAGTGGATCAGAGTTTACACGGATGGCTCAACCCACAAAGCCACCACAAATGGAGGAGCTGGAATACTTATCGAATGGCCAGATGGAGGAAAACTAGAAAAATCCATTGCAACTGGAGAGCTCTCTGACAGTCACAGAGCAGAAAGGGAAGCACTAGCACTAGCTGCTACCATCCTAGCAAATCATCCAAGTTCCCCACACAGTCAGATTGTCTTACTAACCGATGCAAAAACAACCCTCCAAAGCCTGCAAATCTCTGATTCCTTATATATTAATAACCTCAAAACAGCACTTACAAAGCTCAACAACAATAGCAAAAAAACTGTAATTCAATGGATCCCAGCTCATATAGAACTAGAAGGAAATGAGAAGGCTGACTCACTCGCCAAGAGTGGGAGAATTAACACACTAATAAACTCTGCACTCTATCCAGAAGAATTGAAGGAATTAATAGTAAATAAAATAAATGAGAAATGGACGAGCTCTCATCCAAATCACAAGAAAGATGACGCTTACTATAAGCTATCCCGACAAGACCAACGTCTAATCTTTCGACTCAGGACCGGACACAACAGAATGCGACAACACATGTACCGGAAACTCAAAATTGGAACCAGTGAAATCTGCCCATGTGGAGAATCACCAGAGAATACAGACCACGTCCTCCAAAACTGCTCTCTATACCAAGAGGCTCGTATAAGACATTGGCCCCAAATCACCCCAATAGAAAAGAAACTATATGGAGAGCTCCCTGATCTGGAAACCACTGCGCATTTCATCTCATGTATTGGTCTACTCATCTGAACACTCCAACATAATCAATGAGAACGAAGAAGAAGAAGAAGAAGAACTATTCAGCAGACAGATATATTTATTAAGTGTAAAGTAATAGCACACTGGCATAAAGAAATACAAGTAGTACTTCACAAAATTAACTGTAAGATCCATTGGAATATATTAAGTACACATAATAACATCTAGTAAGGCTTTTTAAACTATACATATTATACGTCCATTCACTTCTATGGCCATAGGGACTACTGAAGTCTGACCGTGTGGTCAGCTCTCAAAACGAGGCTTACCCATAATTCTCCACTAAATTTCACTTTCCACGTGAAATGTGATAAATAAGTGTTCTCAGTGAAGCTCGTTCACCTCATGTCACAATGTGAATGTTCACTAGAGTTAATCCTCATCAATCTGTCTTTGGGCATTTGCATTGCTTCAGGTAGTCTCCATTAGGGTCTAACTTGAGACTGTATTATGACCCTTGACCTAAGGGAAGTTTTTACTTAGAGCAGAGGCCAGGAATGAGAGATGGCTCTTCACTGATCCCTCTGTCCAGAGGCGCCCCCCCCCTTGAACTAGATAATCATTTAATCACTTCCATTGTTATGAGAAATAATTATTGTCTGGGTTCCCTTATCCCTGTGAGGTCAAGTCCACAAGGGGTTCCTGCTTATTGCTATACTGTATCACCTTCTCCCTTGATAAATAACCGGGAAGATGAGGCAGGTTATCAGAGGCATTCTTTGATCCTCCCTTGTGCAATGCTTATTTGCTAGAGCTTGCTATGGGAGCCAACTGGAGGAAATTTTCCATCACAGTCTGTCTTCCTTTACAGATTTCTCCTCAGGGGTGCTACATTGAGGCCTGGAAAGTACCCCTGCATTTACAATGCCAGGCTTTCTTTAAACTTAGATGCACTACTGAAGGAGTTGAAAGAGTTGTGGTCTGGGAAAGCTAAAATAGAATGTGTTATATGCGGGCTGGAAAGCTTATTATCAGACAGACACTGCAAAATATAAGAACATTCTGTTGGTTATTACTGACATTCTTGTACATTTTCATTGAATTATTTAGGTTTAAAATAAATTTTTATGTCCCGTGAATTAATCTTATGTCACATTTTAATACTTTCCCAACAGTTCAAACAGGTGATGATGCAGATTTCATTTGTCGGGTTGTTGATTTGAATGGAGATGTTATTGAGGATACAGTCAAATTGGCTGTCTTTAGTAAGTATTCAAAATTATTTCAACTAAAAACAAGTGGAATTATATAATTTTGTAAAAAAAATAATTTTATCAAATATTTATAGTTTCATATTTCCTGGAAAAATAAAAATAACTGCGTAGAATAGAACTGATGGATGTTAGATTGATATTAGACTAAAAAAAATTTAGATATAACTTTTCTTCACAGAGCTTAGTCATTCTCTTTTAATTAAACATAGCATTAAAACAGCTAATCCTGAACTTTGCTGGTACCTCTACCTCCTCTGAAGACTTGTAGCTCAATTTTAAATTTCTTTTGTATGTCCAGCAATAACAAATTGTATAATTGCCATTTAATTTGGAGTCTTTTCTTCCCTCACTATTTTTTCTCTAACTTTTTAACTTGTTGTTGAAGTTCAACTTTTTATTGTGACACTAGTTAGCTTCTTTCAGCTGTAGAATGACTATGGTTATTTTGTAGAACATTTTTTTCATGTGGCTGTGGAGCCCTATTCTCAAGAGGCGTTGTACTCCAAACAGTACGGTCTAGAACTATGTCTTCCCAGTAGTCAACACCAATGTCCACTGCTTTTTATACCCCATTAGATTACATCCACATACTGGAGTTGGGGACGTGCAGTTTTGCTTAAACCTTATTGTGTTTTTTTTTTTTATCTTCTCTTGTTTTCTACAATGAGGATGGAGGGTGGTGCTGTAGCAGTTGGCCCCATCAGACTTGTTTTGTTCTTGCTGATAGTTAGCCAAATTTTTTTGCATTTTTGAGAGAAGCAGGACATTAGTGGCTGAAGCTTCTCGTGTGTGTGTGCCACTACTGCTGCGTCATCCACAAATAGCTATCTCTTTCAAGGTTGGTTCTGATTGTTTTTTACCATCAGTCTGGTAATATTTAAAAGTTTGCTATCAGGCTTAATGTACTTTTGGACTGTTTCAGAAATGGGGGGGGGGGGGTGCCATTGCAGCTAGGGGTTTTGCTAGGAGCCATCTTGTGTATGGCTTTGTTGAGTTCTACTAAGGTGGGTACTTTATCTAGCTCAGACATTGTGGGCAGTTCATTGACGGCATCAAGGACTGAGGCAGAGAATGGGCATTTGTTTGCTCTTGTCATTGAGGATTTCCAGTGTTTTTAATTTTTTAAGTGCTGACTTGTTTTGGGAGAGTCCGAGAGCTGACTTGGTTCTAGGTGGAGGTGGAGTTGTCTAATCTAACGGTTACGTTACTGCCCTGGTTGGACTGTCCCTTATTTTGAAAAATTATCAGTCTATATTTCTTTTCTGCAGAAAGACCAAGTGAGATATTTTGTATCAAAAAGAATATCTTCAATGAAGTTGAAATCACTTGCCAAGCATCTGTTTACCCCAAAGGCCATTGTGATGTGGTACAAGCAGTAAGAAATACTTTTCAATTTTTGCAAAACTTAAATCAACTAAATCTGTCTGGTACAATTTTATACATGTTATTTCTCCCACTTTCCATTATCTAAACAAGTTGAAACTTTGCCTAATTATTCATTATTCCTAACAAAATAATGAATAAAAAAACGAATTAGTAGTAATTATTTAATTAAGTTTGTTATACATTAAGGGTAATAAGTCTTACACTTTTGGTAGATGTGAATATAAATATACAGTGTTCATCCCCTTAGATAAGCCATATTATTATTTTTTGTTGTTGTTGCTGTCCCTTTTTTTTATAATATATTTTTTGCTTTTTGCTTGTGTCTTAATAACATCTCCATATCTAGTAGTAGTCATAGTATAGTCCTTTTTTTTTTTTTTTGCACTTAGCATTCTTAGAATACCATCATAAGATGTTTACCTTTAGAGGGTTAAGAGATAAGGGCACTAACCCTGTAGTTACACAATTAAAGGTACTCCTTTCAGACCTTGTGATCTTTGGGGACAGATGATGTTTCTGTAGCCAATGTAGTTAACCAGGGTGTTGCGGTGCCAGCACAATGAGCATCCACCTTTACTTCCAATGTAGGTCAGGTCCCATTCGAGTTGGGTGGACTCTTTGAGATTCTTAAGTTCAAAATCCTTTTCTCTACCTGGATTTGAACTCGAGTGTCCTCAGTTTAAAAGCTAAATGATTTACTACTTGACTGCCGCACATCATTAATTATATAGTAGTAGCGTATAACAAGATCAATGATGTTGATTGTTTTTTTCCTCAGGCTTTATTACTTTGTTGTTGTTTTTTTAAAATCACTATAGTATGTTATTCATTTAATTAGTAGGTAAATAATTATTGTAAACCTCCCTGCACATTTGGATAGCTCAGTGTTTTCCAAACGTTTTTCTTAATGGAACACTTCGCACATTCTGCACATTTAGCGGAACACTTGATATTTTTTAGAGATTAATTCAGGTTCTGGCCTACTAGTTAATTATTCACTAGGGTTCCTCGGAACACAGTTTGGGAAAAGCTGGCATAGCTAATGTCCATTTGCATTCATCTTATATGTGAGATGATCCATAGTTGTTTTGAGACTGAATGAGGCCATAAAATATAACAAAAAGTTAGAAAGAAGACAAAGCTACCCATAAGTCAAGGCTACACTTAATACAAAGCTACACATAAGACAAGGCTACACTTTAACAAAGCTACACATTAGACAGTACTTTATTTAATAAAAACTTATAATTAAGTCAAGGCTACACTTAATACAAAGCTACACATAAGATAAGGCAACCTTAAATACAAAGATACACCTAAGGCAATAAACTTGTTGAACTAACTGTAACTTACTGTTGTAAATTTTGTATGTAATGTTAAAGAGAAACTGGGGTATGAATGTATATCTTGTGTGCTATCATACAAATTGTTTCCTTTAATTATGTATAGTTTTTTGTAATGCACAATTGTAAAACTAATTTCCTCACAGATAATAAAGATTGTTATTATTAGTAGTACAAAGCTACGCATAAGACAAGGCTACACTTAATACAAAGCTACACTTACACTGTTTTGTTTAAGAAGCTGATGTTACATAAAATTAACTTCTGTTCACATTTCTACACTCTAAAAAATTCCTTAATTTTTTCATCCATTTTCAATCCAATTACAGTGGGTATATTATAAATCATAGAACTTTATATTGTTATTTCATCAGAATCATCCAGACAGTATAAGCTCCAATGTTATGTACAATCAGTACCAGGAAGCCAATGGAATTTACACCACCAGCTGCACTGTTCGAATTTCTCGCTTTGGAAGCAATGTATATGTTGTTATCTACCCTGACATGAAGGAAGGGAAGAACTTTACGGCATCTTCAGAAATCATATCACGGGGTAAGTTTGAATCTAAAGTTTTGGTTTAATTATGTCCCCTGACATGAGGGTGTAACAATACTAATGGGTAAGCTTAAATGTTTCTATGACAAGAAAAAAATAAAAACATCGTGTTAGTATATAAGGCTTGTCTTTGAGTCCGAAGATTAATGAGGAGTGCAGAATTTCATGTGGCTGTGCAACCCCAGCCGCGGCCTAGCTATTTTACCACATTCAGCGCAGATATAACCATTGTCCGCTGGTGGTCGATTTAGATATTCTCTTTTCACTGTCCATCTGTCCTCTGCAGTAGATTTTCATATGGTCTCTGATGCTTATCACGCAGTCTTTGAAAGTGATCTTCGGCTATCTTGTTCCAAAGCCCCCTGCAACTAGGGTCTCTCCTCTCTGTCACTAAAAGCAAGTTGGTGCCTAAGCTGGTCTTCAAAGCATTTCCTGTTATGCTGACCACCTTTTAGCTCACCAAAGAAAGCTGCCTTTGCCCCCCCATAGGGAATACATTCCCTGCCCAGCGCAACTGTTGGATCTTAAGAAATCCCTCTGTACTGTCCATACAGGCACAATAGTTCAGTTGGCAAAATATTATTATAGTTCGCATAACACTACAAGTTACTCAAATCCATGCTGCACAATACAAAAGCTACACTCAACACATATCTACATACAAGTCAAGGCTACAGTTAATTCAAAGCTACACATAAGTCAAGGCTACAGTTAATACAAAGTCACACAAGTATATAGGCTACACATAATACAAAGTTATGTGCAGTACAAAAGCTGCTCACAACAAAAAGCCACAACTATTATAAAGCTTAGTAATATTGAGAAAAGATGAAAATTTTGAATAGATTGACAACTGTGATAGATGGGATTATACAGTGAGAATGTCTTTTGGTTGATAAAGAAATGTCCTAGATTGACAACTGTGATAGATGGGATTATACAGTGAGAATGTCTTTTGGTTGATAAAGAAATGTCCTTCTCACATTCCTTTTCATAGTCAGAACATTTATAGTTTTAAATTTTCCAAAAGATAAGAGCATTGAGCTTATTAGGAGAAGGGGTCTCAGGAAATTGGGGGGGGGGTAGGGGGAATGAAGGGGTAAAGACAGGAGCCAAAGAATAATGATTGATTAAAGATAGTCAGGAGATCAAGAAAATAAATAAGACTAAGAAAATGAATAGTAAAGAAAATTACAAGTTTGAGAATAATGAGAAGTTAATGGTCAATGTTCATGTTAATGGTCAATGTTCAAGTTAATGGTCAATGTTCAAGTTAATGGTCAATGTTAATGAGGATTAATTAAGGGGAAAGGAATTCAGGAGGGTGTAAAGTTGAGGGGCATTGGGCCTAATGGTTTATTAAAGAAAAAAAAAAGTACAGTTCCCCTTTCAGACCTTGCGATCTATGGGGCAGATGATGTAAAGGTCATCTGTTTCTGTGGCCCACAGTTAACGAGGGTGTCATGTGGCCAGCGCAGCGAACAACCGCCTTTACTTTTCCCCAACTAAAGTCAGGTACCCATTAGAGCTGGGTGGACTCAGAGGCGCCCATTGATCCCGAAATTAAAAATCCCGGTCTTTACCAGAATTCGAACAAAGGTTTGGAAGCTAAGTGCTTTACTTAGCCACCAGGCTTCCTTATTGGTTCACTGGCTACTTCAAAAGTACTCCATATTTGGACTAGTTTTTATATAAATATTAGTTGATGCTAGATTAAGATTGAATACTGTTATGAAAATGATTTTCTGTATCAGATCAGTAATTGAATACTGTTATGAAAATTATTTACTGCATCAGATTAGTTATTGAATACTCTTATGAAAAGGATTTACTGAATCAGATTAGTTACTGGATACTGTTATGAAAATGATTTACTGTATCGATTGTCATTTTTTATGTTTACATGTACTTGTAACTCGTTCATAAGAATGTGTTCACGAAATGTTAAGAGATGTGTTGTGTAGTCATTCAGCGTATTAAAGCCGTACTATGACGGACATGGTTTTCGACTCTATTGTGTTATTATGTTCTTAACAACACAAACCTGATGCTTCACTAAGAAACGGCTCTATGACATATTATTTACTTACAACTTTTTAACAGTACTTTCAAAAATGTTTTCTTTTTTGTCTTTTATTTTCTAGCATCCAGTGTAGCGTATGTTACCTTCACAGCCAACAAGAATTATGGAGATGTTACAGTGGACAGCGGGGATGATGTGGATTTCAAGTGTAAAGTGAGAGGAAGTGGGGTTGTACCTTACGGCTCTGTTTATTTTTTTAAACAAAGCCTGAGTGGTGACTTGATGAAACTGCTTGCCAAAAACACCGCTGCCAAAGAGCTAGAATACGAGATAGATGAGATGACTTGCGAACATGAGGGCTACTACTATTGCCAGTATGGCTATGATTCTGACTCTCAAGAGAAAATCCATGTTAGTGTAAAAACATGTGAGTCTCAGTTCAGCTTTTGTCATAAAACACATCTTAATTATGGGATCAAACTTAGGTTACTATTTCAGCAAAATATTGGTCCATGAGGCAGATGTAGAGTCCAGAACAATGATCAACAACATTCATTTCCTGTAGCTTATTTCAGACCTCAAGTGTCAAATCATCTGGACTTGACTCTTTCTCTCCGTAATTATTTTCCACGTTCCGACGGAATTATATATTTAGGTATTCCACTACCCTGTCATGATTAAACTTTAATAACTTTTTTGTTTGGTATCTGAAAATGTTATATTTGGTATACAATTAAAGGAAAATGCACACCCTTTTAAGATTATTTAAATTGATGTTTATGAAACGAAAATAAGTTGTATATTATTGATAGATATAGGGCAGAGCTCTTTGTTTTTTTTTGAAAAGGGATATTTTTTAAATATTTAGCCATCCTTGAATACTGAAGTATAATTTCCCCTTAAACAAAATAATGAATTATCAGTAATTAATTGTCTAATTAATCCTTCAGTATTCACAGATATGGATAAATACTAAGAGTTTGTCCCCTTAGATAATTGAAAACACTATTTCTCCCACACCCTTTCTCAGATCAAGTTGAAACTTTAACCATTTATTTATTGTTCCTGAAAAAGCATGAATCAATAAAAAAAAAATAACCAATAGTCAAATAATTATTGGTAATTCATAATTTCGTTTGATGCTGAATAAGGGAAAATTTGTAAAAATGCTTCTTCTTTCCTAGTGCTACCAGATTGCCTGAGTCAGCCAGGAAAACCAATGACTTGGCAGAATTTAAGTCATTGACATACATGACTAGATTGACCTAGGAATGTGCGTAGGACATAATCATATTCTTTTTTGAAGTAATGACTATATTTCATAAGATAAGGGAAACTTAATATTAACTGTAACTTTTATTCAAATAGTATACTGAGATAGTAAGCAATTTTTTTCTATGCTACAAAATGTAACAATAATATTTAAGTTACAATTATTTCTTGGTGCTCAGACCAGCAAAATGAGTTTATGTTACTTTTTGGTTTAAATGCCTAACACAAGGATGATCAACCTTTGGTCCATGGTCCCTCGAATTTTTTGCCCATTGTGCATAATAAAGCCACATAGGCTCGGTTCCATTTTGTAGATTTTAAAGTGATGTGGCCTGTTTGGGAAATTTAAATGGCCAAATGGCTAAAAAATGTTGGCCACTTGTGGCTAACAATTTTAACGATACAAAGAAAAAGAAAGTTGCTTCCTGGTCGTGTGGTACATGTGCTGGACTGTCGTTCAGACTTCTCTAAGGTTCCAGGTTCATACCCTGCCCGCTGCCATCCCCCGTCATCCTGCGGGAAGTTTGGATTAAGTAGTAAATGATGTTTAATTTTTGTTTTTCTGTAGACATAAGCTCAATATCTCTCTGCTTATTTGTTTAGGTTCAGCTTCCAGTGATTCAGAAAATTTTGAAAATAAATACCTTCAGCGAAATTTAATCATCATCTGTGTCTTAGTTGCTGTTGGTGGATTAGCATTCATCGTTGGGATTATTGTCTGCATTTTCTGCTGTGTGAGACACCACAGGCGACAGAGGCAGCCAAGGTCAGGAAACAACGGATTCATTTTGTCTGTCCCAACCGCTCCTTACCCAGAGGAGCATGTTTATATGCAGGTCACCGAGCAGGAGGCAAGTTTCCAGATAAGCCCGCCACCCTACTCAGTGGTTTGTGGCAAAGACTCCGTGCCTGACGAGATGCCACCACCCTACCCAGGTCTCATTACAAAAAGTGGTCCTGAAACTGAAGAACATCATGGCCTAGGTAGGTAGTTAAAGTTAAGAATTTCTTCTTCCTTTCTTAAAGAACTTATTAAACTGTGTCTCTTCTTTCTTTTACTTATAACATTTTTTCTTTGTCATTCTTACAAGGAGCTCAAATTTGAAGCAATGCTTGTCGATATTTTAAAGTAAATAAAAAGAGCCTTGTTTTAAAGGCTTGTTTTCTCAAAAAAATTTTATATTGAGTCGTTTTTAATCCAAACACCCCTTAGCCCCTGAAATAACTGTCCCCCCCCCCCCCCCCCCAATTCCTGGACTACTGAGAGTCATGTACCTCTTGTCTTACTATCAAGCTCTAGATCTCATAAAAATCAAGATCAATCGATCTCTCTCTTTCAGTTGAAGTAAAAACATTCATCTTAATAAAATTCTGACACCTAAGGGTCTAAATCAACTAAAATATTGTTACCATTCTCGCTCTCTCCTAATCAGCACTTCTGTAAACACTTCTCAACACACAACACAAGAACTTGACAAGAAGAGTTCCAAATAATCTGGTACTTTAATAATGAGTAAACAAAACAGCTAATATGACACATTTGGCAACACAATAAGCTGCTACACTGTACATCACCGTACTGCCGTACTTAACTCCACCAGGACCAACTTCATGGCCGACTAACAGTCCCGGTCTCCTCGCTGTCCTGTGCTGAACTGCACTGCCTTACACACTGTCACTGGTCCACAAAAGCTTCTGATCACATGACCATAACATGGGTCATATTCACGTAAAAAGTTCATACCAGTACTGTCCCTTGTCCATCGATATAGCATGCTAAACTGTATTACTGGCCTGTGTCACATATGTCAGATGATCATATATAGTTAACCCTATCGTGTCGCCAATAGGGTTGTAACATTATCAATCAACTTTAGGATTGCTACAAACCTTGTCCTAAATTTTACGTGCCTGGTTCATTTTTTATTGCCAATGTTCAGATATACGCAATTTGGTTTAAATACGATTTGTCGGTTATTTTTTAGAATTCAACACAAATTTTTTTCATTAAATAGACAGGCAAAAAAAATAGGTAAACTGGAATAGCAGCTATTTCAGAAATTACAAAAAAGCGGTACAGCCATATGGTAGTGTTAAAGGAGGAAATACTCCCGTCGCCTCAGCGTGGTACCTCCGTGGAAACGTCTGCCCGGGGAAGCGGAAAGGCTAAGTACAAGAACAAACATGGCTCTCAGTGGGCTACTACAGATATGCTCTAGCAAGTGTACTTTCACGTGGTGGGGATGTGAGAAAGGCCTACTACCCTGTCTGACACCCATTGAACCATTTTGTGTTGAACAAAACCTAAAATAAATGTTACCAACTCATAAACAGAATGAAAGATAAACAAATAATACACTCAGGACTAAGATAGAAATTCTTGCTAATGAATCAAAGCTAAATCAATCTTGTGCGTTTTAAACTATAGATATTGGCATTTCTAGATTTCGAGTTTGATATTTCTTAACAGGATTGTTTGGCTTTTGTTACTAGGCTGTTGTTTTTTTTCAAAGATATTCCTGACAACTATGTATGCTATTTTCTTTTTGGTTTTACCAGCATACTTTTTAAAATTATTTTATTTGTATTAAAAGCTAGATTTTTTTTTACAAATAACAGTTTGACTTTCTATGCTGGTTTTGATGAGGATTTTCTTCTATGGAGTATAAATATCAATAGCTAACTGTTTGATGTATCCACTGAATGTTGCTGATGTATATAATATACTATCTAGATATGACCTGCGACCTTAATTTGGGTACTATTGATCTACTGGATTGAATTTAGATCTATGTCAATCATATAGAATTGACATTTAAATGATTTTACCATAAAAATAAAGTAGGGTGTGAAAATGGGTTTACCCGTTCAGATGACATATTCATATCAAATAAAAAATACTGTGAAGGGTTAATCTGATTTGTTAAACAGTTTCTTACTTTCAAACACTTGCCTCTTGTGCACAAAGTGAAGGTGAAGAGAAGGCAGTCAATGGGGGACGGGGACATCAATTTAAAAAAAGGCTTATCATTTACAGATTTACAGACCTTTTGAGAGCAGCAATTAACAATGTTATCTTATAAATAACGGGCATTCCTTCAAAACAAGATAATTACACTCTACTCTTATCCATGGTTGTGCGTTTAAATTAGAGACTTGGAGTCTACAAAGTCAAAAGGTTTTCCTGGCTGATCCATGAAACCTGTTCCATGCTCTTATGGCACTAGGGAAGAAGCAGCACTTGTACAAATTTGTCGTTTAGAGAACATATTGAAAAAGAAATGTGCTTTTATCTTTCTCTTTTCCATCCCAATGGCACGACACCCCATGAAGGGCTGGCCTGCTCTTTCTGTTCTAATCTATCCTGGGCTTTACGTCTTCATGCCCAGACTCTTGGCTGTGGCCTGCCCTTTGGGGCGCCTGCCTTTTGCTTTTTGCCGGTGAACAATCTTTACTCCTCTGTTATCTGACATTCTTTTTAGGTGACCTGCCCAACGTAATCTGTTTCTTCATGCCCAGACTCTTGGCTGTTGATTGTGGCCTGCCCTTTGGGGCGCCTGCCTTTTTGCCGGTGAACAATCTTTACTCCTCTGTTATCTGACATTCTTTTGAGGTGACCTGCCCAACGTAATCTGTTTCTTCATGCCCAGACTCTTGGCTGTTGATTTTGGCCTGCCCTTTGGGGCGCCTGCCTTTTGCTTTTTGCCGGTGAACAATCTTTACTCCTCTGTTATCTGACATTCTTTTGAGGTGACCTGCCCAACATAGTCTGTTTCTTCATGCCCAGACTCTTGGCTGTTGATTGTGGCCTGCCCTTTGGGGCGCCTGCCTTTTGCTTTTTGCCGGTGAACAATCTTTACTCCTCTGTTATCTGACATTCTTTTGAGGTGACCTGCCCAACATAATCTGTTTCTTCATCACTATGTGAAGCAGTGAAAATACTGAACTTATCATCAATGGTGTTTTAAAGACTCTTGCCAGTAATTACAGGAGAGAAGAATGTCAAACGCTTAATATAGTATACAACTAGATAGTTCTTAATAACAGACTGAAAATCGATCATTCTTGTTATTGAAAATATATAGGTATAAAAAATATTATTCTTCCTCCTTGAAATGAACTATACCAAGAATTATTTTTTTTTTGGTTCAACGACTAAACATTCTGTTATTTTTGTTTTGTACAGGTCCAGAGGTTGAAGTTCCACCACAATGTACAAGGAAATAGAATTTACAACATTTATACTTCCATTCCTGTTCCAGTTCATGACATTCTGTTTACAAAGTTTGTTGATTTGTTTCATTGCTTTGTTATGGTGTAAATATCTCCACTTTGTACATATTCTGCACACAGTCACCACACTTTGAGAGGATGTGTGCACACATACACTCACACACACCACATATACTGCACTTTGAGAGGATGTGTGCACACATACACTCACACACACCACATATACTGCACTTTGAGAGGACGTGTACACACACTGGCAACACTAGTGGAATTTGTGAGGAGCACTTAACATTTCCAAGTCTAAATGTTGATTCCACTAGCTAATTTGTAATTACAGGAATTAAATACAGGTGATTAGATAGATCCATTTAAATGTGTTCATTTGATTTAGCCTTACACAATACAGTGGTTTTTAACCTTCAGAGACTTGCAGTCTAAGTAAACATTTGTGTATCCTCACTGCTGACTGCTGTTTGAAAGGAAGTCAAGGCTGTACATGTTAAAGAACCTAAAGACACCCTAGATGAAATACCCATGTTCTTCAAAATCATTCCCATGAGTACTCATCTTTTGGCTTGTGTGTGTTTTTGTGCAAAATGTTTTTTTTTTCTTTTTCAAATGTTCATTTTCTTATAAAAAATGTTTAAATATGTTATGGATGATTTATTGGGTTTTCTTGAACTTTACTCTATAAAAGATGTTTAAGTCTTTCTATAGGTTGCTTTCACCACAAGATGTTTAAGTCTTTCTATAGGTTTACTCTAAACAAGATGTTTAAGTCTCTATAGGTTCACTCTACACAAGATAAGTCTCTATAGGTTCACTCTACACAAGATAAGTCTCTATAGGTTCACTCTATACAAGATGTTTAAGTCTCTATAGGTTCACTCTATACATGATTTATACACCAATTCAAAGATATATTTTATACATTTTGCATACATGGTTCAAAAATGAAATCTCAGTTTCTAGGTGTCAGTTATTGTTATTTTTTTCTGATGATTAATGTAACATTTTATTTAGTGTACTGGTTAATAGTTAAGTTGCAATGTAAAAAAAAATTTTATCACAAAAAAGTATGTGACCCCAAATGGCCTTATCTGTAAATTTTTTTATTTTTTTTTTTTAAGTTTTACATTTTCATAAGAGGAGTATGTTTAAAGAGAGTCAAGTTTTGTCATGTCTATGTTTAGAAAGATCAAATCAGTAAGTAGATTCCAGCCTTTTGAAACTATCAAGCTAAAAGTAAATTATATAGATTCCAGCCTTTTGAAACTATCAAGGTACTAGTAAATTATGTAGATTCCAGCCTTTTGAAACTATCAAGGTACTAGTAAATTATGTAGATTCCAGCCTTTTGAAACTATCAAGCTACTAGTAAATTATGTAGATTCCAGCCTTTTGAAACTATCAAGGTACTAGTAAATTATGTAGATTCCAGCCTTTTGAAACTATCAAGATAAAAGTAAATTATGTAGATTCCAGCCTTTTAAAACTATCAAGCTACTAGTAAATTATGTAGATTCCAGCCTTTTGAAACTATCAAGCTACTAGTAAATTATGTAGATTCCAGCCTTTTGAAACTATCAAGCTAAAAGTAAATTATGTAGATTCCAGCCTTTTGAAACTATCAAGCTACTAGTAAATTATGTAGATTCCAGCCTTTTGAAACTATCAAGCTACTAGTAAATTATGTAGATTCCAGCCTTTTGAAACTATCAAGCTAAAAGTAAATTATGTAGATTCCAGCCTTTTGAAACTATCAAGCTACTAGTAAATTATGTAGATTCCAGCCTTTTGAAACTATCAAGGTACTAGTAAATTATGTAGATTCCAGCCTTTTGAAACTATCAAGCTACTAGTAAATTATGTAGATTCCAGCCTTTTGAAACTATCAAGCTAAAAGTAAATTATGTAGATTCCAGTCTTTTGAAACTATCAAGCTACTAGTAAATTATGTAGATTCCAGCCTTTTGAAACTATCAAGCTAAAAGTAAATTATGTAGATTCCAGCCTTTTGAAACTATCAAGCTAAAAGTAAATTATGTAGATTCCAGCCTTTTGAAACTATCAAGCTAAAAGTAAATTATGTAGATTCCAGCCTTTTGAAACTATCAAGCTAAAAGTAAATTATGTAGATTCCAGCCTTTTGAAACTATCAAGCTAAAAGTAAATTATGTAGATTCCAGCCTTTTGAAACTATCAAGCTAAAAGTAAATTATGTAGATTCCAGCCTTTTGAAACTATCAAGCTAAAAGTAAATTATGTAGATTCCAGCCTTTTGAAACTATCAAGCTAAAAGTAAATTATGTAGATTCCAGCCTTTTGAAACTATCAAGCTACTAGTAAATTATGTAGATTCCAGCCTTTTAAAACTATCAAGCTACTAGTAAATTATGTAGATTCCAGCCTTTTGAAACTATCAAGCTACTAGTAAATTATGTAGATTCCAGCCTTTTGAAACTATCAAGCTAAAAGTAAATTATGTAGATTCCAGCCTTTTGAAACTATCAAGCTAAAAGTAAATTATGTAGATTCCAGCCTTTTGAAACTATCAAGCTACTAGTAAATTATGTAGATTCCAGCCTTTTGAAACTATCAAGGTACTAGTAAATTATGTAGATTCCAGCCTTTTGAAACTATCAAGCTACTAGTAAATCATGTGTTGTCAATGAAGATTTTTGCAAAAATGCTGGACCTTTCAATGCTGTGTTCAATATATTTACATTTTTTGTGTGTCAAAACTTGTGCTTTTAGTATATCCTCTTAGTCTTTTGGTTGGCCAGTCAACAATGTCTTCTCTATTTCTATTTACAAGTGTGACGAGAAGAATATTGCCATTATTAAGTTGTTGTTTTAATAGATTTTTTGTTTTCATTAATAATTTTAAAACCTTTTTTTTTTTAAAATTATTTTGTGTGTCTTTCCATAAACCTCAATGAATATATTAGGCCACAAATTGTTTTTTGTACAAAAGCAGTCCAGAGAGGAATAGCAGATTGTTTGCTATGAGTTGATTCATAATGGACAAATATTGGTATTTTTTCTTTCTTTTTCATTTATTTTCTTTAATAATTAGTTTTGGTGATTGATGTATTATGAAAATTTCAAAATTGATTAAAAAAAACAACAAGAGGACAGAAATCATTTAAAGATAATGGAAAGATTTATTTTTTTTAAATTATGGGCTATAACTCACATTCAAGTTATCAATCACAATGATTTTATAAATTAATAAAATAATGTAGCCTATAGTTTTGGCTACACATATAATAGTTTCATTTCTTTTGTTGCTTTTATTGTCTATCTTTTTACCCTGGTTGTGATTAAATGAAAACATAAATTACATATCAACTCCATCCTAGTAGTATCAGACTAAAGATACCATGTTTTATTTATTAATAAAATAAATATTTTGGAAGAAATCTTGATAAATATGCCTACACATTCACATCTTTATATTTTGGCATATTTCTCATACACTTTCTTGTAAGTTCAGTTTTAGCTCATGAGGTCCTTATATACTATCTTAGTTTTATACCTGAGGTCCTTATATACTATCTAGTTCAGCTTTAGCTCTGAAATCCTTATATACTATCTAGTTGAGTTTTCTCTTAGGTCTTTATATACTATCTAGTTCAGTGTTAACTTCATTGTGTACATTTATTATCTATTTGTTAGCCTCTCCCAGCAGGAAGTAGTTTAATATACCTTAAAAAGCTACTAAGTCACCATTTGATTGTTCTCTCACATATAGTAAAGTTGGTGTTTGTCTTCCATCAATAGATATTTTTGGCTATTAATCTTTTTTATTTCTCTATTTCTGAAATTATTTATAGGTAAAAAAAAAATAATTAGTGGAATTAGTTGCAACTTTTAATGGAGAAGAGAAAAAGTTATTTTGTACTTTTTTTTTGGTACTTTTTTTTTTTTACTTATGTCAACCTCATTGGACTGCATCTTTGTCTGCCCAGACTTCTTTGTTAATGGTTAGGGCATTGTAGAGATGATCATCCTCTTCTTACTTGGAGGCCTTTCTTTCAGGCACTCCATGGCTCTAATTCTCAGAATTCAGTCTAGTTACTTCCTGTGGCCTATAATCATATTCCTTTGCCCTTTACACAATATATGTGAGTGTTGATGGCTGAAATTTTATGACCAGCTCATAAAAACAATCGCCGTTTTTTTTTGTGGGGGGGGGTGTTTGTTAAGTCTTCCCACAAATCACAGATAAACTCTGAACTTTACCATGTGCTTATCATTTAAGTGTTCTTGACTTGTGTACATAAATGCTTAAAGATATATATTTCTGTACATACATCTGATTGTAAACTAAAAAAAAAGAGTGTACATTGTCTATTATTGGATAATTTGTTTCTTTGCTTTTTTGTTACATTTTAATTTGATCAAGTTTCATTTAAAATTGTGCCTTTTGTTTTTTTTTGGCGCCCTTAACTCTTTCTCTCCTAATCGACGATACCATCGTTGATTTTGACCTCAGTAAATTAAATTAATGTTTAATTTTTAAAATTGGCTTTGAATTATAAATAAAGAGCATTCATTCCCCTTTATTTCTAGACCAAATAAAACATTTTCTGTTAACCAACGACAAAGCTATTGAAGCCCAATCATAACGGGGGTAGTGAAATAGGAATGAGCAAATGAAGAATTCCTTCAAACGTGGAAAAATAATTACAGAAAGAGTTAAGTTTGTAGTAATCAAAAAAATATTCCAAGATCTTTGTATTTTCTGGCACAAGATCAGTACAATTTAATGTTTCTGATTGAATTTTGAACGATAAATGAGTTTGTAGTGTTCTGAATCAAAACACACCTCTAAACATTTAGAACATTCCTCTGTAAATTTCAAATTCTAATTTAATCTGAAGTACAAATACATTTTTATATAATAATATCTTTTGGAGAGTCTGTGTCTTGCTTTAGAAGAAATCTATATTAATTGCTTGTTATTTAGTTACTCAATGAGCTTTTCTATAAAAAAAAAGTCTGGGCCAATTAAGATATTATATCCTAATGTTTTGAGTCATTGATCAACATGCATGACTAGATTGACACATGAAATGCATAGGACATAATTATCTTCTATTTTTGAAGAAACGTCTGTAATACATAAGACCAATCGATTGGGATGTATTATGAAATTGATAGTTCTTTCTTGTGTATTTTATTTTACCAAAACAAGGTAAGCAAAAAGACTAATTGTCTGTGAACCATGTTCTTGAGGCAAGTGTTGGTGAACTATGATAGTGAGGAAAGTGTTGGTGAACCATGTTCATGAGGAAAATGTTGGTGAAATATGATAGTGAGGCAAGTGTTGGTGAACCATGTTCCTGGGGCAAGTGTTGGTGAACTATATAATATGTTCGTGATGCAAGGTGAACAAAGTTAGCCAAGTGTCTGAACGTTTTTGTGTGAGTTAGATATGTTTGTGAGCCAATTTTCAGTGAACCATATTAGTGAGTCAGGTGTCTGAACCATATTGACATTTGGTAGTTGTGCTGGCCACATGACACCCTCATGATTTTTCATTATTTAGATTCTGTGACATTCGTAAAGAAGACTAGATACATTTTTGATCATTCATTCTTAAATCAAACTTACACAAGTAACAAATTTATTTTTTTCTTTTAAATTTTTTATTCATGGAATAATTAGCCAACACAAAAGACAAATACAACAGCACAAACAAGATGTTGACATTGTGTTTTATGTGTATGTGTTTGTTATTAGTATGTAAGAAAGTTCATATCACACTGTTGTGTGTAACCTCGTACTATGAGGGTGTGTAAATAAATGGACTGATGAATCTGGTGTTATAGTGTTGGTGTCGTTTAGTTATTAAGTGTAGCGTTTTCTAGCTTAACACAAGATATCATGACAGCATTTTCATTCAATTCTTAGCATTCTTTGCAGGCTGACTTCAAGACTGGAGGCAATAATTTCAACATCAGTAAGCGATCATATTTTGACTTCCATGCAGCAGCTGAAACAAACAAACATAAAAATATTTTAGAGTCATGTAACAAAAATATCTTCATCAAGCTGTATTAATAATTTTTAAAAAATCTAACCATTAAACATCAGAAGACCTTACATTTATCTATGTGGACATACTATTTAACGATTATATTTTCAGCTCTTGATGGAAAAATGGTGCTAAAAATTAGGTAGCTTCTAAAGCCTGTTAAGCAATACAAAAGTTATGGTATTTCAAAATTTGGAGTTACATCTTCTCCTTTATATAAATGTTATGAATTGATGTCAGCAAATGAGATATTGGTATTTGACTAAGCTAAAAATGCAATGCAGACTAGATCTAGCAAGGCTTCAATTCATTCAATATTATATTTTGTCCAATTTATTTATATTAATTTTATCATAGGTTCTTAATAATACAACTATATTATGTTGCAATTATAGTTCAATGGTAATTTTAAAATAAGTTGGCTGAAAAGTTATTCTAGAGTTAATATAATATAAACTAATATAATATAAACAATGATCACAGTGACAAAAAAAAGCTGAAGATACTGGGCTCACAACCAGCGTTTCAAAATAGGGATAGCATTTATTTACATTTAATTGATTCCATCTCATCATGCTGATGAGTAATCTAAAAGCAAAATTTAATTCTTCTTACCTTCTTGAGCAGGCTTGCTTATGAAAAGATGATGCGATGAACAGCATACGTACTACATGCATAGGTTATTCTTAATCTATAAGATTAATGTCAACTGCCTTTAAAGAAAAATGTGGCGATCTGTTAGAAAAAACAAACAACAACAAAGAATCAACTAAAAATGTTTAAAGAATGCAAACAAAAATAAAATTACAATAGAGGTAAAACACAAAATTAAAAGTTTATGGTATGGTATACAAGAAGGATAGTTGCTATATAATGACATAAATGTTCAGTATAATTTTTTAATGCAAATTAATAATGAACTTGAATCTCAGAGAAAAGATAAAAAAGCTGAAGATATTGGTCTTGAGCATTGTTTCATAAAATTAACATTTATTTTACATTTTTAAAATTTAATTAACTTGATCTCATTAAATTTTCTTTGCGGGGGGTGGGGGGTAAGTGTCACTGATCAGTGATCATAATAAAAATAAATAAAACATTCTTCTTACCTTTGTGAGCAGGCTTCCTCATGAAAAGATATTGAACAGCATCTGTAGTGCATACATAGTCATAGACCATTCTTATTGTCAGCTGCCCTTAAAGAAAACTGACATTCTACAGAAGAAAAAAAAGCAGACAAAATAAAATTACAATAAAGACAAATCATGAAATGTTTATGGTATGGTATACAAGAAAACTTGTTGCTGTAATAGACTGTATTTTTTTTACAAAAAATAACATCTAACCTGTATTGAGTATTGGTGAATATAGATCTAACGCTACCTGGACCTGGTTATGTGGTATGCAGGATATACTGTTTGGTCGCCTCAATAATCTCTGCATGGTCGTCTGGTTCATACTCTGCAACTGCCATCACTTCCCTAAGCTCCCAGAGTCCAGAGGCGAGGTTTAAACTACAAGTAGATATCTTCAGCTCTGAAGGAAAATTGAAAAAAAAAAAGTCAATATAGGGCTATAATATAGGGTTAGTCTAATATTGATATATACTACATAATATTTAGTTAGACATACCTTATTTTAAAACCAAAATAAATGTTTGATTTTATTTATTTGTACAAGTGTTAATTTAAACAATCCAAACTAGACAAGATTGTCAAGATCTGGAGTGTAGGCCTATTAAAGTACATTAGTCCACATCTATATTATAAGTCTATACTGTATATTAATTACTATATTTATAAATATAGACAAAATCAAAATTATTCTTTATAAATATAAATACAAACTAGATTTAAAAACAATATGTATTAGATCTAATTAAACTTAAATCTTTAAATTATATATCTCAAATGTCTATAGCAGAGATGCTCAACCTTATTCGGTCGACGGGCCATTTTAATTTCCAACAGTCATGTCGCGGGCCACAGCGGTTCCCCCCTCCCAAAAAAAAAAAAGAAGAAAAAAAAAAAGGAAATAGACAAAAAATTTTATTAGAAATCCGTGAATCTAGTATTTAAATTAATTCATGAAAAGTGTATCCTAATCTAACTTTTAAATATCTGGATGCATAGATGAGATGCCGAGTTGGAGCTCTGAATCTAGAACTCTATGCGATTAGCTAATATGGGTTTCGTCTTAGACCTCACAAAATAAGTGTTTGTAATTATTATGATCGTTTATAACGCTCAATGTTAAATGCATGTGGGAAAAAGATTTTTTTCCCTCATGAAGGAATGGTGCACTGCCTGTGATTCTCTTGCTTTTCTTTCCACGCTTAAAATTAAAATCCTAGAAAAAATATCAAAATTATTAAAGATGAACAATACAAAATTATTGATGTCAATTTAGAGTAAACAAAAAAAATAATTTCTAGATTACTAGTCATAAATCATGAGAAATTGAAACTAATTGGAACATTTTTAACAACAACTACAAAAGTTTTAAATACATTTTAGATGTAGATTGTTACATACAACCTATGTCATTTCCTGCCGATTTCTTGTTTTGATTCATGCAAAACATGGACTATCCTGTAAATATTATTAAGCTCATAAATTACTCATGTATTTAGCCATTCAGCCAAGACTGTTGCCCAGGGTGTGGCATTCGAGGAGCCATACATGAGCTAGGTAGTTGAGAAATGTAGGTGAATGACTATTCTTAAGTTGAAAGAATATGGCTGTCATTCACCTTTCTCACTTAACCTACACCCCGGGTTAGTAATTAGTAAAAACAAGTCCGACCGCGTCGATTTGCAGAGGCATTTTATCCCATACAGTAGAAATCACTTTCTGCGAGTCACATTTGCTTTTATTTTCACTCAAAGCTCAAAACCAAAACTCAATCATAACCCAACATTCAATCCTAACCTCTAACTTTCAGACAAGGCAAAATCTAAACAATCCATTTACCATTTCTCGTGGTCAGTCAGAATTAGTAAGGTTAATAACATGCGTAACATACAAAAAACAACATGCACAATAATAATTTCTTTTAGCAGAGAATTCTGATAAGAATATCACATTTTTTTATCGGGTGTAAGAGAATATTCAGAAATATTTTCTATTATATCTAGAAAGCTGAAAAATAGATGAATTGTCATTATTGAAATTATGTGAATCAACGGTTCCATTATATATGAAAAAAAAAAATACACAAATATTTTTTAAAAATAAATAAGTTATGTCTTTTATATAGTGGTACTTTCATGCTTATTGCCTGCTTAGAGCGCTATGGTCCAATCTCATTGGTAGACCAGTTAAAGAGTGGGGAGGGGCGGGGTATCTGGGAGAAGGTTTTCTGTGCTGCCTTTTAGACGCTCAGTAAACACAATTCTGCTTGAATCTGGAGTCGGGTGTTGAACCTCAAGCTGCCTTCATAGGTAGCCAAGCCAAGCAAAGTTCAAGCGTACTTAGCCTCTCAACCATGCTTCCGCATGCTATAACGAAGTGACACTAAGCTAAACAAATGAAATAAATCAAGAAGTTGTTGACACTTGTACAGAAGTTAGACGTATTGTTCATTAACTTTTAGGAAGAACATTTTTACATTTCTAAGAAAAAATATGCAAAGGTAAACAAGAACAAATGTATTATCCCTTTCAGTGATTATATGAATTCATAACCAATTGTCTCATAAGACTTATGTTTAACATTAGATATAATTATATAAGAAGATACATGACACCAATTACAAAAAATTTGTTCCTTTGACAATTAAACCATTGAACAATAGGTAACTTATTTTTGTCCATTTCGCATGAAATGTTTAAGTGAAACTGGGGTATAAAAGTATATCTTGGGATTCTATTGTACAATTGTTTGCTCAAATCATATACTGTTTTATGTAATGCACAATTGTAAAACAAATTTCCTCATGGATAATAAATATTATTATTATTATGAAACTGCATTTTTATACCCACAGAAACAAGATATCACAATCTCTCTTGTATGTAACAACACAGAAAAGCAAACTAAATATTTTCTCACAGAAACACTAAAAGATGGTAAAGATACTACTTAGAAGTGATAGTACATTAAGAGAAAAGGGATTGTATAAAACTACAAAATTAGTGTAAGATCAAAAGGACTAAATGACCCAATGCTGGATCTTGTTATAAATAATTACTAGCATTGTCATACAAGAGGAGGTCCAGTAGTTTAGCATTTTAAAATCAAAGTTAACGTGTTTTCTTTGGTGTTAATTGGATGCAACCATTTTTGTTGATGTAGTGCAACATTTATCTTAAAACACGTATTAGCAAGTGATGTAATAAAAAGCTATCGATTCAACAATGTATTGTGTTTGTTTAATCACACATGCCCCAGTAGTCAACAAAGCACATGATGCACAATAATTCAACAATGTATGGTGTTTGTTTAATCACACATTCCCCAGTAAGTCAAAGCACATGATGTACAACACCAAAAAAATGCAAAAATAGTCCATTTTAGCATTTCAAAACTCATAATTACCACATGTATGCAATAAGAGTTATGTGCATAGCACAGTGTAAATATTTAATCACACAAGCCCCAATAGTCAACAAAGCACATGATATACAACGGTAAATAAAATTGCTAAAAATTTTTGTTAAGTTAAGCATTTCAAAGTGCATTATTACCTAATAAATGGTGGGTGATTTAATGCAAAAGGAGTTATTTGCACAGCCCAGTGTAAATGATTAATGACACAAGCCCCAGTGATCAACAAAGCACATGATATACAATGGTAAATGAAAATGCAAAATATATAGTGCAGTTTAGCATTTCAAAACTCATTATTGCCAAATGAATATGTGATTTAATGCAAAGAGAGTAATGTGCGCATCATTGTGAATGTTTAATCACACATACCCCAGAGGTCAACAAAGCACATGAAGCACAACAACAACAAAAAAACGCAAAAATATAGTCCAGCTTAGCATTTCAAAATTTATAATTACCATATGAATGTTTTGTGTGCTTTAATGCATTAAGAGTTTTGTGCGCAGCTGAGTGAATATTTATGTAATCACATGTACCCCAGTGGTCAACAAAGCACATGATGTAGAACAGTAAATAAAAAGCAAAATATATAGTCCAGTTTAGCTTTTCTAAACTCATTATTACTAAATGAATTTTGTGTGCTTAAATCCAAAAAGAGTTATGTGCACAGTATAGTATGAATGTGGAATGATGCAAACACATGTTGAAAGAGTAAGAAAGAAAAAAATGGAGTAATTGTAAACAAGATTATTATGAACATTAAAAGTTCTCATAATCTACTATTAATTGTTTTGCTTTGGTGTATAATTAAAATAGTCACATCTGCGTGCAACATGTGTTGTTCAACATAAAAGTAAAACCCTGGTAATTGATCTCCTGTCAACAGTAATTCTAGACAGTCTAGTAAGTCTAGATCTAGGAACAATACTATTGGTAATAGACAGTGGTGGACGAGACTGAGGTAGCAGGGGATGTTGTTGGATCTGGATGGATGGAACTAAGGAAATATGTTCACACAAAAGGTTGATGCAGAGAGAAATTGGCCATGGAGAGGATTAGCCATGAATAGAGAACAAGCAAAATACAAAACATACTTTTGAAATACAAGTGATTCTTTGTTATTAATGCAAACTAATTACTATTCCAAGACCTCAAACTAATTATCACAAGACCCAGTAGTGTATGTTAAAATATTACAGAATAGCAAACTAAACAACATTAGACATAGAAAGACTGGGCAGACAGCAAAAAAAAAATGTATCAGACCACAGACCAAATGCGGGTCACACCTGAGGTCTATATAAGTGAAATACTGTACTTTTACTCTAGCTCAATGTACATACAAGTTTTAGTTAATCAAAAGAAGCATACAACAAAATTGACAAATCAGATTTATTTTATATTGTTAAATTAAAATCAGTAGGCATAACTGTGTTTAAGGTTAAGCTTAAATACAAAAGATGTAATGCAAGAGTTTCATATCTTCACTATATGTATATAAAAGTTTATAGGTAGGCATAACTGTGTTTAAGGTTAAGCTTAAATACAAAAGATGTAATGCAAGAGTTTCATATCTTCACTATGAAGTGTCATTCAATTGGATGGGAACATCACCCAAAGAAAACTATTGAAGATGTGATTACTAACATTTCTGGTTTGAAGATATTCTTAGTACTTGATGTCAAGTTAGATTTTATGCAAATAAAGCTTGAGAATCCTTTTTTCTCACAACTTTAAGAGACAAATGCATCAGCTAAAAAAAAAAAAAAATACTTTGTTATATATATGCTGCATCTCTCTAACTTGGATTTCCACTGATTCCCAGACACTTTTCAAAGGCAACTTCAAAGTTGTACATCAACTGAAAGAAAATTACAAGGGAACTGCGCAAGTATGCAAAGCAACAAAATATTTAAACTTATATATCTTTTTTTTTTAATTTAAAAACAAATCCTGGTTGACCTGTAGATCAAAGCAGAAGTTGACAGAGGCATTCCTATTAATTCCAAGAACATTTCTAATTAACATCAATATTTGATATGCTTAGTGGCCTGAAAATAGCATTCCATTACAAAAGAAACAATGCAATAAACTGGAGATAAGATAAAAAGTAGAAATTGATAGTTGCATTTCTATTAATTGTGAGAACATTTCTAATCAGCATTTAGTGTATATTAAAAAGTATAAAGGTAAGATTTTTATACTAAGAAGATATTTCAAGCATCTCAAAAGTATTTTGTAATAAAATAAATAAGGCAATTAAGTAAATAGATTAACCAAGTACAAGTTATTTTTGGCTTTGCAAAATATCCCAGAAAATGTCTATATTTCATTGCATTTGGTTATAAAGGAAGCATGCAATAAATTTAATAGCAAATAAACAATGCATTAAATAAGAGATAAATTGACTAAGATAAAGTAAAAGTTTATATTTGGTGTTTCAACCATCTAATATTTGATAGGCATATCGGCCTCTAAATAGCATTCAATTACAAAAAACAACAACAAGGCAATAAAAAGAAGATGAGATCAAAGTAGAAGTTGTTAGTGGCATTTCTATTAATTGTAAGAACATTTCTAATTAGCATTTAGTACACACTCAAAGGTACAAAGAAGATACTATTTATAAATAGAAAATAAAATGAACTAAGTAGTTGATATAGGCTTTGCAAACAATTGTAGAACATATAGTGGACTGATAATAACATTCAATTACAAAAGAAACAATGCAATAAATTGGAGATAAGATCAAAGTAGAAGTTGTTAGAGGCATTCCTATTTATAGTAAGAACATTACTAATTAAAATTTAGTATACCTTAAAAAGTATAAAAGATAACATTTGATAACTAAGGAAATATTTATTAATTATAGAAATTAAAGAGAACTAAGAAGTTGATATAGGCTTTGCAAACAATGGTAGTACATATAAATAAGTATACATCAAGATTTCAAGCATCTAATATTTTGATGTGTTTCAACCATCTAGTATTTCATACACGCTTCAACCACCTAATATTTGATATGGTTAGAATTTGAACCATCCAATATTTGATGTGTGTTAGAATTTGAACCATCTAATATTTGATATGCTTAGTGGCCTGAAAATAACATTTCATTACAAAAGAAATAATGCAATAAAAAGAGAAAAGTAGGAGTTGTTAGTGGCTTTCCTATTTAGGAACATTTTTAATTCACATTTGGTAGACATTAAAAAGTATCATGATAGCATTTCATTACTAAGACTATAATACTATTTATAAATAGAAAAGAAAGTGAACTAAGTTGATATAGATATTGCGAACAATTGTAGTACAAATAAATAAGTATACATCAAGTGTTTCAAGCATCTAATGTTTGTATTAAATATAAAAAGGTATTTTGTAATAAAGTAAAAATAAAAGCAATAAAGTAAATAGAAGAACCAAGTACAACTTAATTATGGCTTTGTGAAACATCACAGTAAATGTATATTTCATTGCATTTGGCTATAAAGGAAACACGATGCAATAAACTTGTATGCAAATAAACAATGCATTAAATAAGAGAAATTAAGTAAGAGTTTATATTTGATGTGTTTCATCCATCTGGTATTTCATACACGCTTCAACCACCTAATATTTGATATGGTTAGAATTTCAACCATCCAATATTTGATGTGTGTTAGAATTTGAACCATCAAATATTTGATATGCTTAGTGGCCTGAAAATAACATTTCATTACAAAAGAAATAATGCAATAAAAAGAGAAAAGTAGGAGTTGTTAGTGGCTTTCCTATTTAGGAACATTTTTAATTCACATTTGGTATACATTAAAAAGTATCATGATAGCATTTCATTACTAAGACTATAATATGAATATTGAGTTGAAGCTAGGTGCTGAAACAAATGTGATACATACATATATTAAACATAAATGAATAGCAGCACAAGAGACCTAGTTTTTAAGAGAGAAAGTAGTGAATTAAATGCTACGAAAATAAGGGACTGCGCCAACCAAGGCTCGAACCAGTGTCCCCAAAAACGACAACACAGCCTAACGATAACGCACTAAGCTTGGGCATGTGACCTTTGACCACTGGGGTGGTAATTTGCATAAGGGCGAAGTGAGTCTAGACCAGAAGAATGTTTTTTGGACATTCGGATGGTCTAGAGGTTAAGTTCGCTTAGTACGTTATCGCTAGGTGGTGTTGCCGTTTCCGGGGTCACTGATTCGAGCCTCGGTCAGCGCAGTCCCTTATTTTCGTAGCATTTAATTCACTATTTTCTCTCTTAAAAACTTGGTCCCTGGTGCTGCTATTCATTTATTTTTAATATACTTAAGACTATAATACTATTTATAAATAGAAAAGAAAGTGAAGTTGATATAGGTGTTGCAAAGAATTGAAGTACATAAAAATATCAAGTAACCATCAAGTGTTTCAAACACTTACTGTTTGTATAAATATATAAAGAATAAAATATAAATAAAGGTAATGCATAATAAAGTAAAGAGGCAATAAAGTAGAAGAACCAAGCATGAGTTAAATGTCTATAATTCATGTTTATTTGTCTAAAACATCTCTAGAATTAGCTATTAATGACTTTTAAAGCAATATATATGCAATGTCAAAAATGAATATGAACAATCCATTGTAGGTGTTTCAAACATCCAATATAAAACTTTTTGGTATAAATGTTAAAAGGCATTGATAAAAAGCAATTAATTACAAAGGAAAAAATGCAATAACAAGGAGATAAATGAAAACCCAAGACAAGTAAGAGTTGAGGTGCTTTGAGAACACAGACAAAATTTTAAAAGATCAACAAAAATGTATTGCAATAGAGAAATGTTTAAATCAGCCCTAATAGGATCAAATTGAATGTTAGTTTATGTACATACATCATTTCATTGTTTTCGAATGAGATGTTGAATTTCATTGAAACACACACACATGTGCCAATGCCCAAGTGTGCATCTAAAAGTCTAAAGGTTAAAGTTGTGAAATCCCATTCTAAGTTAAAAATTACATTTAGGCTAATTTTAAATTTACATTTGTAATTGTATACTTACACTATTGTCAATACTCCTCAGCTTGCTGAGCACATTGATTTTGATTGATCGTTTCATGTTCTAGTCTAGATAGATCTCAGACTCGAGATCTATTAATTCTATACAGTATACTCAGTCTATAGATAAGATCTAGTACTAGTTAGTACAATTTCTTGTCAGTGTAGTGTTCCAACTCAGACACAAGGGAAGATCTTAGCGAGCTTCGAGGACCTTGGACTTGACTTATATAATACAGACGTTACTTCAAAAAAGAAGATGATTACGTCCTACGCATCATGCATATTGCATTTAGTCATGCATATTGACTTGTGACAAATGATTCTATTAAGTATTAAAGTATAATATAAATATTAATTCCTATGATTACTAGATTACTTTAAATTACTAACAATAAACAAATACTACTAGAAAAGTGAGTAGATCTAGATCACGCACCTAAAGTAAATGTAAATACATTTTTTTATGCTGCATTAATGTAAAATATACTAGAAACTTGCAATCTTTATAACTAGATTCTATATCTAGATCTGCATTTTCTATTTCTGTACAAAAAATGAAACAATAGATCTAGATTCTAGTAGATCTAGACCTAGAACTCGACTACTTTCAAAATTCGCTTTGCACGGACTTTTCAATGATTTAGACAAGAGTTATGGAACTTTCATTTCCTTCCTACGTTATTGTTTCACTTCTCCAATTTTCTTTGTGACTTATAGTCTAGATCTAATCTTTCATAGATACAGAAGGACCTAGATAGTGAATGCAAGTCTATTGAATCTTAATTTAAAATTCTAATCCATTCGATGAAAATGTCTACTAGTCTACTTAACTTTATTATAAATTCTAGCTTAAGAGGGAGATTTATTCAATTAATCAGTTATCTTATCTTATCTTATATAATACAGACGTTACTTCAAAAAAGAAGATGATTACGTCCTACGCGTCATGCATTTAGTCATGCATATTAACCAATGACTTAAATTCTGCCAAGTCACTGGTTTTTCTGGCTAGCTCAGGCAACCCATTCCATGCTCTAATAGCACTAGGGAAGAAGGAGTATTTGTACAAATTTGTCCTAGCATATGGGACGAGGAATGTGCCTTTATTTTTGTGTCTTTCAGAGTATTTTATTAAATTTTGTTTTTGTATTTGAAGATTATGGTTCAGTGTTTTATGTATAATTGCTACTTTACTTTTGAGTCTTCTGTCCTGAAGGCTTTCTAAATTTAGTGATTTTACTAATGGTGTTACCCTAGTCAAATGTGAATATTCGTTTGTTATGAATCTCACTGCTCTATTTTGTGTTTGTTCCAGTTTCTTAATGTTTTCTTGAGTTGAGGGGTCCCACACGGTGGATGCATATTCTATTATTGGCCTAACCAAGGTTAAATAACATTTTAGTTTTATGTTCTTATTTGATTTATAGAAATTTCTTTTAATAAACCCTAATGCTTTGTTGGATTTTTTTATAGTTTCATCAATATGTGGATTCCATGACAGTTTTTCATTTATTATAACACCTAGGTATTTTGAGTTTTTAGTCTGTGTTACTGGTTTGCCATGAATAAGATAAGTGGAATTAATTTGTTTTAGTTTTTTTGTTACTCTTAACAACTGACATTTTTCTGGGTGGAAAGACATGCTCCAATTTGATTCCCATTTCTGTAATTCATCTAATTCTCTTTGTAAAATATCTGTGTCTTGTTTTGTTTTTATTGTTCTATATATTATGCAATCGTCTGCAAATAATCTGACTTTTGTTCCTGAACTAATGCAATTTGGTAAATCATTTATGTAAATTAAAAATAGTAGTGGACCCAAGACTGTTCCTTGAGGTACACCTGAGTTTACTGTTATTGGTGTTGATTTAGAGCCATTTATTATTACAGTTTGTTCTCTCCCTATCAGAAAATCTTTAATCCACTGATGCAGTGGACCGTTAATGCCGAAATATTTTAATTTTTTAAGCAAACTATGGTGGTGAACTTTGTCAAAAGCCTTGGAAAAGTCTAGTAAGATAGCATCTATTTGTTCACTATTATCTAAACCTTTTGAGAAATCATCAATTAGTCCTATTAGTTGTGTTTCACATGATCTATATTTCCTAAAGCCATGTTGGTATGGGGTGAGGACATTATGTTTGTCTAAGTGGTTTATGATGTTGCTACATATTATGTGTTCTAGTATTTTACATGTGATGCTGGTAAGTGATACTGGTCTGTAGTTTCCTGGATCAGATTTTTCTCCTTTTTTAAATAGGGGGGTGACATTAGCTTCTTTCCAGTCCTTTGGTACTCTGCCCTGGTTAAGCGATGCCTGAAAGAGTATTTTGAACACTGGGGCTAGCTCATTGCTTAGTTCTTTGAGTAATCTAGCTGGAATACCATCAGGTCCAGACGCTTTATTTGGTTTGGTGTTGGCTAATAGTTTTTTAATTCCATTTTCTTGTACTACTAAATCTTCTATGTTGTCTACTTGGTTCAAATTAAGAAATATGTCTTTGTCTCCTGGGGCTGAGAATGCTGATGCAAAGTATTTGTTTAGGATGTTTGCTTTAGTTTCATTATCATTATGTATTATGTTATGTTCATCTTTTAATGGCGCTATGCCTGTTGTTTCCATTTTCTTACGACACAATTTTCGTGTTAAAAAAAATAAAAATGTCTCGATGCAAATAGATCTAGCTCTAGCGCCGTGGGACCTTGAAAATGTAATAAGTTCGAGCGGCTAAAGAACTTCGAGATCACGTGACCTGTTGTAAGATCTGCTCAAGTTGGCTAATTATATTGACATTATAATCAAAAAAGATGTCTAGTAGTGTCAGTGTATCAGTACACATCAACATAGGCCTACACACTTACACACATTGGCGTATTTAATAAAGAAAAAAAAGAAAGAAAATAAAATACTAAAAATAATTTGAAAGATGAAATAAAGAATGAACAACCGCCAGTCGCTGTTGTCAGTCTGTCGCACACATTAGACAAAACACTACCGAAGCCAATGGCGTCGCAAGCTATTTGCGGGTGTTGCGGGCCGCACGGGCCATCAGATGGTGGGAGCATCAAACTGAGGACACACTTTCTTAGTAAAACTACACTTTGTAATTGTTTGAAATCTCTTAAGGTAACGCACATTTACATTTTTTTTTTTGTTGAAGCCTTGCTTATTGTAACTTCATTATTCAATGCACTGTTTATGAACAAGTTTATGATTTTGTTTTTTTTTAATTACTAATTAGTAATGGTCCAATCTATATAGTGGACGAGTGGAGGGAGGGGTCTCTGGGAGAAGGCTTTCCAACCACTCAGAAAACACAACAATGTTAGAGTCGGGATTTGAGCTCAAGTCCCCTTATAATGTGGTAAAGGCGTAGGCAAGCGGTTTTAGCCTCTCAGTCACACATCACTTGCTTGGAGGGAACCTGACGTTTGTCTGTGACTAGCAACGCTAATGACAACAAGGCTCGAGATTTAAGTAAGCAAGAGGAGAAATGGTGGAGATATTATCTGTAGAGAGTCTTAGACATCGTGCGTTTGTCTACTGTTGTTGTAGGTGTAGCGAACACGCGAAAGTTGTTCCATACTTACTTTGATGAAAAATACACTTTCGATCAACGATGACGAATTTACGACTCATTGATTTGGCGGTTTCGTCTATTGAACAAGACCTATTGGAAAAATCTGATTTCGATAAAATTATTGATTTTTTTTTTTTGTTTGAAAGGCATCATGAGAAATTGCAGCACATCTTATCTTATCTTATATAATACAGACGTTACTTCAAAAAAGAAGATGATTACGTCCTACGCGTCATGCATTTAGTCATGCATATTAACCAATGACTTAAATTCTGCCAAGTCACTGGTTTTTCTGGCTAGCTCAGGCAACCCATTCCATGCTCTAATAGCACTAGAGAAGAAGGAGTATTTGTACAAATTTGTCCTAGCATATGGGACGAGGAATGTGCCTTTATTTTTGTGTCTTTCAGAGTATTTTATTAAATTTTGTTTTTGTATTTGAAGATTATGGTTCAGTGTTTTATGTATAATTGCTACTTTACTTTTGAGTCTTCTGTCCTGAAGGCTTTCTAAATTTAGTGATTTTACTAATGGTGTTACCCTAGTCAAATGTGAATATTCGTTTGTTATGAATCTCACTGCTCTATTTTGTGTTTGTTCCAGTTTCTTAATGTTTTCTTGAGTTGAGGGGTCCCACACGGTGGATGCATATTCTATTATTGGCCTAACCAAGGCTAAATAACATTTTAGTTTTATGTTCTTATTTGATTTATAAAAATTTCTTTTAATAAACCCTAATGCTTTGTTGGATTTTTTTATAGTTTCATCAATATGTGGATTCCATGACAGTTTTTCATTTATTATAACACCTAGGTATTTTGAGTTTTTAGTCTGTGTTACTGGTTTGCCATGAATAAGATAAGTGGAATTAATTTGTTTTAGTTTTTTTGTTACTCTTAACAACTGACATTTTTCTGGGTGGAAAGACATGCTCCAATTTGATTCCCATTTCTGTAATTCATCTAATCAAATACCTTACGTACGACATTGCCGAAAGCCTAACATAATATTGCAACAATGTCACAATCTTCAATTATGTTCAGATCCAGAAGATTTAACTCTTCTCTCTCCTAACTGACGATACCAGCGTTGATTCCACCAGAATGTGGTAAATAATTACGAAGAGAAAGAGTTAATGAGTTGATGGAAACGTTGTAAAGTTTAAGAAAGGCCATACACACACACACGCGCGCTTTTTCTTTTTTTGCACACTCACTTATTAACGCTCGTTCTATTTTAAGTAGATCTAGCTCTAGATCTAATCTAGATTTTTTTTTAGTCAAAACATAGTTAATGACAAATAGATTTTTTTAATTTTTTTTTTTCCCAGTTAATAATGCCTCGAGTTTATAAAAGGAAAACTGACAAAGGTAAAGTGCCAGAGTCAGTCATGAGAGAGGATGTAACTGCTGTTGAGTAAGGTATTACTTCTTCTTCTACTGTCAGGTAGAGTTGAGCCTTCGGCTCTTGGAACAAGAGCTCCCTCTCACCGGCCTGAATGATAATAGTGTACACTGTTCTGTCTGACGGGTGGGTCAGACTCGACCGCGTACACTAAGACTCCCGCCATTTTCCTTTTCTATACCAGGCTCAGCTAACCGTGCAGGACACGCCATTTATGTAACGGCCCCTTGAGGAACAGCGCCTGGATTATGACAGTTCGACAAGTTGGCAAAAAAAAAAATTAGCATTGCCCGATCAGCATTGATTAACAATATTAAAAAAGGTTAAAGTTAACCAAACTAGTCTGTGTCCTAACTATCAATACAGCCTGATATTTACTGCAGAACAAGAAAATTCTTTGGCACCTGGCTAGATGCTCAAATATGTTTTATGGCCTTACAAACAAAAATGTTCGTGTCCTTGCCTAGTTTGTTATAATTCAATAAAAAAAAGCAATAAACAATTGTCTACAGCAGTGTTTCCCAAACTTTTGACTAAAGTGTACCCTTTTATAATATTTGTAACGCTGAGTACCCCTCGCCTTGCGTCTATGAGAAGAATGAACATAATAAATGGGTATTAAAAACAAAATCAGCATAGGTAATGAGGTGCAACACGTACCCCCTCTTTGGGGAAACACTGGTCTACAGAATAAGTCAGAAACATGAATGAACATATGCTCTCACGATGACATAAAACATAACATTCCAATATTGTTGACCTCTTGCCTAGTTATGCTGGGTTTTTTTTGGTAGACCCCGTGCTTAACTAATTTTACAATTCTGAATTTGATCTTTCACGTCTTGGAAGTATTTGAAATGTTTATCTAATTAAGGATGTTGACATCATCTCAAATGATCTTTAGCTTAGAAAGTTACATAGGTTTCATTACATAAAACTTTGTTGCTTAAAAGGCATACATGCAATGGCTCGTTGAATAAGGAATCCGAATTTGAAATAATCGACGCTGTACAGTCTACATGACGTTTTTGTTGTGGCCATGCTAGTTATTGTTACCATACGTTTCTTCTGTACTTCCTTGGTAAAAGATTGGAGCTGATATTTTCAAGTATCTTGGTAAGAACTATAAACCTTTTTAGATTACTGTAATAAATTCTTTGAGATAAATCTTATCCCAACACTAAAAGCTTCAGATGTGGTAATGCATATGAAATCAGATTTGCTCGATATGGTATTCCAAGGGAAGTAATTAGTGGCAATGGATCCTCATTAGCTTGTGAAGAATTTTTCAATTCTCTAATAGCTAGTGTTCTAGGCCAATTACGGCTAGCGCCAGATATTCACAATCTAATGGTATGGCAGAATGAGACCTGTTTGTCAGTAATGCTAGAACGACAAGTCAAGACCAATATACGGTTCTGTTTGCACTTCTGAAATGCTCCATGCCCCGATGGATCTTCACACTGCTGAGGACAACTCTTGCACCATCTCAGACCTCAAATCCCAGACAAAAAGAAGTGGACATGGCTTGAGGAACAAGAAAAAAGTCATCAAGAAAAATAGAATAAAATAGTGAGACTCACCAAGCGGCTTAAGATTCAGCATGGAAGTAGTGTTTGGATGCAAAAGAAACCTGTGCTTTGAAAGAGCTGAAATAGAATGTGTTTTATGCAAGCTAGGAACCATGTTATAAGGCAAACATTTACAATGCAAAGAAATATAAATTGAGTAGGTTTTTGCTGATATTCTTTTAATGTTTAATATTACTCTGGAATACGCTTTTATGTCCTAGGAGTTAATGTAATATCACATTTCAATACTTTCTCTCCAGTTGGTACATCGGAGATGATATGGATTTTATTTGTCAGGCTAAGGATTTTAATGGAGTTGTCATTGAAGATACAGTGAAATTTGTGGTGTTCAGTACGTATGCAAAATTATGTGTATTAAGAAAATAATTGGGCAATATAATTGAACAAAAATGTATGAATGAAATATTTATAACTTGCTGTGACTAGAAACAAGTGTTTGTGAAAAATTAATGTTTTTAAAAGAAAAGAAATTCTTTAATTCATTTGTTGCCAAAGTCTTGTTCTCATTTTAATATACCCTTTTTTTTAACAGTTTCTTATCCTGAACTTTTATGTTCACTACGACTGCTACCTGGAGGTGCAGTGGCTGAGTGGTAAAACTCTTGGCTTCTGAACAGGGTCCGGGTTCGAATCCTGGTGAAGACTGGGATTTTTAATTTCAGGATCTTTGGGCGCCTCTGAGTCCACCCAGCTCTGATGAGTACCTGACATTAGTTGGGGGTTAGTAAGGGCGGTTGGCAGTTGTGCTGGCCACATGACACCCTTGTTAACCGTGGGCTACAGAAACAGATGACCTTTAAATCATCTGCCCTAAAGATCTAAAGGTCTTTTGTTTTTTAAATGAAACTTTTTCTCTTCTTGTTAAAGTTAAACATTCTAACCTATATAAATTCAAAGTTAACTTATTAGATGACTGTTTCAAGAATGTGGAAAAGTGAGGGTTTTATTTTCAATAATATAGCTCATACAGCAGTACAGTGCAACTTAAAGTCCTACAGCAGGATAATGCTTTGGGAGGCTTGCAAGAGTTTTTTTTAAACTTTCCTATTTGAAGATCTCATCATGTCTTATTTTGAACAAGAATTAGAGCATGTTGACTTTTTTTTTTTTAGTGAAAACCAAATGTTTATCCCTTTTTAAATTATTTTTGAAACAATTTTTTCAAACAAACAGGGCCATAGCTCTAATGTATAATCCCCCTTTTAAGAATTTTTAAATTCAGAGTTACCCCTCTTTGCTGACAGTTTTTTATTCAAGTTGGAAATAGGAGTGACTGGGTTAATATGAATAGCTTTATTATTAAACTTCATTTCTTTGTTTGCAGAAAGTCCAAGTGATATATTCTGTATGAAAAAGAATATTTTGAATGACATTGAAGTCACATGTCAAGCGTCTGTCTATCCCCAAGGCCTCTGCAATGTGCAAGGTGTAAGCTCAACATTTTCTTTGTCTTTTATAAACATTTAACTTCTTGTTTTAGTTGGTGGCCAAGTGCATTATTTCTAATTGTACCTCATTAAGGTCAACATTTAATTTAAATCTATATGTGGCCCTTCTCTTTACAGAGTATACTTAGGGGTAACATAAGGAGACATTTGTTAGAGGTTCATACCTTGTAATCTGTGGGGGCAGATGTAAAGCGAATCTATTTCTAAGGCTGGTGGCTAATAGCCTTTACTTATTATGTTTATCAGACTCAACTTTACTTATCCCTTAGTTTCTTGGACTGTTGGGGCACCACACAAGATCTGTTAACCATCTTGCTTCATTTCTCTCTGTCTTTGGCCTTGCGATCTATAGGGCAGATGATGTGAAGGTCATCTGTTTCTGTGGCCTACAGTTAACGAGGGTATCACATGGCCAGCACAACGACCAACAACCTTTACTTTTCCCTAACTAATGTCAGGTACCCATTAGAGCTGGGTGGACTCGTGTGCCGAAGATCCCCAAATAAAAATTGATGGAAAGAATCTCTTTCAATGTCAGTCCTGTCTGTTTCTTCCCATTGCTTTCTTGCCTGCCACTTCTCACTTCTTAAAAAAACAACCCCTGACGTTCTAAATTTTTCACCAGAATTCAAATTTGAGACCCCTCAATTCAAAAGCCAAGAATTGTACCACTCGGCCATCATGCTTTTTTACCCAGATAATACTACTGCGTATGAAACAATCACTGATATTTATGGTTTAGCTTGTTTTCCAAGTTTTATTGCTTTTACTTCAAAGCTTTATATTTTTGTGTGCCAATCTAGTTGGTTATAAAGTGAACCAGCGAGGGAAGATAACTAACATTATTATGAAAGCAACAATAGAATGGGGTCCATGTCCTCTGTGTCTGGCAGGGATAGGCAAATAATGTAACAATATCTGGAATTCCCTCTGTTGATTATTACTATTATATTTTATCCTTCAATTTAATGAACTCCTTAACAGCTTCTGATTCAAACATATAGCATAAAGATGACAGGTTCTTTTGTTTCTATGATCAAGGCTGTTTATAAGAGACCTGCTACTTTGATTCTTTTGCGTTTCTGGGCATCATGCTTACATCCTGCTGATATCTACATGTAGTGAATAAAAGGAAGAAATAGATTGTCCAAACAGAGAGGTTCTTCCTCACAAAGTAAAATCTGAGGAGAATGTCTTGCATGGAGTTTCACCTGTATAGTGACTCAGTGAGTAAAAAGTAAAGTTTCCCTTTCAGACCTTGCGATCTATAGGGCAGATGATGGTCATCTGTTTCTGTGGCCCATGCTTAACGAGGGTTAACCTGTATATTCGTGTGAGTTGTAAACTTTGAATAGTCCTTTTATCTGAAATGCATTATATAATTGGTATAGCAGTTTTACAGCATTGGTTTTTACTAAGATGTTTCATCAATGAAAGCCCTGATACTAGTTTTTAAAGATTCAGGCCTCCTTCAGTCGTAGAACAACTATGGTTCATCTGGAACTCTTTTTCAGGTGACTGTGCAGCCCCGTTTTAGAGAGACATTCCAGTCCACATATATCGCTGGTTAAGGTGGCTTATGCTTTGGTGGTAGAGGAGCCAGCCATTTTTCATATGGCTTGCTTTTCTTCCAGAACTGAGGCCTATGTTTTTTCACTGTTTGGTCACTGTCTCTCTCCATCTAGTGTGGTCTAGGGCTATATCTTCCCAGTGATCAATATCAATGTTCATTGTTTTGAGGACCCATTTTATTACATCCACATAACAGAAGTGGGGGCGATCAGTTTTTCTTGAGCCAGACGCAAGTTGCCCCGTAGAGAATAAGTTTTGGGATGCGATTGTCCACCATCCAGTGAACATGTCTGAGCCAGCGCAGGCGGTGTTGTCTGAGGACTGTAAAGTTGCAGGGAGGACCCGTTCGTGCAAGGATCTTAGTATTGCACACTCTCTTTTGCCATGTGATTTTCAAGATCCTTCGGAGGCAACGCAAGTGGAATGAGTTTTAAGGATTAACCAACATCATAACTGTAAGGATATTAATGAGACTTCATCGTTAAATTCAATTTATTAACAAACTAACTAGATGAAACAACACATAAGATCTCTTCTTTTCTTAACCAAATGACTTGGATTAGTGGTAGATTATGATATCCCCAATCTGATCATGATACCATTAAAATAAATAGTGTAATCTAATAGTAACCAATCTAAAACCAAAAAAAAAAAAAAGAATACTATTCTCGAATAAAATGTAACCTAACCCAATTAAACCAAACTGCAATTAATTTAAAGAATGGAATAAGTTGCCATATAATCAGCCAGGAAAACCAATAAATTAGCTTATAAACATGCATGACTAGATTGACACATGAATTGCATAGGACATAATTAAAAATTATCTTCTTTTTTGAAGTAACGTCTGTAATCTATAAGAGAAGAAGATAAAGATAATTTGTTTTGTTATGTCCCCCTTGCTAAGGTTTTGCCCTCATCTTTGCCCTCCTGTAGGTGTGATGGTGTCCGGCAACCCTACACTAGATGTCTATCTTGTGTTGAGCATTATTTTGTTTCTCAAGCAAAATGTTGAAATAACCAAGGGATCTAACTCTTTGTGTTTTACTCTTTACAAGTTCAGTGCACACATAATCCATTCTATGTTAAAAAAAATGTTTCTTAACTCTTGTTCTCCTAATTAACTATACCATCCTCGATTTGACCCCATTTTGAATTAAATTACTGTGTGGTTTTCTTCTTTCTTCTTCTTTGTTCTCGTTTTTATGCTGGAGCGGTCAGATGACTAGACCAATGTATGAGATGAACTGCGCAGTGGTCTCCAAATCAGGGAGCTCTCCATATAGTTTTCTTTCTGTTGGGGGTGTTTTGTGTGGTTTTAAAAACTTGAATTTATGTTTTATAAAAAGGGCAAGCATTCTCCGATAATTCTATACCAAAAGTAACGATTTATTATATAAAAGAACATGTTACTGAAGTTTACTCATAACATTGTAGAATGTACGAATGTGAAAAATGAACAATATGTCAGACTGTGGAAAATAATTACGGAGATAAACAGTTTATTTCATTGTACACCATACAAGACCAAACAATACCATTAGTTAATTTTCAGCCAAATGTTACTGTTACTGTTAGGATGTTACATCATATAACTTTACATTTTCATTTCATCAGAATCATCCAGAAAGTATAATCTCTAATGTAAAGTATGATAATTACCTGGAATCTAACGGAATCTACACCACCAGGTGCACTGTTCCAATTTCCCACTATGGAGAAAATTTTCATATAGTTATCTACCCTGACTTAAAGGAGGGAAAGAACTATACAGCACATTCAGAAGTCATAACAGCAGGTAATTTGTAAACTTATCTCTGGATATAGTTATGTCAAGTCAGAACTTCTTTGGATCTTGTAGGGTGGGTGGAGGGTGGAACATGGACACGGTTCTCAAAAAAACAGCCCTAAAGATTTTCTTAGAAATTTAACGGTTGATGTATATCGCTGAAAAAAGAATTACTAGCTCATAGGCCACACTGGGAAAATTCTAGTTTAACTGTTACATTTTTTCAAAATAGGAAAAGAAATAAATTTAAATTTGGCTAGAAGACTTGTAGATCCAACATCAGTTTTGAAATAACTTTCACACTCTTGAAAACATGAACTTGTAAGTCTAGATTTAAAGGCCTACTATTCTTTGGAATGTTATAATGTGTAGTAGATCTATACATTCGCTTAACCAGCATTCTGTCTCAGGGAGGATGAGGAGGAGGAGGGGATGTTTCATTGTTTTTTATACTAACATTCATTATTTATTTAGAGAAAAACAACTGCTCGAAAGGAGGTATTGTCTTTTGTTTTTTTTTAAAGTATTTTTAATGTTTTTCTTGTTTTTGACATTTCTGAAATAAATCAGTAGATCTGATATTACGTAAGAGAGAAAAATTCAATGTGTTCATTACTGTGTACTTATTAATGTTACTTTTTTTTTTTTCATTTACCTTTATTTTCAAGCACCCAGTGTGGTAAACCTTACCTTTACAGTCAACAAGTACAATGGAAATGTTGTTTTGAACTTAAAGGAGCATATGGAGTTCAAGTGTAACGTAAAAGGCACTGGGGTCGTACCTTACGGCTTTCTTTATTTTTTTAAAGAAGACCTGATTGGCAACCGAATGAAACTGCTGGGCAATCTATATTAAGGGGTTGCAGGCCATTGGATGAAAAATTGCTGTGTTTCTTGTTGTGTTTTGTGAACTGATCTGTTCTTGTGTGTCAAAATGTCTTGGTGTCCAGGTCAGCTTGTGTGTGTCTGTAATGTGTTATCGTGAACTGTTTTGTCATTCTTGTTCAATAAAGCCTAGAATCAAGACATGTCTTCCTGTAGTATTTTATCAGGCAAAAAAAACAAATACAAAAATAAAAGACAAATAGGGGTCGTATAGAATTTGCAGACCACTAAAACATTGTGTTGTTTGGGGGGGGGGGGGTTGTAATGCCAGGCTGGCTGTTTTATTGAAGGATGAAAAAGTGCTCTGGGCAAAATAAATCTATCCAAACTATTTCAACCATTGCACAGCATGGGTATCTGCTGGTAAAATTAATTTTCCTTGAGTTAAATGCTTTCCAACTCAGTTTAATCAAATAAGTGATCCAGTGGTGAACAAGTTCAAATTAAATACAAATTAAATATAAAGGACTTGTACAATAAGAATAATACCATGACTGAAGTATAATATTAGCATTGAATAAATAGAGCACAGTATGATTAATAATTCTCCAGTCCATATTGTGGTGCTATCTGATTTCTTCCAATTTTCAGTTCACAGTGCATTATGAAGTCATGAAGGTTCGATTCCATTGGAGTTGATGATTTTTTTTGTTTTTTTTATGATGCAACATGTAAGGGAAATTAACATGGCTCCAAGATTTTAAAAAATTGCTGGCAACAACTGCCCAAACAAATGTAAGGATACAACAAAACTGGAAGCTATTTTGATTGTAGAAAATGTTTCAGATGTTCTTTCAGAGTTGAAGATCATCATCATCATCAAACTCCATTAGAGTGAGGGCTTGAGAGGCTCAAATCCTCTCTTGCAAAAGCCCTGGACAGAAACCCTGCTGTCTTGTGTAGTGCATAAATGTCGCCATACATGTCGATAATTTTGGGTTTCCCAGACCTGTCGAAACGGAGATCAGCAAGCCTGAGGCAGTCAAACAGAATATGAGGCACGGTTTCCTCATCTTCCCTGCAGCGGGGGCACCGTGAATCAAAATTTGGCCTTAGCCGCGAGAAAATATGAGCCAACAGGACAATGACCTGTCCTGCACTGTGCTATAATAGCTTGCTCAGGCCTGGACAGCCTCCACCACGGGGAAGTGTGGTCAGGGCGCCTCATGCGCTTCCAGACTCCACAGGCTTTTTGGGACTTGTTCCAGCACTCAAACCACTTTTCCATTTCTGTTTGATGCTTGATGAAAGCTTACAGCCGGTTCAGTGGGTGGACTTTGCCCTCCCTGGTGGGCCAAAGAGTTTGCAATGGTGTTGCCAGTCACACCTATGTGACTCGGTACCCACTGCATTATTACAGAGGTGCCATAGTGTTGAAGATAATCTACATCCAAACCTCTCTCAGGATTACGGGGGATGGCAGCGGGCAGGGTATGAACTCAGAACCATCGAGTCAGCCGTATGACAGTCCAGCGTGCATGCCGCACTACCAGGCAGCCTTGCAGTGACAGTTCAATATTACTCTATCTAATTGAAAACAACTGCTATATTGAGACCTTCTTAAGAATTAATGAAAATAATAAAATAAAATTAATAAAATAATGAAAAAGATAAAATAATTTATTTTAAAAAATTAATGAAAATCATAAAATAAAATAAAAATATTACCAGGAAATGAAAATATTTTTAAAAGTTAATAAATTTCTAAAAAAAAATATTAATAAATTAATTGATAATAAAGCAAAATTTATAAATAAATGAAAATATTAAAACAAAATTAATAAATTAATGAAAAAATAAAATAAAATAGGTAAATTAAAGAAAATAATAAAATAAAATTAATAAATTAAAGAAAATAATAAAATAAAATTAATAAATTAATGAAAATAATAAAATAAAATTAATAAATCAATGAAAATTGAGAAAATTGATTTTTTTTTTAGTTTAGCCTACTCTTTTTTTAATTTAATTTAAATATTTCTCTGCTTGATTGTTTAGGTTCAGCTATCAGTGATGAGAAAATGAGCATAATTGTTGTTTTAGCTACTGTTGGTGGATTGGCTTTCATCTCTGGCATTATTGGCATTATTGTCTTCACTGTTGGTTGCCCAAAACACCATAAGCATCAGATGCAGTCAATGGCAGGAAAAAACGAACTCATTATGACTGTCCCCACAGCTCCACCCCTAGAGGAACTGGAGACTAGTTCCCAGCAAACATACCCAGTAGTTTGTGGCAAAGGCAGCGTCCCTGATGAGATTCCACCACCTTATCCAGGTCTCGTTACAAAAGCGGTCCTGAAACTGAAGAACATCAAGACCTAGGTAGGTAGTTGAAACAGAATTTCTTTTTTCTTCCCTCCATAAGAAACTTATTTAAATGGTATTTCTCTTCCTTCAAGGGAACTTTCAAACCAGTATTTATCTTCCTTCAAGGGAACTTTCAAACCAGTATTTCTCTTCCTTCAAGGGAACTTTCAAACATTTCTCTTCCTTCAAGGGAACTTTCAAACCAGTATTTGTCTTCCTTCAAGGGAACTTTTAAACCAGTATTTCTCTTCCTTCAACGGAACTTTCAAACCAGTATTTCTCTTCCTTCAAGGGAACTTTTAAACCAGTATTTCTCTTCCTTCAACGGAACTTTCAAACCAGTATTTCTCTTCCTTTAAGGGAACTTATTAAAACAGTATTTCTTCTTCTCTTGACAGGAAACTCATTAAAACAGTATTTCTTCTTTCCTTCAAATATAAATTTCTTCTTTGTCATTCTTACAAATAGAGCACAAGTTTGAAGATTAACCTTACAGCAGTTGTTGCTATAATATTAATATGCAAATGTTGACAGTTTAGTGATATTTTCATACTTTTTTATAGTGAAAAGTATATTTGCCAGATACCCAAGATGTGTTGTCAAGTTTTAACTATTTAAATTCCCTATATAACATAAAACAAACTCATGTACAGTAAAATGTACTATGGAAAATCATTTAAGAAATATAAAAAAATTAAATTTGAAACATACAATAAATAAAGCTAGATGACTTGCTTGGCCAAAGAACCATTCTAACACTATCCTATCTGGCATACATACAATAAATAAAGCTAGATGACTTGCTTGACCAAATGACCATTCTAACGCTATCCTATTGGGCAGTAAGCAAGACTTGGGAAGCTAACATCAATCAACTTAAAGGCCTATCTTAAACAGACATTTTGAGAGGCCCAAAGAAAAGTCTTTGCAGAAGACAAAATGAGAAACTCAAATAGACCCCTTGTGGACAAAGCTTTATCTGCATAAGATGAGGTGAAAATGCTGGTGGCCTTGGGGTTTGAATGGTGCTGTTAATAGGCACTCATCCTTAATCTATGGAATGAAAAAAAAAATGCTGTTATCATTTAAAAAAAAAAAATCCAAACATTCTGAAATGAACTAAACTAAGAAGCATTTCTGAAATAAACTAATCCATGCGGTATGTTTAGCTCAATAACTCTGTTGTTTGTGTTGTACAGGTCCAGAGGTTTGAAGTTCCACAACAATATACAATGAAATAGAATTTAGGACATCTTGAACTACATTCTTGTTCTTGCTAATGCCAGTCATGTTGCTGTTACAGAGTTTGCAGATTTGTTTCGGCTCTATGTCATGGTGTTCACATCTCAACTTTGTACATATTTTATACACATCCGGTGTTCACATCTCAACTTTGTACATATTCTATACATCACACTATGAAATGAAGTGTTCACACTCACATGACTGCAGCACTATGAGATGATGTTTGCACTCACCACACACACACAACACCATGAGATGATATGTTCACTTACCACACTAAAAGATTAATGTCTGCAGAGACCACACACAAAACTATGAGATGATATGTGCACATACCACACTAAAAGATTAATGTCTGCAGAGACCACACATAAAACTATGAGATTATGTGTAATCACCATATACACCACTATGAGATGATATGTGCACTTACCACACTAAAAGATAATGTCTGCAGAGACCACACACAAAACTATGAGATTATGTGTAATCACCACACACAACACCATGAGATTTTATGTGCACTAAACCACACAACATTTTGAGATGATATGTGCATCATTTCCAAGTCTATCAATGTAATTTTTAGATAACTTCTTTTAGTTCTTGAAATACTAGCTGTCTATGTCTAATCTACTAATGATTAGAGTATTTAATATACAGTTGTCATTGACATAATAATCACACAGTTGTTTCCAACCTTCATACGCTTGTCTACATAAGCATTTATGAATCCTTGTTTTCGACTGCTGTTTGATAATTCCCCAATCGGAACATGTTAAACACTTGAAGATGCTCTGAATGTAGATAGATGTGATCTTCAAAAACTCTGGATTATTCATACCTTCTCATTTTTATTTTTGTGCCAAATTGTTTATTTATGAAACTCCCATTTTCATTTTCGTGCACAATATTTTTAAGAGATGCTGGAGGTTTTAGTGGCTTGTCTTAATGTCTAGTCATTACACAATTTTTTAATTAACAATTTATATAATTTATACAAGAATTTATTGATGTGCCGGTATGCAATACATTTTGTAAAAATGTTTCAACACAAAATCTTACTCTCAGTGTGGCAATAATTGTACTTATTTGTTTCTCATGTTGAATGTAACTTATAAATTAGTGTACAGGTTGTCACGTATTACGAATTGAATTCTAATTTTTAAAATGGCTTGCCTAGGGGAACGTGACAATAGAAAAGCAGTTGTGTCACTTATCTTAAGTCTGAATTTAATCAAAGACTTACAATGAATAACAAAAAAAAAATGACACAAGAAATCGGAAGGTAAACTATCAACTTAATGTTTAATCAAATATAAAGTTACAAGAAAGAAAAAATAAACATTTACTCAATACAGAATTGATGTGTTGACCAAAACCCTTTTACAAAAATGGCATGTAAAAATATTACAATACAAGAGTTTGAAAATGTAATTACAAATACAAGCAAGCAAGGCCTTGAAAAAAAAGAAAAAAAAAAAAAATCTTAACTTACACGATCAAGTGGTATACCACGCACGGGTCACGCAATGTCTCCGCTATTCTGTCTCACGGCTGTCTCCGTATGTCTGTCTGTCAACGTTACGCGAGCGGTCTTTATATAATCTACCACGCGTCGATATCCAGTAATTTCTAGAATAGAAAGTCATCAACACCCAGATCTAGAACGCTCTTCAAAGAGACAGAAGAAAAGAAAAAAAAAAACACCCTCCTTTCAACCAGAGGTACACACATAGGTCAAGGACCGGTCACTGTCTGTGTGGCTTGACGAATAAAAAAAAAACTTATTACACAAGGGGCAGACAACCTCCCCGTCTCTCGACCGCAACAGGTCAAAGAAAAAAAAAAAAAACAATGCCTAGATACGTAACACCTCCCTCCTAAAAATAAAAAGTTTACATTTCCACGAAATGGAAATCTTTTTAGAATTACAAAAAATATTTACATTACAGAATGTATTTATCATGATATATATATATAAATATATACATCAAAATACTTTTTACAATCTAGATAAGGCATCGGCGATAACATTTTCGCTGCCTTTTATGTGTTTAAGATCTAGGTTGTACTCTTGTAAAAATAAACTCCACCTGAGAAGTCGTTGGTTCTTGCCAGACATTTTGTGGATAAATGTAAGGGGATTGTGGTCAGTAAATACAACAAGTGGCCATCTGGACCCACTGATATAAAAATCAAAGTGTTGTATAGAAAGAATCAACCCAAGACATTCTTTTTCCACAGTAGAATAATTTCTTTGATGTCTATTAAATTTCTTGGAAAAGAAACAAATAGGGTGCTCTACTTGGAAATTATCTTCTTGGTAAAGGACTGACCCAACACCTGTGTCACTGGCGTCAATAGCTAACCTAAAAGGTTTTCCGAAGTCAGGAGCCATCAAAATGGGGGAGCTAGATAATATCTGCTTGATTTGGTTAAAGGCTTTCTGACATTCATCCGTCCAAGTAAATCGGACGTTCTTTCTCAGGAGGTTTGTTAAAGGACTGGCAATGACAGAAAAATTTTCGCAAAATTTTCTATAATATCCAGACATTCCCAAAAATCTTCGGAGTTGTTTCCGATCAGCAGGGATAGGGAAAGCTTGGATAGCTTCTACTTTGGCCATTACAGGTTTCACCTGGCCTTGTCCTACAATATGGCCTAAGTATTGGATTGAAGCCTGGCAAAAATCACTCTTACTCAGGTTTACAGTAATTTTTGCATGTAACAGTTTAGTAAAAAGACAATGCAGTTGTTTACAATGGCTAGAAAAATCTTGGCTAAAAATTACTACATCGTCTATGTATGCGTGGCAATTCTCCATGTCAGCAAGCAAGGCATTTATCATTCTCTGGAAAGTGGCAGGAGCATTCTTCATGCCAAATGGCATCACTTTGTATTGGTACAGACCATCAGGGGTGACAAAGGCGGAGATTTCCTTTGCCCTATCAGTCAGGGGAACCTGCCAATAACCTGAAAGTAGGTCTATTTTGGTGATGTACTTAGCGTCACCAATACGATCTATGAGATCGTCTATCCTAGGGATAGGAAACGAATCGGTCTTTGTGACAGCATTTACCTTACGGTAGTCTGTACAAAAACGATAAGTCTTGTCCTGTTTAGGTATCAAGACACATGGGGAGCTCCAACTACTGGAACTTGGTTCAATGAGGTCATTTTCAAGCATATACTTGATTTCTGACCTAAGTATGGCAAGTTTTTCAGGGTTGACCCTGTAAGGATGCTGCTTGACTGGAGTAGCCTCGCCAACATCTACATCATGCATTATAACATTAGTCTGTTTTGGTACATCAGAAAAAATGTCATTAAATTCATTAATGAGTTTCATGATAACTGGCCTTTCTGTCGAAGACAGATGAGACAGTTTTACATCCAAATTCTGTAATACAAAAGAATTAGGTATTTTGTATTGTCCAAATTTCTCCTTTACAATATCATCATCAATAGGAGAAACATGGCTATTTGAACAACTTTTGACTGTATTTAAAACACAATTACTCTTCTCTGAGTGATCTGGCCGAGATACATAAGGCTTCAGCATGTTTATATGACATAACTGAGTCTTTTTCCTACGGTCAGGGGTTTTGATTGTGTAATTGAGGTCACTAATTTTGGTCTCAATTTCATAGGGACCAAAATATCTGGCTTGCAAGGGTTGACCTGGTATGGGCAAAAATACAAGCACCTTATCCCCGGGAGAAAAGTTTCTAACACGGGCCTTTCTATCATACCAGCGTTTCATGCTGGATTGGGTGTTTTGTAAATTATTTTTGGCCAGAACACAAGCATCATAAAGTCTAGTTTTAAACTTAATTACATATTCTACAAGTCCTTCAGTGGCTGTTGGTGACAACAAAGTCTCTTTTATACATTTCAAGGGACCGCGCACCGAATGGCCAAAGACTAAGTCAAAAGGGCTGAATCCCAACGATTCCTGGACGGATTCACGGGTTGCAAACAGCAGCATGTGGATTCCTTCGTCCCAGTCTTTTTCGTGCTCAAAGCAATAGGTTCGGATCATGTTCTTGAGAGTCTGATGGAATCGTTCAAGAGCGCCTTGCGACTCGGCATGATACGCACTCGACATGCAGTGTTTGATGCCCAACTGAGTCATGACTTGCTTGAAAAGATTGGCCGTGAAATTCGTTCCTTGGTCCGATTGGATGGACTTTGGTAGACCAAATAGAGTAAAGAACTTGATTAAGGCCTTCACAATGTTTGATGCTTTTATGTTCCTTAGAGGAATAGCCTTAGGAAAACGAGTTGAAGCACACATAATGGTCAACAGGTATTGGTTGCCAGCTTTTGTCCTTGGGAGAGGACCAACACAGTCAATAAGTACTCTGCTGAAAGGTTCTTCAAAGGCTGGAATCGGCTTCAGAGGAGCAACAGGGATCTTTTGATTTGGCTTGCCAACCATCTGACAGGCATGACAGGATCGGCAGTACTGGATGACATCTTTCTTCAAACGTGGCCAGAAAAAGTGTGACATAATCTTGTGGTATGTCTTGTGGATGCCGAGATGACCTGACATTGGTGTGTCATGAGCCAGATTCATGATGTACGCTCGGTATCTTTCTGGTAACACGATTTGATGGCATATTCTCCATTCTTCTTCGTTGGATGCGTCTGGAGGTTTCCATTTCCTGAAGAGCATATCATCTTGGATGTAGTAGCACGTTGATGCTAGCTCTGCCTCTTGTGATGTCATTGCGGTTTTTCGGAGTTTGGCGAGCTCTGGATCCTTCTTTTGGTCCTCAATCAACTGTTTTCGAGTTGATGCCGGCTTTTCAGAATTTGGCGTTGGTTCTTCTTCAAGAGAAGCAAAGAATGTGGTGCTCAAGTCCACATCATCGTGGTTACTGTTGGCTTTGATGACGTTCTCTTCTTGAGATGCTTTCAACCTCATTGCCCTTGTTACTGCACACGCTGGATATAACTCTAGGTCTTCCTCGGGTGTGGCAGATAAATCGGGTGTTTGAGTGACGATGGGTTCGGCTATCACCTTTCCACCTGCTATGTCATTGCCTAACAGCAACGAGATGCCTTCCAATGGTAATGTTGGTCGGACACCTACAACAACCGGTCCAGTAATGAGATTTGACTTTATGTCGATTAGATGTAGAGGCACATCTATACATCCAAGCTCTACGCCTCGTAACAGGATGCTCTTCCCAGTCGATGATGATTTAGACAAGGGCAAGATACCCTCTAAAAGTAACGATTGTGAGGCACCTGTGTCTCTCAAAATGGTGATAGGTCGTAGACTTGTAGAATCACCGGGTAGTGATACGAATCCTTCCGAAATGAAAGGCTTAAAATCCTCTAATAAAACATCAATTTTGGTTGATGCAGATTGGACTTGGGTCGAACTCTCGCTGGAGTCATTGACATCTCTAGGAGACGCAGTGGAGAAACTCTTTCTTGAGTCAGTAAAACATCTTTTGGATGTATTTGGAGAACTCTTGATGGAGTCATTGGAACATCGGGGTGATGTCTTATGGGAACTCTTGATGGAGTCATGGGAACATCGGGATGATGTATTATGGGAACTCTGGATAGAGTCATTGGAACATCGGGATGATGTATAATGGGAACTCTGGATAGAGTCATTGGAACATCGGGGTGATGTCTTATGGGAACTCTGGATAGAGTCATTGGAACATCGGGGTGATGTATTATGGGAACTCTGGATAGAGTCGTTGGAACATCGGCTTGATGTATTTGAAAAACTCTTGTTTGAGTCATTGGAACATCGGCTTGATGTATTTGAAAAACTCTTGTTTGAGTCATTGGAACATCGGCTTGATGTATTTGAAAAACTCTTGTTTGAGTCATTGGAACATCGTAAAGATGAATTTGAAGAACTCACTGTTGAGTCATTTGAACACCGTGGAGACATTTTCGGAGAGTCTTGTACAGTCAATACATTTGAAACAGGTGGTGTCGAGGTATTCTTGATATGACTTGATGATGAGGGAGTAAACCTCGACGACCACTGTACTGTGCAAGCGCTGACTTTTGAAGGAGCTTTTTCGTTTCTCTTCCTCAATTTCCAACAATCGTCAATTTTATGGCCTTCTCGTTTGCAGTAGGAACAAGTAGCTTTACTTGTAGTAGGTTTTCTGTCGTTTGTACTGCTGTTCTTGATGGAGTTGCTAGCAGTGGACTCAGGCTGTTTGACTTGTTTTGGCTTGACATCCGTCGTATACTTGGCAAATTGATGTGATAATATAATATTCTGCCAACACTGCAGCCTTGTGCACATCTTCCTCGCCACGATCAGCTATATGCGTACGGACGTCCAGCCGCACACAACTCTTGAACTCTTCCATCAGCATTAGGTTCTTGAATTTTGCAAAGTCGGTGCCGATTTCCCTGGAAGTGAGCCATTTCTCAAAGCGTCGCTCCTTTTCCCGCAGGAATTCTACATGGGTTTGGCCATCCGATTTGCGACAATCCCTGAACTGCTTTCGGTAAGCTTCCGGAACAAGTTCATATGCCTTAAGAATTAAGGCCTTAACAACATTATAATCTTTTTGTTGTTCAATGGTCAAAGAACAAAATACCTCTGCAGCTCTACCAGTCAAAACTGTTTGCAGCAAAGTGGGCCACAAAGTTTCAGGTACATTAAAATTTTTCACAGCAAGTTCAAATTGTGGAAAATAATTGTCAATTGTGGCTTCATTAAAGCGTGGAATTATTTTCAAAAATTTTGTTGCTTCAGCAGTATGACTGGCAGGGGAAGAATCTGGTCTTACATTAGCAGCTAACTCTAATTTTTTTAACTCTATTTGTAATTTCATTTCCATTTCTTTCTGCTCTAATTCTTTTTGTTTAATTTCCTTCTGGGCTTCTATTTCCATTTCTTTCTGCTCTCTAGCCGCTGCAAGCTCTAATTCTTTTTGTTTAATTTCTCTCTGCTCTCTAGCCGTCTGGGCTTCTATTTCCATTTGTTTTAATTTTATCTGAAGTTCTAAATCTGATTTACCCTCATCGGGTCTAAGGGTTTCTAAAAGGTCTTCAGAAAACACTTCCTCGTCTACATAATGGATTACAATGTTATCTCTGATTTCTTGTTTAAGGGCATTTGATTTTATTTTTAACCCTAAATGTTTAGAAATAAGGACCAGTTCCTTCCTAGTAAAAGCATCAAGCTCTTCCACAGAGGGATTTGCAAGAAAAACCTGAATATCCATGACTAACTAGCAAACGAACAAGCAAAAATATGTATACAATGTAAATATACAGTACAAAATCAGTACAACAAAAAAACCTTAAGAGAGTTTGGTCAATACTATTGATACTTTACTTCCGACTCTTTGACACAAAAAAAAATTTTTGTTAAAGTCAACTTCGCCTTTACAAAATTACTCAAGTAAGACGAAAATAGGTTCAGAAAAATATCCGGGACGAAAGCCCTCAAACTTCTTTTGTCACGTATTACGAATTGAATTCTAATTTTTAAAATGGCTTGCCTAGGGGAACGTGACAATAGAAAAGCAGTTGTGTCACTTATCTTAAGTCTGAATTTAATCAAAGACTTACAATGAATAACAAAAAAAAAATGACACAAGAAATCGGAAGGTAAACTATCAACTTAATGTTTAATCAAATATAAAGTTACAAGAAAGAAAAAATAAACATTTACTCAATACAGAATTGATGTGTTGACCAAAACCCTTTTACAAAAATGGCATGTAAAAATATTACAATACAAGAGTTTGAAAATGTAATTACAAATACAAGCAAGCAAGGCCTTGAAAAAAAAGAAAAAAAAAAAAATCTTAACTTACACGATCAAGTGGTATACCACGCACGGGTCACGCAATGTCTCCGCTATTCTGTCTCACGGCTGTCTCCGTATGTCTGTCTGTCAACGTTACGCGAGCGGTCTTTATATAATCTACCACGCGTCGATATCCAGTAATTTCTAGAACAGAAAGTCATCAACACCCAGATCTAGAACGCTCTTCAAAGAGACAGAAGAAAAGAAAAAAAAAACCACCCTCCTTTCAACCAGAGGTACACACATAGGTCAAGGACCGGTCACTGTCTGTGTGGCTTGACGAATAAAAAAAAAACTTATTACACAAGGGGCAGACAACCTCCCCGTCTCTCGACCGCAACAGGTCAAAGAAAAAAAAAAAAAACAATGCCTAGATACGTAACAAGGTTCAAGTCAATCTGCAATGTAATTTTTTTTTGTACACAAAAAGTATGAGACCTGGAATGGTTTATTATTTATAAATTTGTTAAAAACAAGCATGGCTGCTTTGTCTATTGTGTGTTTTCGTGTTGTATGCAGCCACAATGTAAATGAAGACTTTCGCAAAAATTGCAGAACTTGTGAATGCTGTGTTCAACAATACACTTTGTTTTAAACTTTATGCTTGAAGTTTATCCACAAATCTCATTTTTTTTTACAAAGCTTACATCAACTCACTCTGTCTGTCTTGAAAATTTCTTCCACACAATTATTCATTGACATAGACAAGGCATGAATCAGTATTAAAAAAAAAGAAGTAACCAATTAGAGAATTAATTCCTTGTAGTTCATTATTTTGTTTAAAAGCTACAAGGGAAACTAATACTTCAGTATTCACAGATATGGCTAAATTTGTTGAGTTTAGTCCCTTAGATAACTGTTAACGCTATTTCTCCAACATTTTCTGAACAAGTTGATACTTTAAACAATTATTCTTTATTTTGTTTAAAAGCTACAAGGTAAACTAATACTTCAGTATTCACAGATATGGCTAAATTTGTTCAGTTTAGTCCCTTAGATAACTGTTAACGCTATTTCTCCCACATTTTCTGAAAAAGTTGATTCTTTAAATAATTATTCATTGTTCCTAACAAAATATGAATGAATAAACAAAAATACTCAATTAGACAATTAATTATTGGAAATTATTGTTTTGTTTGATATTGAATAAGTCAAATAAATAGCACATTATTGGTAGATATAGTTCTAAAGACAGAGTTCTTCCCCTTTACATAAGCTTTTTTTTTTTTTGTTTTGTTTTGTTTTTTAAGGATTTTTATATTTTGCTGTTTTTTTTAATGTCTTTCATTTTTTACAAACATAAAATGTTTAGCTACAAAATTTCTGCTCCAAGTTAGTCAAAGTTAATCCACTATTGACTTTGTAAACGTCCAGTAATGTCTTTCACTTTTTACAACTTTTGCAAGTTTTGCCAGTGTTTTTTGTTTTGATAATTAAAATCTACACATTTTTGTGCCATAAATAACACAGTGATGTCAGAGATTTGTTTACATTCACATTTGTTATCTCCTGCTGTTGATAGTTATGCAACCTGGACTAGTTGAAGCACTCAAAGAGACTCTGAATGAAATAGATTTGGATTTCAAAAACAATTGGAATTTTTTAAATCTTGTGCCTTATTATTATTTTTTTTTTTTTGCAAATTTTTATTTTGCAATTCCTATTTTCATTTGAACAATATTTTAAAGAGATGCTGGATATTTAAATGGGTTTTCATTAACTGTAGTCTATACAAGATATTTAAATTTACAATATACATAATTTATACTAGAATTTATTGATGTGTTCGATAAGATAAGATTTTATTGATTCAATCGAATGGGAATTCAGTTTGACTACAGTTGACAACATCAGCGTAACTACTGTAACACTCTGACCGAAAATGGGAGAAAGGAGTTTTTACTTCAGCTGTCGCCATTGAGAAGTACATAGAAGTCAAATTCATAAAGCGCTGGTTTTGAGTGTGTATGTGTTTTGTGCGTGAATTTTGTTCGAATTTTTTCATCTATACTGTTGTTGTACAGTAGTTATGCTGATGCTTTTTTTTGCCACTGCGATGACAAGATTATTGCCATGTGTTTTTGTACTAGAGCGTTTTTGTTTTTTTAAATTTTTACAAAGCTTACATCAGTTCACTCCGTCTGTCTCGTACAAATCTTGTACACGGCATTTCTCCCACTTCTCATTCTGGAATGAGGTTGATACTTTGCACGATAATTCATTATCAAGGACAACAGATGAATCAATCATAATATTAACATAATAAATTATGTTTTATATTAAAAGGCATATTAATTTTGCAGTATTGATAGATATGACAATAATTGTACAGTTCTTCCCCTTATGTAAGCTTTGTTTTGAAAACATTTTTTTCGTGTGTGCAAAATCTAATTGATTTTTTGAGACTGCAAATAATCTTGTGTACATAAAAGCTCACAGAGAGGACTGGAACAAAGCCTGCTTTGTTTGTATCCAGTGTATACAATTTTAAAAAAAAAATAATTTTGGTGTACTGTTGTTAAGGATTGATATTTAAAAAAAAAAAAAATACATAATAGAATTGTTAACTTCACAGTTGGTAATAGAGAGGAAGAATATCCAACAAAAAATAATCAAAAGAAAAAAGAAAAGTATGGTTCGTGACATTCATGTATGACACCAATCACAGTTATATAATTAAGTGATTAAAGAACTTGTATATATTTTGGTTACAAATGGAATAATTACATTTATATTGGTGCTTTAATTATATTTGCTGCTTTAATCTTGTATTATTATTAAGCCACTTGTGATTAAATGAAAGCATGTAGAGTGTTTATGTATAACTAACTTCATTCTTGAGATGAAAATATGTACAGGACAAGAAAAGTGAATTGATTTTTACAATAATGTTTAAGCTCTATTTTCTTCACTAACATATTTGTACGCAACTATTTCAAGCAATAAACCAATAAATTTTGATGTAGTCTTGATACACTTTGATCATTTGTTTTAGCTCTAGTCTGTGCTGTATATATACTATCTATCTAAAAGTTTTAACTCTTGTCTGTGCTCTTTATAAACTATTTGTCTAAAAGTTTTAACTCTTGTCTGTGCTCTTTATAAACTATCTGTCTAAAAGTTTTAACTCTTGTCTGTGCTCTTTATAAACTATCTATCTAAAAGTTTTAACTCTTGTCTGTGCTCTATATAAACTATCTGTCTAAAAGTTTTAACTCTTGTCTGTGCTCTTTATAAACTATCTGTCTAAAAGTTTTAACTCTTGTCTGTGCTCTTTATAAACTATCAATCTAAAAGTTGTAACTCTTGTCTGCACTTTATAAACTATCTATCTAAAAGTTTTAACTCTTGTCTGTGCTCTTTATAAACTATCTATTTAAAAGTTTGAACTCTTGTCTGTGCTCTTTATAAACTATGTCTAAAAGTTTAAACTCTTGTCTGTGCTCTTTATAAACTATCTGTCCAAAAGTTTTAACTCTTGTCTGTGCTCTTTATAAACTATCTATCTAAAAGTTTTAACTCTTGTCTCTGCTCTATATAAAGTATGTGTGTAAAAGTTTTAACTCTTGTCTGTGCTCTTTCTAAACTATCTATCTAAAAGTTTTAACTCTTGTCTCTGCTCTATATAAACTATCTGTCTAAAAGTTTTAACTCTTGTCTCTGCTCTATATAAACTAGGAGAAGGAAAACTCTGAATTCAAACCTCTGTTGCTTTGCAACTATACCCAATCATAGGAAAGGCTTTGGGAGCAGACCCTGAGATGATCCATAGTTGCTTCCCGACTGAAGGAGGCCATATAAACTATCTAAGTTTTATCTCTTGTCTGTGCTCTATATAAACTAAATTTTAGCTCTTACCTGTGCTCTATACTATCTAAGATTTAGCTTCATTTTCTATACTCAAAAAAACAAAGATTTACTGCTGCAGGGTGACATATATGCATGTTTTTCGTATTTTCATTTTCCATAGTATTGCTTTTAAGTTTATTAGCCTCTTTGTTCAGGCAAACAGTTTCATATGCAAGAAGTTACACAATGAAACCTTTGATAGTTTGACAGCAGTGCTTGTCTTACATTCAAAAGATGTTAATACTCTCATTCATCCCTTTTGTTGCTATATTTCTGAAGTTATTTAAAGGTAAAGAAATGATCGTGGCATAAAAGTTTGCAACCTTAATAGAGAGAGGTTTTTTTTAAATCTTATTTTGTGTGCACCTTTATGACTAATGTCAGCATCGTTGTACAGCTTCTTTGCCTGCACAGACTTCTATGTCTGCCCAGACTTCTTTGTCTTGTTAATTGCTAGGGCATTGTAGAGATAGAGGGACTCTGTTTCTCAGCATTTGGTCTAAGTAGTTCCTGTGCCGTTTACACAACATTCAAAAAAAGATGTAAATGGTAGTGGCTGAACTTTCTGTGACTATGACCAGCACAACAAAAATGTCACTAAAGAATTTTTTAAAATTTATCTCTGCTAGTCTTCCCACAATGCACAAAGGAGCTCTGAACTTGAAGTGATTTTGTGTACATAAATGCTGAAGATGTTTCTGTACATGCCTACAGTTGTACAATGCCTATCATCGGATGTTTTTGAGTCAAGCGTCAATAAACCATGTTTCTTAGCCAAATATCAGTGAACTGTGTAAGTTGTGTCAGTGAAATGTGTTTCTAAACCAAGTGTCCGTGAACCATGTTTCTAAGTCAAATGTCAGTGAAACATGTTTGTAAGCCAAGAGTCAGTAAGTCAGTAGGGAAGTGTTCGTGAAACATATGTTTGTTAGCCAAATATCAGAGAAACATGTTATTAAACCAAGCGTCAGTGAAACATATTTCTAAGTCAAATGTCAGTCAAACATGTTTCTAAGTCAAATGTCATTTAAACATTTTATTAAGCCAAGTGTCAGTCAAACATGTTTGTAAGCCAAACGTCAGTGAAATGTTTGTAAGCCAAGTATCATTGTAACATGTTTGTAAGCCAAACGTCAGTGAAACATGTTTGTAAGCCAAACATCAGTGAATCTTCACATCGTGTTTGTAAGCCAAGTGTCAGTTAAATGTGGTTGTAAGCCACATATTTCTTCATATCACTTTATCTTCTTTGAATCTTTGACAGTTCCTTGAAAAACGACAACCGGGCTAAGTCAAAATGTATAAACAAAGAGCAGATAACTTAGAATTATTTATTGTGGAACTCCCCAACGCTAACACAATTACTTCAATCACTCCTTAGTAATAACACACTTTTAAAAATTCAATATCAATGAATATCTGGATCTTTAAATCGCTCATCCAAGCAAGTCCCCTATAATGTCATCGTCAGCTCTTTTACTAATAGCATATTGAAGTACCGTTCTTTAACTCTTTCTCTCCGTAATTGTTTACCATATTCTGGTGAAATCAACGTTGGTATCGTCAGTTAGGAGAGAAAGAGTTAAAATAGTAGTCCCCTATTTATCCAGTGGTTTCTCCAGCATCACACACCGGCAACGCCCGTTGATTAGTTCCCAGGCTATACAATGTTTATTTTGGCATAGACCCCCCTCCCTTTGTACTTTCTTAATTATAACAATAAGAATAGAAATTCCCACAAATAAACGATATCCCAGACATTCCTTCGGCCAGCGAATTCTAATATTTGTTACGTTGATTGAACGGCCTGTAAATTCAAGTATCACTTCTCCCTCTCCGGCCCCTAACTCTCCACCTTGAAAGTCTTGTTTACACTATCTGACTTTTGCTTTTCAGTTCGTAATTGAACTATTTGATAGGCCCCGGGGCCATTTTTTTCTTCTTATTACGTGCTGCACATCGTAACGCTTAAATAACATTGGCCAGGACCCCGCCCACCTAGTTTGAGCTCTTTCAATACAACTGCCCCCCCCCCCCATTTTGGTCTGTCAGTTCAGGTATATGTTGAATTGGAACGGCCAGTTTTAAATCGCACTCCCAAACACACTTCTGGCGGGCGTTACCAGTGGACAATGCTAGTTTTTTTGTTATTGATATATATATATATAAATTTGAAGAGGGTAGGGACCTCCACAAAAACCTCCACTTGCTAAGATCCGGCGCTTGTTATATTACCATCTAGAATACTCCAAGTCATCTGTCGTAAAATGTAGTTTACAGTCCTCCAGCTCTTGGTCATTCATAGTGATAAGATTCGGTTCTAAAGCTCATCAGAGTCCTTGCCTGGTTCGTAGTCCGAAACTTTTGTTTCTGTAGTTTATCTTTCTTCGAGTTGTGCTCCATCTGCCTGATGAGACCGCCCAGTCTCGTGTTCTGTGTCACAACAGTGGACCCATCATCGCCGTCGTAGAGGAACGGGTCAAGGTCTGAAAAGTAACGCATCTTCTCTCAGAACATTGCTGTTTTTTTTTTAATTATTTAAAACAGAAAATTGAATGGGGGGGGGGGGGAGGCGGTGGTTGAGTGGTTAAGCGCTTGGCTTCCGAACCTGGTATCCTGGGTTTGAATCTAGGTGAAGACTGGGATTTTGAATTTCGGGATTTATTTGGCTTTAATGGGTAACTGACTTTGGGAAAATAAAAGATGTTGGTCGTTGTACTTGCCACACGACACCCTGCTCGTTAACCGTTAGCCAAAGTTGCGCTCCGAGATACTTTTCATCAGGCATTTCAACAAACAAAGAAAAATAAGTACGAAACTGTTTCTTTTTTTATAGTTCGGTTGGGCGAAAGGGCAGACAACAGAGCACTGGAGGTGCATGCCATTAATGATTGTGTTACTGTTTCCACTTAAGGCCCTACAGAGGAACAACTTTTGGGGTTTCTATTTCTCAAAGGGTAAACTCGAGGAGCAATGCATCCCTTTAACAAATGTTACAAGTGAAATTTTCGAAAAACACCCACTTCTATTATCGAAATAGCTCTTGATTTCAACAGATGGAGAGATGCAATGAATGGGTTTTGTTGTTATTTCGAATGAAGACAGATTAAGCATTAGAAAGCACTATGCGCGCAGACATTGCCTGAAGAGATGGGGCAAAGTAGTGGAATTGGTGATGAAGTTCAGTTGACTCTTGATAATCCGACGTTTACGAGATCGGTGTGGAGTGGGGATACTGTGATGGATTAGCAAAAAAAAAATATTAAAAAATGCCGGATTACCAAAGGTGAGCTATAGTTCAAGGTCAATTTAAAATGTAATTAGATATTCTCTTACACTTTCAAAGGTATATAGTTTATGACAAGTGACTTGCGCTGGAATTTGGATTGACCCTTAAAACGCGTGTGGTAGTTTAGCCTCTAAACATCAGACTAATGTTTGCACTCATTGTAAAACAGTTCAGCACTTTAAGGGTTAAAGTGAGGAGGATTCGCGCAACACGTCGACCTCACTCTCTCCCTAAAGCCCGTTCTTTTCCGGAAGCAAGATTTGGTCAGGACGTCCGGGGACAAGTTTGGGTGCAGTGGATGACCAGAGACTTTCTGTGTGTCTTGTCCTGCTCTTGAGTACTCCACAGCACTGTGCTGGTACTTGCCATTCTGTCCGAACTTTCAAAGGTAAACAATTGTCGAAAAAGAAAAATATATTGATCTAAAAAAATACAAAACATGATTTCAGCTTTCAGACCAAATTAGGCCAACAATTTAAACTTACCCACATTCTAACATGTACACGTACAACAGTATAAACTAATTATGTCAGCGCCGCGTCGGATTAGGAAGTGTCGAAATATCATAAGTCAACTGTTCTTTCTAAGAACGGTCTAATTTCTTCCGAGTGTTATAGGCTACCATCGTCCTATTAACGTCTTTTGCGTAACAAAACGGGCCCCCCTTCAAGATGTCTTACTAAACTCGATGCTGATATTAAGATTTCTAAGCCCATGGCAAACATATATATCTATGCTGGGAATGTCTAGCGCACATATGCATCGGTCCGTCCCATTGCGTTATTTTTTGTTAGGAGAAATAATGCATTGTAGACCCGAGGAGAATGATGTTCAAAATGCATGAAAACGATTGGCTCATCCACTGACCTTAATGCAGCTCCCAATGGCTGGCTAAAAAATGGGGGATGGGAGAATGTTCTTTTTTTTTGGGGGGATGGGGGTTCAGGAGGGCGTTACTAGTAAAAGTTTGTGAACGAAAGATATGAATGGTTCCGTTGTGGCATTAAAACGGAATAAAGAATAGTTATGTTCCTTCTTCCGCATGTCGTTTTGGTCAACTCTAACTTATATGAATAAGAAATGGGAATTAAAAACAAACTACAAAAAAAAAAAAAAACTTAAATATTTAAAAAAAAATTCTTTAAAAATCTGGGCAATCAGTTGCATTTATTTTAAGGGCGTTATCAATCTGACTAGATCTACTTGCTTATCAATCTGACTAGATCTACTTGCTTATCAATCTGACTAGATCTACTTGCTTATCAATCTGACTAGATCTACTTGCTTATCAATCTGACTAGATCTACTTGCTTATCAATCTGACTAGATCTACTTGCTTATCAATCTGACTAGATCTACTTGCTTATCAATCTGACTAGATCTACTTGCTTATCAATCTGACTAGATCTACTTAGTTACCTCTGAACGACTGGTCGTCTTCTTCCTCCTTGTAGAATGCTCTCCGGAATATACTGCTTCTTTTCGCGCTCATCTTTTTGCCAGAATCGTGTTCTATTTTTTACAACAGAGAGAGTAACACAGTTACACAGACTAACAACTAAAAATTACATAGATCTAGGTGTTATGGTACATAATTTCAATGGGCGGAACATGTAGTCCGCATGCCAGACAATCGCCTTCCCAGACGACTTCTTTAAGGGGAGCTGTGTGCAGGAAAGCGCTCCCAGGGAGGTCAATACTAGCACTGTAAAGACACTCTCAAGATCTCCTTCAAGAAGTGTGATATCGACATTCACGACAGGGAAGCACTAGCTCTCGATCGCTCCTCATGGCGTGAAGCTGTGAGTCTCGGAGTCACGAGATACGAAGCAAGAAGAGTGGCCAGCGTGAAAGAGCGCAGTCCAACAAAAAGCTGAGAGAAGAAGCAGGCCTACCTGCAACAGACGAAATCTAACCATGCCACATATGCCACCAGCTTTTTAAAGCGAGGATTGGATTTTTACAGTCATCTTCGAGTACATAAGAAATGAGAAGTGTTCATCTTCGATCGCGAAAGAGGATATCTATATATATATGTATAATCATCATCATGGAATCATGTTCATCGCTACAGTATTTATATCATTGAATTGAGGCAGATACTGACATCTAAGTGGCGTGTTCAACCACCCTGTTTCTTCGTTATATTCCTAAAGAGGCACCTCCGTACCATCAGATGTTAAGTTACTTCAGCGAGAAAAAAAAAAGAAAGGTCTAACTGACAGTAGGAATAACGCAACTCTTCAATAAATTCGTGACACCTAGAACGGTTAGCTGGTTGACGCTAAAAAGAAGAAAAAAAAAAAGACAACTTTGATCTAAGACAAAACACCAATGATTCATTACCATTTTCTGTATCACGATCTGTCACGCTGGCGTCAGTGAGAGTGTTGTCGTCATCATCCTCACTGGGAGCTTTACTGGAAACTGAAAGCAAAATCTTCATTTGAAGTCAAAAGGGGGCGTGGTGGTTGGGGACGTACAGGTAATTGAGTTAGCCACACTACACCCTTGTTACCTGTCCAACGTATAAAGTAAGTAGGTATTGGGTCCGTGCGTTCTATAGGGGCAGATGATGTAAAGATAATCTATTTCTGTGGTCCACGGTTAACTAGGGTGTCCTGTGGCCAGCACAACGATCAACCGCCCTTTAAACCCATTAGAGCTGGCTAGACTCAGAGGCGCCATAAAAAGACCGTAATAAAAAAAAAAATCCGAGGATTAGAACCCGGGACCCTCCGGTTTGGAAGACAAGCGCCTTGCCACTCAGCCACCCCCACCTCCCCGAACGTACAAACAGATGCGGCTTTCACCAACTGCCCAGGTATATTGCAAGGCTCAGAAGGTGCTTCCTTTAGAAGTCACGTGAAGAATCTTATCTTATCTTATCTTATATAATACAGACGTTACTTCAAAAAAGAAGATGATTACGTCCTACGGGTCATGCACCTAGCCATGCATATTAACCAATGACCTAAATTCTGCCAAGTCACTGGTTTTCCTGGCTGGCTCAGGCAATCCATTCCATGCTCTAATAGCACGAGGGAAGAAGGAGTATTTGTATAAATTTGTCCTAGCATATGGGACGAGGAGAGTGCCTTTATCTTTGTGTCTTTCAGAGTATTTTATTAAATTTTGCTTTTGTATTTGAAGATTATGGTTCAGTGTTTTATGTATATGCGGACTTTTGACCGGGGGAAGAGGAGAAAAGCTTCCCTATATCTAAAAGTCATAATACATTTAATACTTAGCTTCACAACTGTCGAAATAATGAATGATTCATACATGTTGCATTTACAAAGGCGGCACTAGGTAAAAAAAAAAAGAACCTAGAGTATTTTAGTATTTAATATAGGTAAATGAAATAATGGACAGTCCTGACCAGGGCACAAACCATGTAACCTCCGACTCGAAACAGGACCAGGCGGACAAACCACTCGACCACCCAGATAATACAAAAATACACTAAAATACTATACAAACTTTTGTATCGTGAATTGTTGGCCTATTCCGCTCCGCACTTTAACACAATAATAAGTGTAAATACACTCGTACTCTCTCCCACTCAGTACCTTTCTCTATTTCTCTCTCCCCCCGTCTCTCTCTCTCTTTCATTCTCTCTCTCCCTCTCTTCTGTCATCTTCTTCCTCCTCCACCCTTTCTTTTTTTATCTCTTACCTTCTCTCTCTCTCTCTTTCTCTCTCTCTCTCTCTTTTTCTCTCTCTCTCTTTCTCCCTCTCCCTCTCTTTTACACTCTCTCTTTCTGAAATCTATTTGAAAAAAAGTCACTAACGTTTCTCTGGGTTTTCCGGATCGGCAGCAGGCCTTAGAGGGCAGACCACAGTGTAGTCCTCAATGAACAAAGGTCTCCCTGGCTCCGGTGGCGGCACTTGCCTGGATACAAAATACAATCATACAATTAAATCCCGAGAAGAATTTTAAAAAAAATTAAATAAATAAAAATCTGTCTGGATACAAGATAATTCCATGACGTCAAGACAGATTAGAATGTGATATTTAGATCTAGTTTTCATTGTTTCCAATTCGACCAAAATACGCAATGAAAAACCTGATGGACTTTTCAAAATGTTACCTAATTAGGTTGGACCAGTGATGCCCAGCCCACAGACCGTGGGAGTATTTACGGCCCTTGGTATTTACGGCCCGTAATGTTTTGGTATCCGACTCTTCGAAACCTGAGCACGCAGTATTGAGTGAAGACAGTGAAGTCTCGTTTCAATGGATAAATAAGAAAGCTAAGCATCTATTTCAGACTTGCGATCTGTAAAGCTCGTCTGTTTCCATGGGCAACGGTTACGTGTCACATAAGATGTCACGTGGCAAGCACAACGACCAACCGCCTTAGCTTTTCCGAACCAAAGACCCATTAGAGTTAGGTGGACTCAGAGGCGTCCTAAAAATCCCGAATTTCACAATTCCAGCCTTCATCGAAATTCCAAAATGTTGGGCGCCACTTGTTCCAAACTTTATTTAATTTCAGTCCACCCCACACCCACACCACCAGCAATTGTTTGTTAATTTTTAAACAAGAAAAACATTTTTAAAATATAAAAAAAAAAAAAGAAAAACAATACTTCCTTTATGCAACTTATAGAGCGATTATTTTAATGAATGTTAAGAAAGAGTAAAGTTCCCATTTCAGGCCTTGCGATCCATAGGGCAGACGATGTTAAAGTCATCTGTTTCTTTGGTCAACGGTTAACAAGCAGGGTGTTATTTGGCCAGCACAACGAACATCCGTTTTTTACTTTCCCCAACTAAATTTAGAGTTGGGTGGATTCAGGGGCTCTAACAAGACACTGGCCCCAAAACACCCCAATCGAGAAAACTATATAGAGAGCTCCATGATTTGGAAACCACTGTACAGTTCATTTCATGCATTGGTCTAGTCATCTGAACGCTCCAACATAACAATGAGAACACGGAATAAGAAGAAGGGGCGGCCTAAAAATCCCGAAATATCAAGATCCCAGCCTTCAACGAGATTCGAACCCAGGACCGGAAGTTAAGCCCTTAACCACTCAGCCACAGCGCCCCCAACTTATAAACAAATCCTAACAGAAACTATGGACATACCGGTGGGTCTTTATACCTCCAGTAGTCTGGTAGGTGACTGCAGAGTGAACATTAAAAAACTTTGACATGTTTCGGATGCTGTACCGGTTTTGGATGTTTTACATATTTCGTATGTTTTTCAAGTTTCGAATGTTATACAGGTTTTGGATGTTTTACATATTTCGTATGTTTTTCAAGTTTCAAATGTTATACAGGTTTTGGATGTTTTACATATTTCGTATGTTTTTCAAGTTTCGAACGTGTAACAGGTTTTGGATGTGTTACATATTTCGTATGTTTTTAAAGTTTCAGATGTGTTACAGGTTTTGGATGTTTTACATATTTCGTATGTTTTTCAAGTTTTGAATGCGTTACAGGTTTTGGATGTTTTACATATTTCGTATGTTTTTCAAGTTTCGGATGTTCTACAGGTTTTGGATGTTTTACATATTTCGTATGTTTTTCAAGTTTCAGATGTTCCACAGGTTTTGGATGTTGTAAACATATCGTATGTTTTTCAAGTTTCGGATATGTTTCGTATGTTTTGAATGTTCCAAATGTATCGCAGGTTTTGGATGTTTTACATATTTCGTATGTTTTTCAAGTTTCGGATGTTTTACAGGTTTTGAATGTTTTACATATTTCGTATGTTTTACAAGTTTCGGATGTTCCTTCATAGTTGAAGATAATCTACCTCCCGCTGGACGACCGGTGGGGGTGGAGGATGGCAGAAGCCAGGGTATGAACCCGGGACCACCAAGACGATCGCACGACATTCCAGACACTCCTAGGAACATTATGTCAAAGAAATGGAGATAATATGTACTTACAGATAGTTCTTGACGTACGCTATGCCGCTGGTAATTTGATTTGGAGACGCCATGAAGGTAGCCCAGTCAGAGGTCAGCTGTACAATATAGATATTTATATTTAAATATTTATCATGATTTCATTATTATAAATATTTATATTTTCATTCTCATTATTACTTTCTTCATAGTATAAGTATAATGAAGTTCAGTTTTATTATTATTTTTAAGAAATGAAATCAGCGGCGTAGATAGGATAGGGGGAGGAGGGGGAGAATTCGGAAATTCCCCGTAGGCCCCCCACTTGAGGGGCCCCCAAATGAGTGGTTTTTTTTTACATTAAATATTACGAAAAATGCATGGGCCCCCAAAGGGGTCAAGCCCCTCCCCCCCCTTTCCACAAATGATGGAAAATTCCAAGCTACGCCCCTGCATTTAATAACTCTCTGGTAGTGCCAGGTTACACAGCCCCAGAAGGAAAACAAAAGTTCATTGTAATTCGCTTAACACTGTCTCTTCTAATTGACGATGCCAACTTTAAACCTCATTAACCAAATTGATTTTTGGATTTATTAACTTTAATTTGTGTTGTGTAAAAAAAAGAGCATGCATTCCGCTATAATTTGATACCAAATATAGCATTTTGCGATAAACAAACGAGTTATTGAAGTTTAATCATACAGGGTAGTAAAACACAAATGAGCAAAAAGAATGATTTTATCAGATTGAGTAAAATAGTTACGGAGAGAAAGAGTTAAGTAAGTCTCACATCAATTAGTAGGATTTGCTTTTGTATAGACTCTGAGATTTTTATACATGGCGTAAAAACTATTAATAGCTAGTTTATTTTTGGTGTGTCCGGTTGTCTGGGCTATGTTCTGCCACTGGAAGTAGCCAGCAAGGGGGCGAGAGAGTGAGGCTGATGCAGCGCAAATCTCCTTCACTTTAATCATTTTTAATAGCTCAAGCCACATTCTCAAGATGTGCTCATCTTCGATCAGCAAAGAGGAGCTACATCCGGTGAAAATAAAGGAAGTGTTTAAAAGCTAAGTTTTTTAAAATATTTTTTTTTGTAAGTGATATGTAATCATTTTTTCGCACTTTTTAGCTCTGAAAAATCTACGCTCTTCTGCTTGTAGAACAAAATGCTTTCAATATGAAGGAAGTTCCAGACTTTCAGTCTTTGACTAAACTAACAAGTAACAAAAGAGATTGGACACGAAGATCTACTGGCTCATTAAGATAGTGTTAACAAGCAGTAGAAAAAAAATGTACTTTTTTAAAAACAAAGCTAATTTAAGTGGTAGAACCACTAATTATTGCCATTTATCTGAGAATGCCAGGGTTTAGCTCACTGCCATATAAAACAAAATTTATTAATTAGTACTAATTGATAAACTAATTAGTTAATTTTTGGATTGATTTGTGTATTGCCATAGACTATAAATAATGATGCAAAATGTCAACTTGATCCGAGAATGGGAAGTGGGAGAAAAAACGTGTCAAAACGTAACAAGGGGACACAATTCATATATACATCCACATTTCTCATTAAGTAGCATTTATTCCACTTATTTCGATATCAAACAAAATACTTAATCACCAATAATTAATTAAGCAATGGGTTAATTTTTTTGATTGAATCATGTCTTGTCAGGTACAATGAATAATTGTGAATAATTGTGCAAAGTTTTAAATTGATCCTAGAATGAGAGATGGAGATCAAAACATGTTCAAGCCATTTACCAGACAGACAGACAGAGTTGATATAAGCTTTGTAAAAATTGTAGTTCTAGGTTTTTTTATTTTTTTTTCGTTTAGTTCGCAAAAGTGGAGCTCAATTAGGCGTCCTTGACATTGATGAGCTCATCGTGAAAATAGCCAATAGGCGACTGTAATGTCATCAGGGAAAATATATTGCAAAATATTCTACAGCGTAGTCAAGATAAATTAAACCCGGAGTCATGCTGCACGGGATATTTGAATCAAGCGCTCGGGATGAGTCAAATGATGTCCGGCAGCCATCTTATCTTTTGTTTATCATTGTAGCGGTGCCAGTTGTTAGTGGTAGTTATGAGTAGCGTTTTTTTATTCTTGAAACGTATTTTTAATGTAAATCGTTAGTGGAGGCGCGGGGGGGGGAGGCTTAATAGTTAATTATTCCAGTAGTTCGTGGAACACATATTCAGGCCTCACCGGGGTTCTGCGTAACCCAGTTTGGGAAACATTGCGGTATGGAAAACAACAGCAAAAGACAACAACTTTTGACATTGAAAACTCAGAAAAAAAAAACAACTTTTAAATTAAATTTCTGTGTGTCATTTCTACGTACCTCGCAATCGTATTGCCTCATGGGATAGAGCGACACTTGCCGTGCGTACTTCTTAGCCATATTCGTCGTTTCGCCAATGATCTCCGTCACCGAGTCGCATTTCGGGATGAACGTCTGAGAGCTGCACAAGTCTGCTGGCATGTTGTGCATCGCGTTGGCTTGGTGGGTGACAGAAGCGGACATCATTAAGTGTACGAAAATTTGCAGCGATTTTTTTTTTAACATTGTTTCCCTTTTGTTTGTTTTTTGACACTATTTAAACTTACAAATCTTTATGATTTTAATTCACACCAAACTTAAATACAAAATCTACTAGACTTAAATAAAACTGCTTAAAGTTGTTTATTTTCCAACCGCAACAAATTGTAATACTAAATACACTAATCAATCTTATTTTAACGAGATGATAAAATAAACTTATATATAGGCCTAATGCGTCTAAAAAAAATAACTGAAGGTTTGCAGAGCAAAAACGATGATTGCGTTAAAATGACAACTGCGCCAACACGTTCTGCTTCGAGTTCCAATAGAACTGATTAAATTGAGGCTAAATGTTCAACATAGAAAACTAAACAATTCTAAGACATCAGTGAAATTTAAAAGTGTTTTTTTTTTTTAAATGTAAATTAATGTTGCTTTTGTTGTTTTTTTCTTTTTTTTTTGGTATAAATTTTGTTGTTGTTGTATATAGAAAAGGGAAATAAATCGTACAGCATTGAGACATATGGCTGTAAATGTGCAGTTCTTTCTCTTTGATACTCATCGGTATTTTTTTAAATATATATTTTGCTTGTTTAATAGTCTATACTAGAAAAATTAAGGGCGTGCCTCGCCCCCCCACCCACCCCCTCTTCACCAGGGTTGTATTGTTAAAGTTAACACTTAAATCTTTATATTTGTTTGTATTAATGACCCAGCCATCTTGAAATCAAGCAGCCAGCCCTATTACCTGGGCATGGAAATGGCGGGTCATATCCCAGCGCCTCGACCTTCTCCCACTGAATATCCTCAAAGAAAGCGTGCGTCTTGACGTCACCATCTCCCAGTCTTTCTTTAGGATCTTTTATAAGCAGCTTCAATTATAAAATAAAATATATTCATAAACAACAAAACTTGTTGCAGAAACAAAATTTGAGTTAGTAAATAAGAACAAAAACTTACCGTTTCGAATTCATATAGAGCTGACCAGGATATATAGAGCAAAGAGGCCTCAACCAATGTAAGTTAGAAGCTGAATGGTCCATATGTTCTCTACCGATCCTGGCGACTTAACCGACGTTAGTGTCTGATCTTATTCCTCTTTCCCTTTTTTTTACCCAGTTCAACTCACCTTGTCTGGTAGAAAGTTTGTACACGTTATTTCTCCCATGCACAATCTCGGATCAAGTTGAAATTGTACACAACCATTTCTTATTCCTGACTAAACAAAAATTTAAAATAATTAGTTCATTAACTATTGATTATTAATTATTTTGTTTGGTATGAACAAGGGAAAGAAATCGTACCTATTAAATGTGAACAAGCTTTTTTTTGTTAGGCATGTGAAAAGCGATCACACTAACATTCACACAGATACCCCCCCCCCCTTCTCTCACCCCAGCCCACCCACTTCCCAAACTGGTCCAGAAAAGCGATGGGATCATAGCCCATTGAGAAAGTTACAGGCATTGAATAGCGAAAAACAAAAACAAATGGTACAAATATTTCTGATAGCACAGATTTATTCTTGTTAGTCTAGATTTATTACGAATTTAATTTCACGACTGATCCAAACTAATAGATACAATTACACTTTATATAAGCTTTGTTGGGTTTTTTGAAAGTATTTTTGACGTTTTTTTTAATGTTTTTCACTGTGACATATTGTGAATAAATAATCCTAACAAGACTCAACCAATATCTCAGGAGAGTAGCGACAACATCAAGTTACTGTTTGGGGGGGGGGGGGGGTCATTCTAGTGTTGTCGCCCTGTTCAAAGTATCCTAATGTTTAGTGCTTATTTTGAGGAATATTTATCAACAGTTTGGATATGTTTCCGGTACTTTTGTTCAAGCCTATTAATAGACTTAAGCCCATGTTTCCGGTACTTTTGTGCAAGCCCAGTATAAACTAAATCCCATGTTTCCGGTACTTTTTGAACAAGCCCAGTATAAACTAAATCCCATGTTTCCGGTACTTTAAAATAAGCCCAGTATAAATTAAATCCCATGTTTCCGGTACTTTTGTGCAAGCCCAGTATAAACTAAATCCCATGTTTCAGGTAATTTTGAATAAGCCAGTATAAACTAAATCCCATGTTTCCAGTACTTTTTGAACAAGCACAGCATGAACTAATGCCCATGTTTCCGGTACTTTTGAACAAGCCCAGTGTGAACTAAAGCCCATGTTTCATGTACTTTTGAACAAGCCCAGTATGAACTAAAGCCTATGTTTCCGGTGCTTTTGAACAAGTCCAGTATGAACCAAAGCCCATGTTTCCGGTACTTTTGAAGAAGGCCAGTAAGAAATAAAGCCCATGTTTCAGGTACTTTTGAACAAGCCCAGTATGAACTAAAGCCCATGTTTCCGGTACTTTTAAACAAGCCCCGTATGAACTAAATCCAATGTTTCATGTACTTTTGAACAAGCCCAGTATGAACTAAAGCCCATGTTTCCGGTACTTTTTGAACAAGCCCAGTATGAACTAAGGCCCATGTTTCCGGTACTTTTGAACAAGCCCAGTATGAAATACAGCCCATGTTTCTGCTACTTTTGAACAAGCCCAGTATGAACTAAATCCCATGTTTCCGGTACTTTTTGAACATGCCCAGTATGAACTAAAGCCCATGTTTCATGTACTTTTGAACAAGCCCAGTATGAACTAAAGCCCATGTTTCATGTACTTTTTGAACAAGCCCAGTATGAACTAAAGCCCATGTTTCATGTACTTTTGAACAAGCCCAGTATGAACTAAAGCCCATGTTTCATGTACTTTTGAACAAGCCCAGTATGAACTAAAGCCAATGTTTCATGTACTTTTGAACAAGCCCAGTATGAACTACACCCCATGTTTCCGGTACTTTTGAACAAGCCCAGTATGAACTAAAGCCCATGTTTCCGGTACTTTTGAACAAGCCCAGTATGAACTAAAGCCCATGTTTCCGGTACCTTAGACGTGTGCTAACCCTGTTATGTTCACGCATTCAGACCTTAATACCTTAGTAATAAAACTTATGGTGAGCTCATCGTGAACACCGGAGTCGAAGGCGACATCTTTCTCTAAAATGGCCGTCATTAGGCCTCTTCGTCCTTGACCTTGGAACGGCATCTTCAAGTAAGAAATGGGAGATTTGTATTATTGAACATGTTCACCATAAATTAAACGATGTCAAGTTCGTTAAATTAAACTTCACCCTTAACTAATAAGGCGGCCACTATAGTGGTACCCTTATGCATCATTGGATACTTTCGTATCAACTATGATTGATCATGGCTAGTTAGTTGCCCATTTGTTAAATTTTAGTCATAGAGTGAATGTTTAACTTTATACACTCTGAGCAAAGTTTGTGTTACAAGCCGAAATTATTAAAGAATTTGGTTCTGCGGCGCTAAAAAGGTCAAACAAATTTGCATATCTTTTAAAACAGCTTATCAACGTATACACTGGATACACCGATAAGCTATCTGTTAATCGTTCAGTATTCCGAAATGTTGCTAAATATGTGGAGGATTGTACACATTGTATCTCCCACACCCATTCTCGGATCAAGTTGAAACATTTTTTTATTGTACCTGACAAAAACATGAATAAAAAGAAACAACAATTAGTCATTTAATTAATGATGATTGATTTGTTTTGTTTGATATTTGGAAAAAAAAAAAGAAAGAACTGCTACATTATTAGGAGATGTTATTCCTGTTATACCTCATATAAGATTTTTTTAAAGATTTTTTTTTTTGCAATACCTCTATTCAAGTCAGAACTTCATGGAACCAGACACCAGCCAGGACCCAGCCATGCCCGAGTATGCTATTCTGCCTCAACGTGGCACCCGGGTGGAAACGATTACTTAAGGAAGTAATTTAGCTAAATAAATAGCAAAACAAAACTCCTGTGGGAGTGTCCACAGGAATGCGAGAGCTTTCCCATTGCACGGTGCGGAGTTGAAAGAGAGCTTCCACGTCCCTGTCGATAATCCATGCGCCGTTCTTCAAGGAACCGTTACACTAATGGCGAGTCCTGCACGGTTAGGTTGGTACAACATAGGAAAATGGAGGGGGTTCCCGGTGTACTCAGCCTTCGGCCATGCATTCTAGTCCATGCGCCCGAAGTGCCGGATATATCGGAAATAGCAATGTTTTACATAGGCATTGACTTGGACCTCTTCCAGACAGAACGGTTGGGTTCAAGCAGGCTTACACGCCTAGAGTTCGAAAAGCCTTCGGCTCAACTCTTTTGACCATCAAACGGACCCAGCCAGGAACTAGCCTGGAACGAGCCTGGACACTGATCTTCAAAAACGTCTGTAACGATTTTCCTAAAAATTTAACAGTTTATGCATATTGCTGAGAAAGGGATTGCTAGCTCGTTGGCGGCATGTGGAAAACTCTAGTTTGACCGTTAAAATTTTTCATATAGTTGTATAACATCATGACATTTATTGTATAAGGATTCACTTTGTAATAATATAAATTTGTTATTATGTCAGACTTAGTCACACAATATAAAGTATTCGTTTTTTTTTTCTATTTGAAAAGATTATTTTGAAGATGTTATTGGGACAACATAGAAATGACTTCCCTTCCCACATGCGCGCAAGAAAATAGTTTGTGGCTCCTGATCAGCGTGAACCAACCTTTCCATGCGCCAAAGTGTAAAGAATTACTCCCAGACACCACCAGTCTACTTTGTTGTTGTATTTGTCATGGTTTATCATCTGCAACACACCAAAAACACAGTGGTGAAAATAAACACACATTTAGTATCCAATATACATCAGTAGGCTTACCAGGAAAAAGAAGAAGAGGCAGACAGAGAAAGCGATTGGAGGACAACCTAAAAGAATGGACGGGCCTGCCATTGAAAGAGGTTCTAAACAAGGCAAAAGACATAGAGGAATGGAGAAAGACGGTCGACGAATCTAGCATGGTGCCCCAACGATCCAACAGACTATGGCAAAGGTAAAGAACATCATGATAATAAAGTGAATGATAATACCACATATTTACTAACGGTTGTCACACAGTGGCGAAGCTAGGGTGGGAGATGAGAATTTGAAAATCCCCCCCCCCCCCACGGGTCCCCACTTGAGGGGGTAGGCAAAATGAGTGATTTTAACAAAAAAATTAAATATTACGCAAAATGCATGGGCCCCCTCAAAGAGGTCAAGCCCCCCCCCCGGGGCCTATTAACGATGAACAAATCCTAACTACGCCCCTGCTGTCACACCTTAGAACGCAAGCCAGGCAAGAGAGAGCTCGTAAGGCGTTCATTCGGCCGTAAAGATGGAGCATCCATCGGAGAGTCTACGGGAGATTGTTTTGTTCCGAAAGGAGCAGGCACACGCGACCTTTCCATCCATTTTGGATCCGTCAGTGTAAATGGTGCCACAATCTCTGTAGTTACAATATGGCTTTGATTGATATGAAGCTAAACCAATACCTTAATGAGATATGTATTAGATCTATATGATACAATTATTTTTTAAGCTTTTAAGAGTCACGAAATAGATGCCTTATTGCAAATTTAAAATCTGCAGAAATAAAGTATAGATGATCGTCTGTTAATAATGAACAATATAAGTCTTTGAAATCGCTTTTCTGCCCCAGAATATTTTTCGCTCATTCATTTTTTTCACTAAAATTAAGCGTTTCATGCCATCGTTTCACTTAGATACTATGTTTATTTATTTCAATAATCTTAATAATCCGCCGTTTTTTCTTTCTTTTATTATAAATGTTTATGGTTATTACAAGACCGATTTCAACACTAGAAGCATGAACTGTACGCTACACTAAGATCCTGGGTTCTGATCTCGGTGAAGACTGCGATTTCGAGTTTTGGGGTTTTTTGGGCGCTCCAAAGTCCACTCAGCTCTAATGGGTATCTGATTTTAGTTTGGGAAAGTAAATTCGGTTGGTCGTTGAGCTGGCCACATGACACTCTGCTCTATAACCGTTCGCCAAAGAAACAGTTGATCTTAACATCATCTGACCCAGTGGCGTAGCATCCATGGCGCGAAGGGATTCAATGAACCCGGGCCCACGACCATTAGGGGCCCACTGCGCTTGGGCCCATGACTCATGACTTGTTGAGAACTAGGGGGTGACACCAAAGTGAAAAAATAAATTCACTTTTGTAAAAACTGATAAAAAATAGAATGTAAAAAGCTTCCTAAAAAATTCCTGAACGTTATATCAACATTAATATGAACTTCAAAACCAGTGTTTGAAGCTTTAATGTAAGGATTTGCTTTGCATCAGGTTTTGTAAATTGTAATGGTGGGCTAGCCCTAACCGTGCGTTTAGAGTGACAATCGTTTCCATATCGTCAAATTCTTTTTTTTTTTCCTTGTCTGTTCATAAAACCATTGTAATATTACAGGAATGGGGGGAGGGTTGGGGAGAGTTTGGTTAAGAAACAGGGATAGTCCTGATTGTCACGAATTAAAATTTTGATACAGCTGCAAATTATTCAATTTTCTCAAAGCTCAATATGTTTTTGTTTTGTTTTGTATTTAAAATATGTAAATATCAATTTTAAATTGAAATATAGATAGCGCTCGCATCTAAGCGTTCAAGCTGATCCGTCAGCTGGTAAACGCACCAACACAATCATTAACTACGAACAACTTTGGATCTTCGCGCTATGTAATGAACATGAAAAACTGATCATGTTTTGACCACTCGCAAATGCGACTATGACTTTATAATTGATCACCTCCATTGGGTGTATTACAATGAACAGTGAATTTGATCATAAACTATATACAACTTCTCAATAACCTTGACTGCTCAATAGTATTATATGCTCGTATACCTGCGACAATGAATTTATAATTGATGAACTGCAGCTGGTATATTAGTTTGAACAGTGTCAATGATCAGGAACTATATACAACTTCTCAATAACCTTTGACTGCTCAACGTGGATGCGTTAACCTGTTTGTCTTGTGTGTTATTGCAATTGAAAGTATAATCTGGTAGTCTGACATAAAGAGAATTAGTCTGACATAAAAAAAAAACTATTGAACCCGAAGAAGTTTACATTGTGAAATAGTGTAAGACATTCAATCAAGACGATGTATCCTCGAAAGTCTTCATCACATTGTTTTGTTGTCTTCTGTAGTGTATACAAAATGTGAATGTAATCATTATATCAGAATAAAAAGGAGATGAAATCTAAACCAAATAAAAATGACTTTTAACATATAGCAAGCCAAAGATACATCAGAGTGTTAACATAGGAATCGTTGAATTTGAATAGGTTTGTGCTATTGCAATGAATGAGGAAACTTGAAGAGCAGGTTTATAACAAGATCTAGAAGATAGATAACTAATTTGATCATGGAATAGTGCCTTTCACTGACCAATGCTTAGTATTTGGTTGAAACTTGGTTCATAGCTCTTAAAGAAATTTAACGCCATATATTTATACAAAAACGTCACAAAATTGCTATGAATATTCAAATTTGACAGGGAATAAAAACCCAACAGATTCAAAATGAGATATTTGATCTGTTGGACAATGCAGTTCTGGAAAAAATACCGGTACTATAGGATATCAATTCTGTACCATTTGTCTCTATCATTGGTGGCAGCGCTCAAGACAAATAAAAAGTTGATATCAAATTCATATTATTTTTTTTTTATACTGTTTAGTGATCTCCGTTGACGGAACATCCAAAAGAAATATAAATTAGATAGTCATTTCTAGGTTTTCATATATGTGAGTATCAAACATCAGCAGAATTTGTTGAACAAATGCTTCAAGTAATTAAAAAAAACATTTATCCCGAAATAAACTACTAGGCTAAAGCTATGAAGGTGCTTCCAACATGATTGTATACTAGAATGGCTCGCGCATTAAGAAATAGATGCACTGGTATGTTACTTTGCTACTTAGAAGGCCAGAGAGATGTTCAGTAAATAAATATTCGATCTATTTACTGTGAAATAATGGACGTAGAACTAGATACTAGTTTGTATCAATGTTTGAAAGACACCTAGAAGTGTTTTAGGAATGTAAATGTGTAGAATGGGAACTAGATCTTTTCTTTTATATGTTTAAAACTCTGTTTACTCGTTTCATTCTGTTTACAATTGTACAAACATTGACTTTGAATTCGTGCTGGAGACTTCTAACAGAGTCAAACGTGATGAGAGGATTAAAAAGCTGCTCTACTTTCAATGGAATGTCTTTATGGTCAATGTACCGATACATTCAGATGACTCAATTGTTTTGTCATACATTGTATTCTTCTTATTGGGAGAGGGGGCCCACCAATATATTGGCCAACGGGTATCATGCTACGCCACTGATCTGACCTATAGATCGCAAGGTCTGAAAAATGAACTTTATTATTTTCTTTTTTTTTTTTTACAGTAAAATTCGAAACTTACAAGAAAACATCGAAACAGAACGGGAACGGTGTTTCACGGGGTTACCTCAGGGGGCATGTAGGCTTTCAATCCAAACATCCCAATTGTTTGAGGGTCAGGGTCAGCGCTCCCGTCTTCTTTAAGGCTGCAGAAAGATCTCTCCAAATCGAACAGCTTGATGTGTCCAGAGCTTTTGATGCCAACAGTGTGAGCGGATAACGTCCTGCACGACATGAAGAAGCGAAATTTCGATTCAGTGATTGTAGTGTTAGTATAAGCGTCCCTGGTTTGAATCCTATTTCTAATACAGTCAGTGTTGGAAAAAAACAACAACAACATACGTCTGTGCTAGGCCTTGATCTTGTAGTTGTTGATGACATTGGCTATTTGGCTGTCAGTGACCACCTGACATTGACCACCTGACATTGACCACTTGGTACTGACCCATTGATATTGACCACCTGACATTGACTAACTGATATTGACCACTTGGTACTGACCTACTCCAGTAATAACCACCTGGCATTCACCACTTGGCACTGACCACTTGGCATTGAACATCTTATATTGACAACTTGGTATTGACAACCTGACATTGACCATCTGACATTGACCAGCTTGCGCTGACCAATCGGTATTGGCCATCTGGCTTTGATCACCTGGCATTGACCACTTGACATTGACCACAACGCGTGCTCCATTTAAAAAAAAAAAGCCAATTTAAATAAAAATAAGATGCGTTTATTTAATAGACTTGTTATGTGTCATCTAGATGTCACTGAGGAACATAAACACTTTAACAAAGGCGTTGAATAAACACCGGGAAAAGAAATCTTATCTTATCTTATCTTATATAATACAGACGTTACTTCAAAAAAGAAGATGATTACGTCCTACGCGTCATGCATTTAGTCATGCATATTAACCAATGACTTAAATTCTGCCAAGTCACTGGTTTTTCTGGCTAGCTCAGGCAACCCATTCCATGCTCTAATAGCACTAGGGAAGAAGGAGTATTTGTACAAATTTGTCCTAGCATATGGGACGAGGAATGTGCCTTTATTTTTGTGTCTTTCAGAGTATTTTATTAGATTTTGTTTTTGTATTTGAAGATTATGGTTCAGTGTTTTATGTATAATTGCTACTTTACTTTTGAGTCTTCTGTCCTGAAGGCTTTATAAATTTAGTGATTTTACTAATGGTGTTACCCTAGTCAAATGTGAATATTCGTTTGTTATGAATCTCACTGCTCTATTTTGTGTTTGTTCCAGTTTCTTAATGTTTTCTTGAGTTGAGGGGTCCCACACGGTGGATGCATATTCTATTATTGGCCTAACCAAGGTTAAATAACATTTTAGTTTTATGTTTTTATTTGATTTATAAAAATTTCTTTTAATAAACCCTAATGCTTTGTTGGATTTTTTAATAGTTTCATCAATATGTGGATTCCATGACAGTTTTTCATTTATTATAACACCTAGGTATTTTGAGTTTTTAGTCTGTGTTACTGGTTTGCCATGAATAAGATAAGTGGAATTAATTTGTTTTAGTTTTTTTGTTACTCTTAACAACTGACATTTTTCTGGGTGGAAAGACATGCTCCAATTTGATTCCCATTTCTGTAATTCATCTAATTCTCTTTGTAAAATATCTGTGTCTTGTTTTGTTTTTATTGTTCTATTTATTATGCAAACGTCTGCAAATAATCTGACTTTTGTTCCTGAACTAATGCAATTTGGTAAATCATTTATGTAAATTAAAAATAGTAGTGGACCCAAGACTGTTCCTTGAGGTACACCTGAGTTTACTGTTATTGGTGTTGATTTAGAGCCATTTATTATTACAGTTTGTTCTCTCCCTATCAGAAAATCTTTAATCCACTGATGCAGTGGACCGTTAATGCCGAAATATTTTAATTTTTTAAGCAAACTATGGTGGTGAACTTTGTCAAAAGCCTTGGAAAAATCTAGTAAGATAGCATCTATTTGTTCACTATTATCTTGAATGTCGCTGAGGAACATAAACACTTTAACAAAGGCGTTGAATAAACACCGGGAAAAGCAATACGAGCCGTACCTATGTATAATTCCCTCCTTGTGCAGAAATTCAATAGCATGAACCAGCTCGCTTGCATAAAACCTGATGAAACATCACAATGGGATTATGTTATTTGTAAGAACACGAGTCCATTCAATTAATACATGTGCCATTTGTTATGCGTCAGTAGGAAACAAAAGTTTCCAAATGTGCGAAACATTCTTCTTATTTTTTATTTTCTACATGTAGGTCTTTGGTTTTACACCTTTAAAAGATCATCTCCTGAACCTGGAAAAATTATTGCTCTGCAATAACATTAAAAAGTGGGATGATAATTAATAATTTTATTTATAAAGCGCTGTTAACAAACAAAATGTAGGCTCAAGGCGCTGTAATAACATTACAAACACAAACACGAGAGTAGTAACCTAGTAGGTCTTAATGTTCTTCTTAAAAGTGGTGTAGCATGTTGTCTGTCTGAGATCAATGGGGATAGAGTTCCCAACCTTTGGTCCCGTGCACTGAAAAAGCCCGCAGACCTTAGCTTTTAAGGGAGAAACGTGGCACCATTAAAAGCGCTGAGTCCAGTGAGCGCAGGGCTCTCTGGGGGACATATGGAGTAATCAGTTCTCTAAGGTACAAGGGCATTTCATTGTTATATATACACTGATGACAAAGTGTGGCGACCTTGTAATCGATTCTTGCTTTCACGGGAAGCCAATGGAGCGTGCGCAAGAGCATAGTACCAGAATCTTGTCTTGTTTTTCTAAGTACTATTCGTGCGGGGTTGTTCTGTATACGTTGCAGCTTGGCTATTTTGTCATCAGGTATACAATTGTAACAAAAAAAAAATATTTACTTGCTAATAAAATGTGTTTACAAGCGAGCTTCATATTCCTGGCGTTCAACGAACTACTGGAATGATTAACGCTTATCTCAGTGGATCCCAGGTTTATGCCCTCAACGAGCACTGGGCAGGGCAACAGCAATGTAATTGACTTCATTTAAGATTCTCAAGTTGTCTTACAGATCTTGTCTTTTTCAAAATAGTGTTCTTACTTGATACTTACTTGACTTTAAAGTCGTGTTCTTACTTGATATTTACTTGACTTCAAAGTCGTGTTCTTACTTGATACTTACTTGACTTCAAAGTCGTGTTCTTACTTGATACTTACTTGACTTCAAAGTCGTGTTCTTACTTGATACTTACTTGACTTCAAAGTCGTGTTCTTACTTGATACTTACTTGACTTCAAAGTCGTGTTCTTACTTGATACTTACTTGACTTCAAAGTCGTGTTCTTACTTGATACTTACTTGACTTCAAAGTCGTGTTCTTACTTGATACTTACTTGACTTCAAAGTCGTGTTCTTACTTAATACTTACTTGACTTCAAAGTCAGTAAAGAACATTGTTTCTTTCAATAAATTGTGCAGAGTCGTGAACCCAAAATTTTCGGTAACCAGATAATGTCCACCCTGTCGGTAACAATATAAAAACTAAAGGATGTCTGCCTGGTCGTGCGGTTTGCGCGCTGGACTGCCGTTCGGTCGCCTCGATGGTCCCTGCCCGCAGCCATCTCCCATCGTCCTGCGCAAAGTTTGGACGTAGAATATCTTCAACTCTGAAGGGACATCCGGAACATGTAAAACATATTAGAAACAAACACTTTTAATGCTGACTTAATGCTTTATAGTTGATTGCTAAGTTTAAATAGATAATAAATAGATAGATAGATAGATAGATAGATAGATAGATAGATAGATAGATAATAGATAGATAGATAGATAGTTAGATAGATAGATAGATAGATAGATAGATAGATAGATAGATAGATAGATAGATAGATAGATAGATAGATTATAGATAGATAAATAGACAGATAGATAAATAGTTAGAAAGATAGATAGATAGATAGATTATACATAGATAGATAGATAGATAGATAGATACATAGATTATACATAGATAGATAGATAGATAGATAGATAGATAGATAGATAGATAAATAGATAGATTATAGATAGATAGATAGATACTTACCATTGTCTTAAAATTTTCAATGAGGTGAACCACAAATGGACAGTCCCGAACAAAGTCTAGAACCATAGCTTCCTGGTAGTTATAAAAAATAGAACTGACGTCATTAGTTCTATTAATAGTATATTTTTCTAAGACTAGGACTGCTTTATTGATCCTTACGGAAATTTGTTGTGATTACAATGACCCTTTTCTCATATAAAGACAACACAACAGAAAAATACACATAAATACAACAGACAACATAAAGAGTTCATTCAGCGACTACACACAGGTATCTTGGTGCATTTCATGTTCCCTGATCCATGAGTGGCGGTGATAGAGTCTGACCGAGTGAGGTACAAACGATAACTACTTTTCAAATTATGCCGAGTTGATTTTTCTTTGGTCTTGATCTCTTTAATGGGCATGAAGGGATGAGCGCCAGCCTGAACAGAAAGTCCACGTCATCACCGGGATAGATAGACGGACCGTTCTGCACCCTCTTTTAAACCCCTCAGCCACGGGCCTCACTTTTGTTTAAACAGAACGAACTTCTAGACAGGGCCGATTTCACCGATTGCTCCAAAGGACCTCATTCACCAATCGTAAACAAACAACATTTTAGCCACATGATTCTCTATCTCTTCTATACAAATTATGCAATCCATAAAGGCTGTCACGTGATATGTATTTTTCATTGTTTTATCCATATTATCACGTGGCTAAATGTTGTTTATTTACGATTGGTGAATGAGGTCCATTGGATCCCGCAAATTACAGTAAGCATATCACTGTCAGTCTTGGCTCATGTCTCAGGCTTTTAAAGATGTAGGACTTTTGGGTTAACATTTTTTGTTTAGGCCTATCGTACGATTTCGTAGCTTAAATTAACTCACTGACACATATTGTGTTTGAGCTGCTTCCTATGCATGTTGTATAATAAATGTTGGTATAACGAAATAATCAATAGTAATACTTTTTAATTGTTCTGTTGAATTGGGCCTCACAATTCATAAGTCCGGCCCTGCTTCTACATGACTATAGGCATGCCCATGTTGTGTAGCCTAGACAGATTGCAAGAGTGTTAGACTCAACTCTTAAAAACAACCACAAAGAAGAACTTTATGCTAAAAGACACAACCGTCTCACTAGCTAACGTAAGCAATGATGTATAATCAAGAGCAATAATATATATAAAGAACTATTATTTATAAAGAGCAATCGTTTTAGATATTTAAAATACCATTGCATGTTAAGTCGAACCTATTTAGTTTTCAAGTGTGTTCGACTACAATTATTGTAAAACTAAGTCTTAATTAAAATACAATTATATATTACTTGTGACGTCTAGTCCGCCAGCTCACCTTCACTGCAAGAAGATGCTCTTCCTTGCCACTGAACTTGTAGACCTTGACATTACAATACTTGTTCACCTCTTTCATGATGGCAAAGTAAATCTATAAAGAGAATGTCAAGCACAAAGCAAGCCGTGCAACGCAGGACGCCATAATATCTATGTTAGAGCTGAGCAACCCAATACAACCCATATCTAACAGTGAGAGCCTGTTGAGCACATCAGCTTCGTCGACAGAAGGGGGGACTGCTAAGTGGGCCGCTGGGTCAGACCAATCGTCATTCAAGGCCCGAAAACTGACCTGCAACGTCGCAACCTGTGGTCAGTCGAGGCACACAGCTCGTTGCCATGTCACAGGTCTGTACGACGTTCCACTCGTTATGGAAGACCCCAACACTTACTTGCGACGTCACAATCTGTGGGCAGTGTAGACCGATAGCTCGTTGCCACGACGTACATACATGTGATTTGTACGGGAAACGTTCAGGCCTATTGTCGTCAATCGTTGAAGGTCCCTATTTCTGACCGTGCGATCTATGAAAGCAGAGTAAATCTCATCTGTTTCTGTTGCCGATGGTTAACGAGGATGTCATGCGGCCATCACAACGACCAAGTTCTTTTACTTCCACGTATGTCATGCAACACATTACAGTTGAATGGATTCAGGGGCGTGTTAGACTTGTGTGGACTCAGGGGCGTGTTAGAGTTGTGTGGACTAATTGGCGTGTTAGAGTTGTGTGGACTAATTGGCGTCTTAGACTTGTGTGGACTCAGGGGCGTGTTAGACTTGTGTGGACTCAGGGGCGTGTTAGACTTGTGTGGACTCAGGGGCGTGTTAGACTTGTGTGGACTCAGGGGCGTGTTAGACTTGTGTGGACTCAGGGGCGTGTTAGAGTTGTGTGGACTAATTGGCGTGTTAGAGTTGTGTGGACTAATTGGCGTCTTAGACTTGTGTGGACTCAGGGGCGTGTTAGACTTGTGTGGACTCAGGGGCGTGTTAGACTTGTGTGGACTCAGGGGTGTGTTAGAGTTGTGTGGACTAATTGGCGTCTTAGAGTTGTGTGGACTAATTGGCGTGTTAGAGTTGTGTGGACTCAGGGGCGTGTTAGACTTGTGTGGACTCAGGGGCGTGTTAGAGTTGTGTGGACTCAGGGGCGTGTTAGAGTTGTGTGGACTAATTGGCGTGTTAGAGTTGTGTGGACTAATTGGCGTCTTAGACTTGTGTGGACTCAGGGGCGTGTTAGACTTGTGTGGACTCAGGGGCGTGTTAGACTTGTGTGGACTCAGGGGCGTGTTAGACTTGTGTGGACTCAGGGGTGTGTTAGAGTTGTGTGGACTAATTGGCGTCTTAGAGTTGTGTGGACTAATTGGCGTGTTAGAGTTGTGTGGACTCAGGGGCGTGTTAGACTTGTGTGGACTCAGGGGCGTGTTAGACTTGTGTGGACTCAGGGGCGTGTTAGAGTTGTGTGGACTAATTGGCGTGTTAGAGTTGTGTGGACTAATTCTCGTCTTAGAGTTGTGTGGACTAATTGGCGTGTTAGAGTTGTGTGGACTAATTGGCGTCTTAGAGTTGTGTGGACTAATTGGCGTGTTAGAGTTGTGTGGACTAATTGGCGTGTTAGAGTTGTGTGAACTAATTGGCATCTTAGACTTGTGTGGACTCAGGGGCGTGTTAGACTTGTGTGCACTCAGGGGCGTGTTAGAGTTGTGTGGACTAATTGGCGTCTTATAGTTGTGTGGACTAATTGGCGTGTTAGAGTTGTGTGGACTAATTGGCGTCTTAGAGTTGTGTGGACTAATTGGCGTGTTAGAGTTATGTGGACTAATTGGCGTGTTAGAGTTGTGTAGACTAATTGGCGTCTTAGAGTTGTGTGGACTCAGGAGGGGCGTGTTAGAGTTGTTTGGACTAATTGGCGTCTTAGAGTTGTGTGGACTCAGGGGCGTGTCAGAGTTGTGTGGTCTCGGGTGCGTGTCAGAGTTGTGTGAACTCAGGGGCGTGTTAGAGTTGTGTGGACTCAGGGACGTGTTAGAGTTAGGTTGACTAAGGAGCATGTTAGAAATGGGTGGACTAATTGGTGTCTTAGAGGCGTGTTAGAGTTAGGTAGACTCATAGTCGTGTTAGAATTGTGTGGACTCAGGGTCGTGTTAGAGTTGTGTGGACTAATTGGCGTCTTAGAGTTGTGTGGACTAATTGGCGTCTTAGAGTTGTGTGGACTAATTGGCGTCTTAGAGTTGTGTGGACTAATTGGCGTGTTAGAGTTGTGTGGACTAATTGGCGTCTTAGAGTTGTGTGGACTAATGGGCGTGTTAGAGTTGTGTGGACTAATTGGCGTCTTAGACTTGTGTGGACTCAGGGGCGTGTTAGACTTGTGTGGACTCAGGGGCGTGTTAGACTTGTGAGGACTCAGGGGCGTGTTAGACTTGTGTGGACTCAGGGGCGTGTTAGACTTGTGTGGACTCAGGGGCGTGTTAGAGTTGTGTGGACTAATTGGCGTGTTAGAGTTGTGTGGACTAATTGGCGTCTTAGACTTGTGTGGACTCAGGGGCGTGTTAGACTTGTGTGGACTCAGGGGCGTGTTAGACTTGTGTGGACTCAGGGGTGTGTTAGAGTTGTGTGGACTAATTGGCGTCTTAGAGTTGTGTGGACTAATTGGCGTGTTAGAGTTGTGTGGACTCAGGGGCGTGTTAGACTTGTGTGGACTCAGGGGCGTGTTAGAGTTGTGTGGACTCAGGGGCGTGTTAGAGTTGTGTGGACTAATTGGCGTGTTAGAGTTGTGTGGACTAATTGGCGTCTTAGACTTGTGTGGACTCAGGGGCGTGTTAGACTTGTGTGGACTCAGGGGCGTGTTAGACTTGTGTGGACTCAGGGGCGTGTTAGACTTGTGTGGACTCAGGGGTGTGTTAGAGTTGTGTGGACTAATTGGCGTCTTAGAGTTGTGTGGACTAATTGGCGTGTTAGAGTTGTGTGGACTCAGGGGCGTGTTAGACTTGTGTGGACTCAGGGGCGTGTTAGACTTGTGTGGACTCAGGGGCGTGTTAGAGTTGTGTGGACTAATTGGCGTGTTAGAGTTGTGTAGACTAATTCTCGTCTTAGAGTTGTGTGGACTAATTGGCGTGTTAGACTTGTGTGGACTAATTGGCGTCTTAGAGTTGTGTGGACTAATTGGCGTGTTAGAGTTGTGTGGACTAATTGGCGTGTTAGAGTTGTGTGAACTAATTGGCATCTTAGACTTGTGTGGACTCAGGGGCGTGTTAGACTTGTGTGCACTCAGGGGCGTGTTAGAGTTGTGTGGACTAATTGGCGTCTTATAGTTGTGTGGACTAATTGGCGTGTTAGAGTTGTGTGGACTAATTGGCGTCTTAGAGTTGTGTGGACTAATTGGCGTGTTAGAGTTATGTGGACTAATTGGCGTGTTAGAGTTGTGTAGACTAATTGGCGTCTTAGAGTTGTGTGGACTCAGGGGCGTGTTAGAGTTGTTTGGACTAATTGGCGTCTTAGAGTTGTGTGGACTCAGGGGCGTGTCAGAGTTGTGTGGACTCGGGTGCGTGTCAGAGTTGTGTGAACTCAGGGGCGTGTTAGAGTTGTGTGGACTCAGGGACGTGTTACAGTTAGGTTGACTAAGGAGCATGTTAGAAATGGGTGGACTAATTGGTGTCTTAGAGGCGTGTTAGAGTTAGGTAGACTCATAGTCGTGTTAGAATTGTGTGGACTCAGGGTCGTGTTAGAGTTGTGTGGACTAATTGGCGTCTTAGAGTTGTGTGGACTAATTGGCGTCTTAGAGTTGTGTGGACTAATTGGCGTCTTAGAGTTGTGTGGACTAATTGGCGTGTTAGAGTTGTGTGGACTAATTGGCGTCTTAGAGTTGTGTGGACTAATGGGCGTGTTAGAGTTGTGTGGACTAATTGGCGTCTTAGACTTGTGTGGACTAATTGGCGTGTTAGAGTTGTGTGGACTAATTTGCGTTATAGAGTTGTGTGGACTCAGGGGCGTGTTAGAGTTGTGTGGACTCAGGGACGTGTTAGAGAGTTAGGTTGACTAAGGAGCATGTTAGAAATGGGTGGACTAATTGGCGTCTTAGAGGCGTGTTAGAGTTAGGTAGACTTATAGTCGTGTTAGAATTGTGTGGACTCAGGGTCGTGTTAGAGCTGTGTGGACTCAGGGTCGTGTCAGAGTTGTGTGGACTCAGGGTCGTGTTAGAGTTGTGTGGACTAATTGGCGTGTTAGAGTAGTGTGGACTAATTGACGTCTTAGAGGCGTGTTAGAGTTAGGTAGACTCATAGTCGTGTTAGAATTGTGTGGACTCAGGGTCGTGTTAGAGTTGTGTGGACTCAGGGTCGTGTCAGAGTTGTGTGGACTCAGGGGCATGTTAGAGTGGTGTGGACTCAGGGGTATGTTAGAGTTGTGTGGACTCATCGGCGTGTTAGAATCGGGTGGACTCTGAGGCGTGTTAGAGTTAGGTGGACTCAGGGGCGTGAAGAAAATATCAAACAGGACTCGAGCTCGAGACCTCGGAGGCCATGCCGACTTTGCTTGCCACACCACACCCTCGTAAACCATTAACAACTCAAACGTCAGAGCTTTCTTCTACGTCATCGTTTTGATGCCCCCTTCAGATCTCGACCTTGACCGCTAGAGATGCTCGTCTAGTCTACATGTTTCGGTTATTCAAAATTGAACATTATGATTATTAATTGATTATTCATGGATCATTAAATGATTATTACATCCTAGCCCAAAGCTCCTGCAGTGCGTCGGGCCAAGTTCGAAGCCGAGACCAAAGAGAGATATCCCAGAACGCATACCATCCACACTGGCAGCCATCCACAAGGCAGCCAGTCAGCTTCTACACTCTATGTATGAATAATGGAGGAATGGATAATAAAAATAACAAATATTTCCCATCTCTATTAGAAACAGGATTACTACTGCAAATGGACCCCACGATGACCTGCTAACCACTGTAAAAAAAAGTAAAACCTAAACTTTATGGCCGCAACACAAGGTCCTAAAGGCTCGCAAGGACCTTCCTTCGGGGGATAGTACCAGGAAGAAGAAGAAGAGGAAGACAGAGTAAGCGATGGAATAGGCATGCCTTTTATTAAATGAAATTCTGACCAAGGCAAGGTACAGAGAGGAATGGAGAAAGACGGTTGACAGATCTTGTGTGGTGACCCTACGGTTCAACAGAGTAAGGTGAAATTGAAGGTGATCAACATTTTCATCTCCAGCTCTCAACTTTCAATGAGAATGTTATAATACGATCATTTGAAGTTGTCAGGGATGTCCAACACCAGACTCCTGTCTTTGCAAGACACATGATAATGTTTCTCATTAGTATTGTTACGTATTCCTGAATCTTCTGGCTAAATGTAACACTGCAAAGAACTTGACGACTCAACTTTCAGTTTCATATAACTTTAATGACTATTAACTCTAACAATCCGTCACTGTAGAAGACTACAATATCTGTCAGTTTACAGTTAGCTATACTTCATTGCAATCCATCTCTTCACTTCGTTGCAATTCATCTCTTCTCAACTTGCATCGAGCCGTATTCCACAGAACAGGCCAACGACACACTTCCCAGTGTCGCTCCAGGTCTCCCAAAGCTGAACCAAGTCGTACTCTAGTCTATCGAATCAGAGCCGCACACGTCTTAAATCGACTGTAACGGCTCAAGTCCACTGTAGTTCGCTGTATAGACTTTAACGACAGTAGTCCACTCCAGTTAACTGTACCCTAGTTAACTTGCATCGAGTCGTACACATTTCTCTTCCACTGTCTCGCACAGTAGACAACAGTAACGAAGACTATACCGACGATTCTACCTACGACTCCATACGACTCACTCACGACTGACTTTCACATTAACTCTCTGGCATATAGAGAGTCCCTAATCGCTCCTCCAAAGTTGCACAAACACTGCTAGTATCTTCTGGAACAACACGTGAGGAAACGTCACATCCTGTCTTTGTTTATGCATGTAGATTCCAGAAAACACTCACTGCAGTGTCATCTTGCCGGGGTCACAAGTTGTGACCTCTATCTGTCACTGGACATTTGTAACAGTATTAAGTTTTTAGAGAATAATAATTATTATAATAAAATTGATAATATCTAACGATTTCAATGTTCTCACTTGACTTATCTCCGTGGATTTGAACGGGGCCAAAAACTTGTAGATGGATTTTGCTCTGCAAAGGTCTCCATCCCCTTCCTTTGTGAAAACTCGAAATCTTGTCCGACTCTAGTCATAGACAAACACGTTTTGAAATGTGTTGTAGTGATCACTATCTATCTATCTATCTATCTATCTATCTATCTATCTATCTATCTATCTATCTATCTATCTATCTCTCTGTCTGTCTGTCTATCTATCTATCTATCTATCTATCTATCTATCTATCTACGTATCAATCTATCTATCTATCTATCTATCTATCTATCTACGTATCTATCTATCTATCTATCTATCTATCTATCTCTCTGTATGTCTGTCTATCTATCTCAGTGGTTCCCAAACTATTTTGTCTCGTAGACCCCTTGCCATGTTTTGTGGTCTTCAGTAGACCCCCTGCTTAACTTATACCGGTACTGCATTTTTGCAAATTGACCAACTCAATTTTTAAAAAGTAATTTTGAACTGCAGTGAGTCGAAGAGTACGTAAGTAATTTAAAGCTACTTAGTAAGTTAGAGAGCTCTATCTTTTTTATTGATACAATTCAAATTTAATTGATATGTATTACTGGAACCACCAAAGACACTGGAAATGCGTATAGTTGTTCTTTGATAGTTTTTCATCCGTTGCCACGGATATATGTTTCATATAGGAATTTGTTGTTCTGTGAAGAAGTTCTTCAAACAATACATATATATATATATATATATATATATATATATATATATATATATATATATATATATATATATATATATTTATTTATTAATTAATTAATTAATTGGCCTTGAGTATCACTGTAAAAGTTTTCGTAAAGAGTAGTTTTTTGTGTATTTCTTCATCTTTTAAGTCTGGCTCAAATATTGGGTCCGCGTAACAGTTTTTTTCAAACAGGAGAAGCGGTAAAGTAACTGGAGACTAATCCAGTACGCTTTGGGCATAAGGGACTCATTAGCCTAGGCTTGCAACCCACATAGCAAGGGGAAAACTGAATTCAAACCTGTGCTGCCTTGCAGATATACCCAAACATGGGAACTGTTTCGTGGGTCAAACCCGGGGGGAAAATAAGGAGCCGATGACCCTTATGCAGCATGGAGCACACAGCGCTACACCCAGTCAGAGCCTGCGAGGCCGCTGATCCCAAACTGTATATGTTGTTTGCAAAGAATTACATAAAAAGCTTTTGTTATAACTCATACCACCGATTGAGTACTGTATTGTTGCTTAAAGAAATTTGTTTAACAAAATCAGATGTACGTTTGTCTAAGACAGTTTTTAAAACTACTTTAACAGCTGGTCAAATCGGTGTTTTATCTTTAGTGTTTTCAGTATTTGGCTATAAGTAAAGAGATCTTGTAAGACGCTCACAAACCTCCATCTTCTCTATAGCATGTTAAGGAGAGATTTTTTTTGTATATTCGGAACTTTATATCTGAGGGTTCGAAAGTGTTTCAAAACCTTTATCTTTTTATCAGGATGGTATCGTCTTAAATGATCCTCCAGTGTAATTAGTTTCATATCGTCATAAAAAGTCACATGACAACCGCTTGTTTGACAAGGAAGAAATGAATCCCAATTTTAACTAATGCTGTATAATCTACATTTCTTTTTGTTACATGTAGAAAAAATTAAGCACTTTAAATAAGTATTGAAATTAAATGCAACAATTATTCGTTTAAAAAGCAGGATGAATATTATATGAATTAACTAAGGTTCAAATCATATATTAGTGTATGAAATAATTACATGTGAAAATTATAGTCACGACCTGCTTAAATAAAATCCATTTTCGTAGACCCCCATGGACATCTCATAAGACCCCCAATTTATTTGTTCACTTTCGTAGATCCCTTGGAACTCTTTATAGACCCCTGGGGGTCTATATAGACCACTTTGGGAATGTTAGATCTATCTAAATATCAATTTATAATGATATTGTTCAGAGTTTGCTGCGGCCCTAAAATTGAGCTACGGACACAGGGGTTTGGTGTATTTTATGAAAATCCCCATATTTAATTAAAAAAAACAACTTTTCATTTTAGAAGATCTGATGTAACAGTCGCAAGATAACTTTGGACGGTGCGAAATAGCATAAAATTGGATTTTCAATAACTTTCTAGTTTTTGAGTTTTAAACTGGACGGACAGACGGACAAACAGACCACACAAAACTATTAGCGGCTTTCTCCCTTTCGGGGCTGCTTTTAAATAAAAAAAGTTGTAAAACTACATTACAAAAAAATCAACATTCCTAATGTTTTTGAGTCTTACCAATATAGTTGTTTGCTATCTCTTTACTCACCCCCCGCCCCTTTTCCCCACTGGCGTTTGTGTGGATGTCTTGGAATGTCAGACCGCCGCTGCTGTATCAATTGATGGGGCCCAATGGATGATAAGCAACCGTTTAATAGTTTACCCGCCCCTGACTTAAACTTAAACGGTCAGTAAACACAATTCTCTCTCTCTCTCTCTCTCTCTCTCTCTCTCTCATCTCTGCTTTTGCTCCCTTCTGGGACTCCTCCTGGCGCCTTGGTTCTGGGCGAGTCTCTCTAGCTGTCCCTATGTCTTAGCCATCTGCTTGGAAGTACAATCATACTAACCAGGAACTTCTTAGCCATCTGCTTGGAAGTACAATCATACTAACCAGAAATTTCTTAGCCATCTGGTTGGAAGTACAATCATACTAACCAGGATCTTCTTATCCATCTGCTTGGAAGTACAATCATAATAACCAGGAACTTCTTAGCCATCTGGTTGGAAGTTCAATCATACTAACCAGGAACTTCTTAGCCATCTGCTTGGAAGTACAGTCATACTAACCAGGAACTTCTTAGCCATCTGCTTGGAAGTACAATCATACTAACCAGGAACTTCTTGGCCATCTGCTTGGAAGTACAATCATACTAACCAGGAACTTCTTGGCCATCTGCTTGGAAGTACAATCATATACTAACCAGGAACTTCTTGGCCATCTGCTTGGAAGTACAATCATACTAACCAGGAACTTCTTAGCCATCTGCTTGGAAGTACAATCATACTAACCAGGAACTTCTTAGCCATCTGCTTGGAAGTACAATCATACTAACCAGGAACTTCTTAGCCATCTGCTTGGAAGTACAATCATACTAACCAGGAACTTCTTGGCCATCTGCTTGGAAGTTTAATCATACTAACCAGGAACTTCTTGGCCATCTGCTTGGAAGTACAATCATACTAACCAGAAACTTCTCCGTCAGCCAAGGGAACATATTGTTCTCTACCGAGTTCTCGTCAAATACGTCTTTCTGTTCTGCCTGCAACGTTAAGTGAAGAGACCTTACTTTCTATACGGCACGATGATGTAATGGCCACCTATTTCAGTGGCCAACGGTTAACGAGGGTGTGGCCAGCACAACGACCAACCGCCTTTACTTTTCCCGACTACTGCCAGGTACCCATTAGAGTTGGGTGGACTCAGAGGCAAGGTAACAAGAGGAAATAGAGTTGATATTTCAACCAAAATAGGGCCATTGAAAAAGGGCCCTTATATTATTATCATTGGAAAGGAGAAAGATTTATGGTACAGAGAAGAACTAACAAGAAAATATTATTTCATGTTAAAATTACAAAAAAAAATAAAGTGCGATTTCTTTAAAAAAAACATGGCCGACCCATTACCATGGCTTTAGTTAAGTCTCCATGCCTTCGGTTGACTGCCAGGTCGTGTGGTATTCGCATTGGACTGTAGTTCGGGAGGGGGGGTGTCTCGATGTTCCAGAGCTCGAAACCTACCCGCTGACATACCACGTCGTCCTGCTGGAGGCATATTCTTAACATGTAAGACAGATATTTTCCTATTTAGAAGGGGGAGGACAGATATTTTCCTATTTAGAAGGGGGAGGACAGATATTTTCCTATTTAGAAGGGGGAGGACAGATATTTTCCTATTTAGAAGGGGGAGGGGTTAAAATTGTGAAGAATGCCGCGCAAAAAACAAAAAGGAAAAATTAGCATTTGTCTATCGACACAACAACAGAAAATAAAAATGTGTATGAAATTGTTAAACTTTCTAAAAGATGTTCATTTCTTTCCTTACACATTAAAGAATTTCTTAAAGCTCTTCTTAATGTTCTTATACTTTTCATGACTCTGACCTTCACCTTGAGATTGACGGCCAGAAGAGGCCCTTGAGAGGCCGAGGCAAAAAATGAAATAACTCGAAACATGATCACAATGGCGATTGGGCCCTACTCTTACCTGCTAATCATTGTAAAAAAACAAAAACAAAACACAAACTAATTCTTTAGCACAAGTTCCAAAGACCTTCCTTCAGGGAACAGCACAAGGAAAAAGAAGAAGAGGCAGACAGAGAAAGCGATGGGAGGACAACATAAAAGAATGGAAAACGCCTGTCATTGAAAGAGATTCTATTCAAGGCAAAAAAGACAGATCGGAATGGAGAAAGACTGTCGGATTATGTGTGATGCCCCAACAGTACAACAGACTAAGGGATTGCTGAAGGTGAAGATAGTGAACTCGGGGTCCAGACTATCTATGTTAATATAATTTTTAAAAATTTCAAATAATTGTGAACAAACGTCTGTCCAAGTCGAATACTAATAACACTAATGTATCCAATGTGATATAGTAATAGGCGATCACGTGAAGTATTATCGCCAAGACAGCAGACGACTCGACACTTTAGGCAGCCTCGTTTTAAAAACAATGCTATCACGGTCCATTTATTTCAACCAATTAAACGAGTGCAAATAATCGCAGTGAAAAATCTTTCTTGTAATGTGGCTTTTGGAATTCGCTACAGCCTAGGCTAATGTCATGTTTCCTCCACAGTGCAGACGTCAGAATATAACGGCCTTGACACTGTTCATATCAGGTTTTAGAAAATCTAACTCCAAACTGATCAAAGAACACATTTGTCAAGACATTCTTGCTTAATATTGCAGGGACTCCATTAGAAAAATAATAAAAGATGGAAAGATGGCAACCGTTCAAAGCTAAGAAAAACAAATAAATTATCTTTAGTTTACCTGTGTGCTAGCCACTGGAGGAAATATTACAGACACATCTCTGACACTTATAGACGAAAAAAATAAATTTGTTAGAATTTTTTAAAGCTACAAATGGAACTTATTTGCCAAAATGAATTGTTATATGATATCCATGGATAAAACAACGGAAAATAAGGCCACGTGATATCCATTTTGATTCGAATTAGGTGGTAAGCTAATTGGTAAAAGAGGTCAATTAAACATCTAGGCAAATGTACGCTATATATATAGATATTATTTCAGAACTGTATTATCTTATTATCAATCTTGAGCTAACATCGCTGTCGCGTGTTTTAGCGCTCTGGGCTGTCGTATTGTTGGTCCCTGGTTCTAACCCCTGCCACAGTTTGGGCTAGATGTAATTACCTTCAGTTCTATAGGCACGTCCGAAACATGTAAAACAAACGAACACAAAACCAAACAAACACCTAAAGTTGCCAGGATGTCATTAACTCTTTCTCTCCGTAATTATTTTTCCACGTTTTGAAGGAATTCTTCATTTTGCTCATTACTATTTCACTACCCCTGTTTTAATTGGGCTCCAATAGCTTTATTGTTTGTTATCAGAAAATGTTGTATTTGGTATAGAATGAAAGGGAAATGCATGCTCTTTTTTATATAATTCATATTCAAAATTTAAAATTCAAACTTTAATTTAATTTAATGAGGTCAAAATCAACGATGGTATCGTCGATTTGGAGAGAAAGAGTTTAAATGTGATATAGCCCCAACAACAGACCGTAGGACTAGCAAAGCGTTTTGAACAAGAAAAAACAAAGGAGGGAGAAGGTTCTTGACATTGTCTCTAGAGCAAACAGTCGAATGAGTCATTCCACCTCTGGAGTATCAAGGGGTGCCAGGCACCCAGAGCAGCAAGGTCTTTCGGCTCCCCTTCGATCTCTGAATAGTGTATGTAATTCATATTTGCATGGGAGAAATAACGTGAACAATTATATAACGGGGTCCAAACCCTACATATATATATATAGGCATCACAGTGTGAATACTCGTGATACGGTCATGTGACCTTCTAGAAATAAGTGGCGACAAGTCTGTGACGTCTCTGGCATTTACGAGAAGGCATTTGACGTCACAGTAGAGAGAGAGAGAGAGGGAGGGAGGGCGAGAGAGAGGGGAGAGAGAGAGAGGGGGAGAGAGAGAGATGGAGAGAGAGAGGGAGAGAGAGAGAGGGAGAGAGAGGGGGAGAGAGAAAGGGAGAGAGAGAGAGAGGGAGAGAGAGAGAGAGAGAGTCAAAGTCAGGACGATTCGGTGAGGTATGTACAGTGACGTCCATGACGAGACTGAGACTCCAGTACAAATTCAGAACAGTGGTACGGTTCAAGTACGCGTATCAAGTACGCGTATCTAGAAAGAAGCGATATTGCAGTCAGTAGCTCTTGTTGCCAGTTGTACAGTACTTGGCTGTTAATTCACTAGACCAGTGTTTCCCGAAATGGGGTACTCGTACCCATAGGGGTAATGGAATAGTTTGAAGGGGGTACTAACTATGCTGATTTTTTAAAACCCTTTTAGATTATAAATTAGAATTAAATATCATAAGTTTTAAATTCTTTTTGTAAGTTTTTTTTTTTTTTTACAAAAACTCAGATACCGCGCTATTTTTACATTTTCAGTTTTACAAAGATCATGAAATGGATAAAGAAGTTACAACTTCCGTCGACATGCCCACTTTTTCAATGTAAAAACTATTTTTCCATTTTTTTTTAGAATGTATTTGATGTGTCTCTGATGTATGCAAAAAAAACAACAACATTAATTGAATACTTAATTGTGATACAGTAATTATAATTTTGTGTGAATGTAGGCCTACACAAAAAAATTGATTGTAATATTAAAGTAGGGGTAGTCAGCGTTACGAAAATTCTAGAAGGGCTGCGCATAGGTCAAAAGTTTGAGAAACACTGCACTAGACTATTACACAATTCCATTTGGAGTCCGAGTTGTCAAGTTCTTGAGTTAGCTGTCTCGTGTTGTTCTGGGTTAGCAGACAGCCAGGTAGACATTCTTAGCAATTTTTTGTATGTAGTGCCCTTAAACACATCTTGGCCACCCCTGTGCACCGGTGCTACGGCCCCTACCCTCGTGACGCCACTGCATACAAATCTATGAGATTAACTCTTTCTCTCCGCAATCATTTTTCACCTTACGACGGATTTATTTATTTTACTCATTTGTAGTTCACTACGATGTTATGATTCAACTTCAATAACTTTTTTTTGTTATAAGACAATGTTACATTTGGTGTAGAATTATAGGGGAATGCAGGCTCTATTTATAAAATACAAACTCAAGTTTATAAACCAAAAAGTAATCTAATTAAATGGGGGTCAAAGTAGCCATGGTATCTTCAGTTAAAAAAAAGAGTTAATATTTCTTAAAAGTCAGTACACACCCTAATTAAAGCTTCTAGGCTTAAACCAAAAAGTAATCTAATTAAATGGGGGTCAAAGTAACCATGGTATCGTCAGTAAGAAGAGCAAGAGTTAATATTTCTTTAAGTCAATACACACCATTTTACTGCGTTTTGTTTCTGGCCTGGTATACAGCACAGCAAGTAACGGAACATATCTTCAGTACTGCTGACTGTAAATGGAAATAATGTTTCAGTTACAATATGACAATAGATCATGGAAGTCGGAACTATTCAGATCAAAGCTACTACTCTTCCAGCTAGTTTATTCCTATTCTATAGAGTTTAATAATTATTCAACATTGTACGAAAACCTTTTTTTTTTGTAATTTCTTACCTTCAAAAGATTATGTAAGATTGGTTTCAACAGGAGACAGATCGATTAAGACGGGAAAAGTGACAGGAAAAGAAACAGACAGAGAGAGAGAGAGAGAGAGAGAGAGAGAAATTGAAAAACAAGATAAATTAATTACCACTAATTGATTAATAAATCAGTTAACTGCTTGATTGATTCATGTGTTGTCATCGACAATGAATAATTATACAAAGTTTCAACTTGATCCGAGAATGGGAAGTGGGTGAAATAACGTGTACAAGATTACACCCAGACACTGAGTACTCAAAAGATAGCCACCTCGATAGAATTCAGAATCAGAATTGTTATTAAAATATTTAGATTGTAGTTATTGGTTAGCTAGAGTTTTTAGTTAGACAAGAATGACTAGTTCCCCTTTCAGACCTTGCGATCTACAGGGCAGATGATGTTATGGTCATCTGTTTCTATGTCCAACGGTTAACGAGCAGGGTGTCATGTTGCCAGCACAATGACCAACCGCCTTTACCTTCCCCAACTAAAGTCAGGTACCCATAAAAAAATGGATGGACTCTGGGGCGCCTTAAATATCCAGAAATTCAAAATCAAAGTCTAGTATTATGATTTATTATCTACTAGTGCTTGAAATAAAGGATCGAGCTCTTCTGATCTATTGAAACTTACATTTAATCTATTCTAGACTCTAAATCTTACTGTTAACTTTGTAAATTGTCGATAGAGACTTGTCTCTCGGCTAAAATGATCTAGCCTGCGATGTTAAGTTAATTGTCTAATTATTTATTCATATTGACAAACAAAAACGAGTGCTAAACACTGACATAATTCGATCTACATCTCTAAACTATTTGAGATGTGCATGCAGATTTCATACATTAGAATCAATGTGCACTGTTTTGGCACTGAAACTACCGAACTATTCCAATTCGACGTGCATATTTTGAGTTTGCAGTTTTCACTTCAAGTTTTTCATCTGTGGTAGATAACTCTAAATAGTTATGTGCACACATGATAGAGAAATTGTTGATTAGGGGATTATGCTGCTTAATATCTTTTTTTTTTTTTTTTTCGCAAATTAAATCTGATGACCCAAAGTCCATTTGACATTTGTATTCCGAAAATGTTTGTTTGGGTTTAGAAATTACAGGAAATCTAATTACGAAATCGAATAAATTAATTTCTTAAGTAGAAATCATAAAACACACTACATAAGTACCAAATATAAATTAATTTCAATTACAGAATCACAAAAGTTCAGCATGAAGCTTGAGATTTAGTTACTTCCCTTTGTATTTATAACATAGACATGTATAAATATAGACTGGAAAAAGAAAATAATTTTATGTAACTTGAAAACATGTATATCTCATAGACTTATATATTGTGTCTAGATAGAAACCGGAAATAAATTCTTATCCGCGACTGATCGATTTGCAGGCATATCTATAAATAGATTTTTTTGTACGTAAGCTCTTTTTTCAGGCTCTAGGGGGAGTCGCCCAAATCAATTTTTTGTCTTAGAAAAGTAATGATCTTTAGTTTTCAAAGTTTACAAATAATGCAAAATCATTTCTCGGATATTCACTCAAATATATTTCCTGTTTGTTTCCATTGAGATAATGTTTCAAAAATCTTAGATGGCAATAATTCATGTTGATCTAAATCATCTTATGTACATTTAAAAAGATTGCTTACCTAGATCTTTCTAGGTTATGTTTCGAAACATATTACATAATAATAAGTATGAAACGAGAGTACTTTTATTTTTTATGTTCAATTACTAGATCTAGATCTAAAAATTAAATTATATGTTACATAGATTGGGGTTGAAAAAAAACAACAGCCGTACTTCTTTTAACTACTTTACAAAACAACGCCTTGATCCAACTTTCTAAAACTTTTTCTCGACATTTTTTGTAGTGTTAAAAAGTCTCCATGTCCAGTCTAGATATAATATATATAAGTCTATGGTATATCTATTGTTGTCGGATTTCCGAATTCTGAAAAGTTGCATGATCTTCAGTCATAGAGATGAAACAAAACTACACTGCTGTATAATAAAGTACACAAAAATTGCAAGTCACAAACCTTCGTTTCATAAAACTCTTTTATCGGCCAATTTATACTTACTTATGTCTATGATTTATACCTTCATTTAAATTACAGTCTCCACCAACTACAATATTATCAGAATCTACGTCACTGAATAGATCCCTGATTGGTTTATTTTAAAAAAATATTCCTTGTTTATTTTAGTTCTGTTTACTTTGTTTCTCGAGATGCAAACATGTTGTTTATACAATTAAAACAACCTTGACACTTATTATCACGTGATAATTAGCTATGTGTTTTGACTGGTATGCAATAAATTTTGTGTATTATTTATAAACATTGAAAGCTAAAAAATCTTTACTTTTCAAAATCAGAAAAACAACATATTTTCCAAGAATCAAGGCGACTTCCTATATAGCTTGAAAAAAGAGTCATGCACACAACGACCGAATAAATATTTCTTTCCGTTTTCCATTCTAGGTATGATGTATCTGTGGTTACATAATTTATTTCTTGAAGAATGTTACATTTCTAATGCACAAATTTTAAGACAAACTTCCTATTGGATAATACAGATTTTTATTATTAAAAATAAAACCAAAGAGGAGAGTACTCTGTTATATCTGCGGTATTTTATATCATACGTAGCAGTATGTTCCCCTTGCAACGTCTTGTGTGACTAAAGAGGTCAATCCTTAATACACAGTTGCGGTCACAGGTTGGACATCTGTAATCACCAGGCGCCGTTTCATTTTCGCCCTTCTTTCAACTTCTGGTTGTGTATGGCGTCTGCAATCCGGGACCCTTCCTTTATGCTCGCTCCCCATGGGGATATATCCAGTACTACTTGGGTCTCGAGTGTTTGTTTACTATGTATTTGGATAATCCCCAATACCTAATATTTTACATTAATTAATTGAATAATAACCATAGTGGTCCTTCCAGCATACCTGCGTACTATTGCATCCAATAGAGAAACCAGTTTTAGCTCCACAAGATTAGATATTTTAATTGAAACATTAGCCGAATAGAAAAACAAAGTCAAAAAACCATTCTTAAAACTTGAATTATAACTATTAGTATATGACATGTCAATATGGAAGAACATACCATAGTGCATCGTGTATATTACAATAGCTGCTAACTTGTAGTAGGCTACTATGAAAAATATTAAACATATAACAAATATCTGTGCTGGTCGTCTTATCAACTGACTTACAATTTAAAAAACAAGAAATTCACAAACTCAAATGCATCAGCTTTTTAAATAAACACTCCTGCCAAGCACATTACGTAAGACATTCCAAAGGGAAAATAAGGTTTACATGCCTCCATGTCTGCTATTAACAAGGGCATTGTGTGGCCAGCACAACAGCCCCTAATTTCCCAGTTTAAAAAAAAAACAGTACTATATTATAGATGGGTCAACCTGGTGACCTATCTCAGATCTCATCTTATTGTAGAAGACACACCCGTGTGCCCTCTCACGTAACCAGAATTGAACCCATACCTAATCTCTAGAACAACCCTCATCATACAGAAGAAAAAGGATTTCATTTGCCGATTTCTTGAGATGCTGCTGAAGGGAACCCCGAACGCTTACGAGATCCAGATCTATGTTCAACTCAGCTCCAGACGTCTTTCAATGATTAAACCATTTACAGGCGGCGTGAGGTACTCAATAGTCAGTGTTCCGATCACTTGAATGTCATGGTCAGAATGACCTTGGTGGTCCTGGGACACGGAGTCGCCATAGAACCCACCGGAAAAGAAGTCTGGGGCATCTCGCCTAAACCTTGATTGCCGTCGCTCACCGCGTCGCCAGAAATCACTCTCTGAATATGGCGTAATCTCGTCCAGCTCCCGCATCATCTGGCGCGCTCGGCTCAATGCCGTCATCGATGCGTCAACGGATGGCTGTGCTATGTGTGGCGTAGATCTCCATAGAACAGACAAGCCGTCGTCTGCTGCGTCTCTGGGATTTCCCGTTTCCGTTTTCAATGACGTCATTTCCCCAACTCTTCCACCACTCTGGTCTAATGGAGATGAGAACATTGATTTATCTCCGTTAGTTTCATTCTGGTGTGCTTCATTATTTGTCGAAAACAAATGCTTTTCTGTGACCCCGGAAGTTAAGGCATTCGTCCCGATAAGGGACTGTGGGCATTTCATATCGTCTGCCATTAAATTTATCTCTCCACTGTTTGGTCGATCGTACGCATCGTTTCCTTGTTTCAGAGATGTTAGTCTGGCATCTTGTCCATGTTTTGATGTTTCCTCTCCAGGTTTACCATCGACTGGTATTAAAAGGTCTGAACCTGTGCCATACTTACCAGTGCCATTCTCACCATTGTCACTCGTCATGACAAAAAGTGGATTAAGCGTATCAGCCTCAGAATGTACAGATCCCAACGATTCATTTTTTTCATACCCTAGAGGTAACACTCTTCCTGTATCAGACTCGCTGGTTACCTCATTCGAGCTTGTTGATCTGTAGTAGGTTATAAAATTAGAATTCGGATTGATCGTTGAGTGAAAAGTGCAGAATTCTTTAAGGTCAAGGTCGTCTCCGGAGTCGAAGGTGGCGTCTGCTGTCACAAAGGCTGGTGAACCTGAGGTGCTGTCTGGAGAAACGTTGAAGGTCAAAGCAGCTGTCTCGAAGGAGGTGCTACCCGAAATCAGGCTGGCAACAGAATCGTCCATTTTATCTAGATGACGCACTATTTGGGTCTCAACTTTTTTTGTTTGTCCCACATTGTCCACGTCAACATTGTCTAAATCAACATTGTCTAAATCAACATTGTCTAAGTCAGCTTTGTCTAAGTCAGCATTGTCTAAGTCAACATTGTCTAAGTCAACATTGTCTACGTCAACATTGTCTAAATCAACATTGTCTAAATCAACATTGTCTAAGTCAGTTTTGTCTAAGTCAACATTGTCTAAGTCAATATTGTCTAAGTTTGCATTGTCTAAGTCAACATTGTCTAAGTCAACATTGTCTAAGTCAATATTGTCTAAGTTTGCATTGTCTAAGTCAACATTGTCTAATAGTCTCACTTCCCATTCGTTTGTCTTTTCTTCACAAGATCTTTCGCCTTGTTTGTCAGCGCATTGACTCATGCATTCCTGGGAGTCAGTGTTTTTTTCTTTCCACTTAGTCTGACTCTGCTCATCTCTGCAATCAGAATGGCTCTTGTCTTCATCCTGGTTTAGCGTACTCTGGTCTTCACACTGTCTTGTACCACATTGACCTTGCTCATTGTCGCCTTTATTGCAATCAGACTGACTCCTGACATCTTTGCAATAAGGTTTTATCATAACATCCTTGCAATCAAGTTGTCTCATGACGTCAAAGCAACCAGACTGACTCATAACATCTTTGCAATCGGACTGATTCATGACATCCTTGCAATCAGACCGAGTCATAATATCTTTGCGATCGGACTGACTTATAACATTTTTGCAATCGGACTGACTCATGACATCTTGGCACTCGGACTGATTAATGACATTTTTGCAATCAGACTGTCCCGTGACATCTTTGCAATCAGACTGACTCATGACATTTTTACAATCAGACTGTCTCAAGACATCTTTGCAATCAGACCGACTCATGACATCTTTGCAACCAGGGTCATGCTTGTCGTGACTGGAGTCATTATTATCTTCACTAACATCTGACTCGGTCTTCCATTCATGGCTCCCAAAACTGATTACCTCGTCTGCGGCTTTTTTCTGCGTTTCCCGCGCTTCATGAACACTTTCAACTCCATCACTGGAGAGTTCTTTTAGTTTACAGTTCAGCAGAATTAGCTCATTTGTATTCTGCTTGTCAAATAAAAGCTCTCCATTATTATCAACCGATTCCCGATGAATTTGTCGATTTATACCTGCATTGTCTAGCAGCATTTGTTCCTTTAGGTCCTCTTTCTCCAGTATGGTTTGTTTATCTATGTCCTCTTTCTCCAGTATGGTTTGTCTACTTAATTCCTCTTTCTCGAATATAGTTTGTCCATTTATGCGCATTTTGTCCACTATTGTTTGTTCCTGTGTATCCACATTGTCCAATGTAGCATCTACCTTGTTAGTGTCCAGTATTTTTGGGTCATTTCCTTTTCCTAAGCCGTATGTACCTATTTTGTGCATCCTTTGTAGAGTTTGATCGAGTTCCATTTGAAGTTCCAATTCAAGATGATTAAAAGGTAGTCCTCCCGTGCATATTAACATTTCATTTTTATGGAAACAATCGGAGTCAGAGATTATTGATCTCGGAATGTTGGAGTCAGAGATGATTGATCTTTGATTGTCGCTAAAGATAGGTGTCAACTTCAAATCTTCACAATAATCTACTTTCACATTCTCAGCGTTGGGTAAATGTTGTAACAATTCTTCTGGCAAGTTGCAAGTAGATCTAGAGGTTGTGCCTAGTAAGTTTTCAATGCATTCTTTTTCTCTGTTCATCTGATAATAATCTGCATCTGTGCATTCATTTTTAGAAGGCTGAGTTAAGGTTTTATTATTCTTTCTGTCACACGTACCGCGAACAGACTCCGCTCGAGGCCTGATACTAAGGAAGCCAAATTTTTTCTTCGGCTTTGACTTTGTGAGAAATTTTTCTAAGGTTTCGCTTTCAAAAGACGTCTCGCTGTGAGTGCAGGCTTGGCAGGACGTCTTGCTGTGAATGCAGCTGTGGTCTTTCTGGCTTCGTTTCCCGAAAATCAGACGTTTTAGAAAATGTGTTTTGCGTCCAGAATGCAAGCTTTCATTGTGCTTGGACCCGCCAAAAAGCGCGTTCTTAAAGGATTTGTCATAATCTTTGAAGTGGTTCTCGTTGAGAGAGAGCTTTGCGGGAAAACCTGATACAAACGTGTCTTCGTCACACGCGATTCTGCCTCTTTCGGCAGCGGAGTCGCTGCTATACTCTGTCGGGTTGCTGGCTTTACACTGTTGGATTTGTGTCTCTCTATGATGACAATCCGATGTGTTCGTACTTTGTTTGGTGTGTCCGTTGGATGGACTAGGATCATCTTTAAGCCTGCGTGTCACATAATCCAAAAATGTGCTCTTAGGTGAGTCAGAAGTATTGACATCTTGGCAAGTTTTCGGTGTCAAAGGGTTAAAGGCACACATCAACTCACCACTACAGTCCGTGTGAGTGAAATTATATTGGTCCGTGATGACACAACTCTGGTTAGCCTTAGTTTCTGATGTTTCAGATTTCAAGGCGTCGTCTTTTCTAAGACATGGATCTTTAACCTCTTTAGACTCAAATAGTTTGCGTTGATCTAAGGATTTTATCAGTTTCGTATCGATATGCTGGTATCGATGATCATCATTGTGTTGACGCAATGGATCGATACCAGATTCACATTTTTCCTCATCGAAAGAAACGGAAGAATCGGTAATGAAGAATGATAATTTCGATTTTGCTAGTAGCATTTCTTTGCCAGCGCTTGGGTTTTCTAAGTTAATATTGCCTCGTTTTCTAGTTGAATCCAGAAGGGATACGCTATCACATTGTATCTGATCGTTTTCTTTGGCGGTGACCTCGTTGTCACTGTCTTGCACAAGTCCACTATTATTTTGATCAGCAAATACAGCATGGCTAGTGTCAGTGTCATCCACAGCAGCATGGCTGGAACCTGTGTTTAAGTCATTCACAACAGAATGGCTGGAGCCAGTGTTTAAGTCATTCAGAGCAGCATGGCTGGAGCCAGTGTTTAAGTCATTCAGAGCAGCATGGCTGGAGCCAGTGTTTAAGTCATTCACAGCAGCATGGCTGGAGCCAGTGTTTAAGTCATTCACAGCAGCATGGCTGGAGCCAGTGTTCAAGTCATTCACAGCAGCATGGCTGGAGCCAGTGTTCAAGTCATTCACAGCAGCATGGCTGGAGCCAGTGTTCAAGTCATTCACAGCAGCATGGCTGGAGCCAGTGTTCAAGTCATTCACAGCAGCATGGCTGGAGCCTGTGTTCAAGTCATTCACAGCAGCATGGCTGGAGCCTGTGTTCAAGTCATTCACAGCAGCATGGCTAGTGCAGTTTCGACTGTAGACGACGCGCTCGCTCATTTTGTCACTCGGCGTCCACTCAAACAAAATGTGGAAGACGCAGTCGCAGGGTATGCTCCCATCACACTGCCCGCTCTCCGCCTCTCTCAATCCATTCTCGTTGCGGCATCTGGCAATGCTGCTTCGGTTTAGATCACGGCTCTCTTCCGCCGAGCAGCTCAAACATTCAAGCTCGGCCTCTGTTGGCGCCGCACGGTATCCTCCTTCCGCAGCCGCGCCCTCCCCTACCCCCAACGCCTGCTCACAACTTTGACCTTTTAAACCCGCATTCATTCTCCCATGGAGCATTGCGCCCATCCAAAACCAAGACTGGCTATCCGCCTCAGTGGGCTCGTCCAGAGGCCCATGGTTGAGATTCGTATTTCTGAATACTGAGACATCATGGCTGTGCCATTCCGAGGCTTTGCCCCGTCTCTGCATGTTGTCTAAGTTGCTATTCTGTGATCTGATGGCCTCTAACTCCTTTATAGTGTCATGAATGAGTGTCTGCCTATGGATGTTCCTCGATGACACATTCACGAACTGGGATAAGTTGGAGCTAGAGCACCATCGCCTGGCGCCTATCTCTTGCTTAGGGAAACTTGTCGATAATCCGAAGGGGAGGTAATTCAGAGCTCTGAGAGGAATTAAAAGAACAATAACTTGTCATGTATAGAAAGAAATACATTATTAACTATAACAAAAATGTCAACTATAACAACAGAAATAATATAGGTAATAACAACAATAATAATATCGAACAGAAACAGTATCCACTATTACGATAATAATATCGAGTATAGAAATAACGATACCGACTGTAACAACAGCAACGGCATAAACCAGGGATGCCCACAATACGGCTCACGGGCTAGATCCGGCCCGCGAAGTGGCTCCATCCAGCCCGCCAAAATGTAGGCCCAAAGTGTAGAAAATCTCTCCTTCTCCCCCCCCCCCCCAAAAAAAAAACAACAAAAAGTTGAAAAAAAAGTCTCTTTATGAACGCTTGAGACCTCACTTTTTCTCAGATGGATTTTGGTACCATGGCCTCTAAGTTTTGTGTGTTTATGACTGAATGTAGAATCTACCAGGGGAATTGAACGGATAATTATTTTTTATTTTTTTTTAAATTGTTTTTTTTTTCGGAACACGATAATAAGCCAACATAAGCAAAAACACAAAAAAAAGGGGCATTATCAAAACTTCATGGCGTAAATTTAATATTCAATGTAAAAAAAAAACAACTAATTAGGCCCCCACTGAGGGGCTGGGGGAATGTTCAAAACAAACGAATATTCACATTTGACTAGAAATCACTAAATTTAGAAAGCCTTCAGGGCAGAAGACTCAAAAGTAAAGTAGCAATTATACATAAAACACTGAACCATAATCTTCAAATACAAAAACAAAATTTAATAAAATACTCTGAAAGACACAGAGATGGAGGCCCACTCCACATCCCATATGCTAGGACAAATTAGTACAAATAATCTTTCATCCCTAGTGCTATTAGAGCATGGAGTGGGTTGCCTGAGCTAGCCAGGAAAACCAGTGATGTGGCAGAATTTAAGTCATTGGTTAATATGCATGACTAAATTTAGGACGTTATCATCTTCTTTTTTGAAGTAACGTCTGTATTATATAAGATAATTCCCCCCCCCCCCAAATCTCCCCCTACCCTAGCTACGCCACTGCACTCATTCAACATGAATAACTCTTAGATTGAGAGTCTCCTTTGTTTGTTTCTCAAAGATGATGCTAGAGACTTCCTCTCGACGGAAACATCCATCTTCTTCTCGTTTCTTTTCCGTAACGAATTATTATTATTTTTCGACTGAGAAATGGCGCCAGTGGTTAGCCTAAGTTAGCCTAACCAGGGCACCCGGCATTGGCCATCGTGGGACAGGCAGTGTTACGTATACTGACTAAAAATCAAAGAAAAAGCATAACACGTTTTATTACGCTTCGAACTCTGTCCTTACGTTTTCTCTTGGGCCAGTTCTTGATCTCCCGACCACTGGAATTCAGATAAGGACGACTTGGAGGTTGATAGAGTCAGGTTGTCAGCGTCTTTTGGTTTCTGTTTCAACTGAACGTTTTCTGGCGGGAAAAATAAAAGCAGCAGAAGTAACCAATCACGTTCGAGTTCTGCAGTTCCACAGAGTAGGCGAAGAAAAAAAGTTCACCAGCTACCAGGGCCGGTCCTAACAATTGCGGGGCCCTATGCAAAACTGTTTGCATGGGGCCTAGTCTGGGTGGGAATAAGGATAATAAGTGAAAATTATGATTTTGTATTAGAAAAAAAATTCGACTTTGAATTGTATTTATTCTTTCCTATGAACAAAATTGCGATCAAATTAACTTTAATTTAAGAACCTTGCAACCTATGGCATATTTATATGCCAGTGACTATAACAGTAAATAAAGAAATGTAACTTCCGATTAAGGTGAAAATTCGCCCGATTATTACATTTTAATACATGAAAGCTGACAATGCCTTTTTTTCTTTTATCGCGCGTAGGATTGGCGTTTTCCGCAATGAATGACACCCACAAATTACAATTTTGACTATTTTTCAGGAGATTTTCTACTGTGGCAGACGCGGGGTTGTGTAGCCAAGCACAACGATCATGCTTAACATTGTTTGGTTGAGACAACAGCATGGTCGTGTGGTATGAACTCTGGACTGTCGTTTCGATAATGTCAGGTTAGAGCCCTATACCCTCTGCGATCCGTCCGTCTGGTACACATTTTTGTACACGTTATTTAATAGTCTTTAAATCTAAAGGTGCATTGGAAACATGTGAAACAAAACAACTCTGTGTTTAACTGTTTCTCTTAACCAGACCTACGTGCGGGACTAACTGTTTCTCTTAACCAGGCCTACTTGCGGGACTAGCTGTTCCTCTTAACCAGGCCTACGTGCGGGACTAACTGTGTCTCTTAACCAGGCATACGTGTGGTACTAACTGTGTCTCTTAACCAGGCCTACGTGTGGGACTAACAGTTTCTCTCACCAGACCTACGTGTGTGATAACCGTGTCTCTTAACCAGGCCTACGTGTGTGACTAACTGTTTCTCCCAACCAGGCCTAGGTGCGTGACTGTTTCTCTTAACCAAGCCTACGTGTGTGACTAACTTTTCCTCTTAGCTAGGCATACGTGTGTGACTGTTTCTCTTAACCAGGCCTACGTGTGTGACTAACTTTTCCTCTTAACCAGGCCTACGTGTGTGACTAACTTTTCCTCTTAAACAGGCCTACGTGTGTGACTAACTTTTCCTTTTAACCAGGCCTACGTGTGTGACTAACTTTTTCCTCTTAACCAGGCCTACGTGTGTGACTAACTTTTCCTCTTAACCAGGCCTACGTGTGTGACTAACTTTTCCTCTTAAACAGGCCTACGTAGGACTACCTGCAATATCTCCCCCGTAAAGTTAAGTTCCCCTTTTAGACTCTGCGATCGAAGATGCGGTAAAGGCTAGCGAGGGTGTCATGTGACCAGTACAACCATCTTAACTTTTTCTCTATTAATGTCAGGTACTAAGGGTGGACTAAAGATCAAGATAAAAAATCACAGTCTTCACCAGGATTCGAACCCAGAACCCTTGTTCCGGAAGCCAAGCGCCTTACCACCGCGCCGCATGAACTCATCTGCCGCTCTAATTGCTACAGTATGAGGGGCCCGAATATGACCCACGGGCCGTAGTTCAGACTTCACTTTTATAGTTTATCAGAACAGAAATGTCAAATTAGTACTCCTTGCTATCTATGGTGTAGATCTGTTTCTATGGGCAACTGTAAAATGCATTTCCTTTTTTTTATATATATCAAACAAAAAAAAATTCATTAGCACCAATAAATTCCAAAACAGTAACTCTTTTGACTAACGAGGAACAAAAGTGACTGGTAACAATGAACTCAGTAATATACTAAAGATGTCATTGTGATCTTACAAGCAGTGGCGTTGCTCGGGGGTGCTAACGGGTGCGGAACGCGCTGGGCAATACCCATTACGCAGTGGTTCTCAATCTTATTAAGTCGCCGACCCTCTTTTACGACTCTCCACTATGTGGCGACCCCCCCCCCCCCCCCACCATAAAATCATAAGCCTAGGTAGCTGTGCTTTTGATAATTTTCTAAGACAGTTCACTTACTGTGGGCATTGGTAGTGCTGTGTGGTTTCATCACGAACAAATTGTTATTATAGTCTTGAAATCAATATTTCTTATTATGGTTACCTTATAGATGAATAAAATTGCATCTTTGTGACATGTATTTATTTACTATTCTATTTCTTATTCAGAAGTCGCGATGGCTGAGCGGTAAAGCGCTTGGCTTCCGAACCGAGGTCATGGGTTCAAATTCCGGTGAAGACTGGGATTTTTGACCAGGGGATCATTGAGTCCACCCAGCACAAAGTGGTAACTGACATTAGTTTGCCACAGAAAGAGTTCACTTGTTAACTTTATATGTGCCATGGCCTATCGTCTGAAAGGGGAACTTTTACTTATTTCTTATTCAACATTTTTGTGGTGCAGACTTTTGTGACTAATTTAAAAAAAAAAAGCATGACGTAACATATGCAGTATTAAAATCCATATTTTCAATGGTCTTAGGCGACCCCGGCAAATCGTTATTCGCGACCCACAGGTTGAGAACCCCTGCATTAGGGGATAACATATTAGTTGAAAAATGTCAGAAATAACAATATTTTTTAAATATCAGTGGGTTTTTTTTTTGGTAATAAGTTCTTGGTATTATGGTTTTTTTTTTAAATACTTCTTTTATTGGGAAAGTTTATTAGGAAGGCTGACATTATCTAACTGCATTAGGTGCGTCTAGCTACTCCTCTCTTCAAGAGTAAATGTTTAAAAAAAAAACAAAACAAAAACTAGGATTCCTACCTGGGGGAAGAAACGGAGGACGAAATTTCCGAGCAGACAGCTTTGTCCAGTCCACGTCCACCAAACAAGGATGGTTAATAACAAACAGACTGCCCAGAGGTCCACTGCCTAGTCTATGCTCTTGACGCTTGATCAGAAGCTGATTAAAAATATTGCTTCGTTGATTTTTATATTGAGACGGAAATGTGTGTTTTTTTTCGTACCACCAGTATTACTAATAATTAGTTTCATCATTCATTACTTTTACCGGTAATTAGTTTTACCAATCAATATTTATACAGAACTATACTCAATCGTGTAAATTTACATCCTACTTACATCCTTACACAAGGCGATGAGTTTGGTTCCGTTCAGCTTCTGTGGGTACTCCGGCTCCTTGGTCAGGATGCATGAGATTGTTTTAAATGTGTTGCTGTCTCGGAAAGGTTCCTGCGATGGTAAATATAAATGTATTATAGCTTATGAAGGACTGGGAAGTAGTGCCTGATTGACAGCACCAGGTACAGCCTGATAGGACCAAGTACGGCCTGATAGACAGGACCAGGTAAAGCCTGATAGGACCAGGTACAGCCTGATTGACAGGACTAGGTACAGCCTGATTAACAGGACAAGGTGCAGCCTGATAGGACCAGGTACATCCTGATTGACAGGACAAGGTACAGCCTGATAGGACCAGGTACAGCCTGATTGACAGGACCAGGTACATCTTGATAGGACCAGTTACAGCCTGATTGACAGAACCAGGTACAGCCTGATTGACAGGACAAGGTACAGCCTGATTGACAGGGCAAGGTGCAGCCTGTTTGACAGGACAAGGTGCAGCCTGATTGGACCAGGTACAGCCTGATTGACAGGACCAGGTACATCTTGATAGGACCAGGTACAGCCTGATTGACAGGACAAGGTTCAGCCTGTTTGACAGGGCAAGGTGCAGCCTGTTTGACAGGGCAAGGTGCAGCCTGATTGGACCAGGTACAGCCTGATTGACATGGCAAGGTACAGCCTGATTGACAGGACAAGGTACAGCCTGAGTGACAGGACAAGGTACAGCCTGATTGACAGGACAAGGTACAGCCTAATTGACAGGGCAAGGTACAGCCTGATTGACAGGACAAGGTGCAGCCTGATTGACAGGACAAGGTACAACCTGATTGACAGGACAAGGTACAGCCTGATTAACAGGACCAGGTACAGCCTGATAGAGAGAAACAGGTACAGCCTGATTGACAGGACCAGGTACAGCCTGATAGAGAGAAACAGGTACAGCCTGATTGACAGGACCAGGTACATTCTGATTGACAGAGCCAGGTACATGCTGATTGACAGAGCCAGGTACATGCTAAATGACAAAGCAAGGTACATGCTTATTGACAGAGCCAGGTACATGCTGATTAACAGAGCCAGGTACATGCTAAATGACAAAGCAAGGTACATGCTTATTGACAGAGCCAGGTACATGCTTATTGACAGAGCCAGGTACATGCTGATTGACAGAGCCAGGTACATGCTAAATGACAAAGCAAGGTACATGCTTATTGACAGAGCCAGGTACATGCTGATTGACAGAGCCAGGTACATGCTAAATGACAAAGCACGGTACATGCTTATTGACTGAGCCAGGTACATCATGATTGACAAAGCCACTTACATGCTTATTGACAAAGCCAGGTACATGCTTATTGACAGAGCCAGGTACATGCTGATTGACAGAGCCATGTACATGCTAAATGACAAAGCAAGGTACATGCTTATTGACTGAGCCAGGTACATCATGATTGACAAAGCCACTTACATGCTTATTGACAAAGCCAGGTACACGCTTATTGACAGAGCCAGGTACATGCTGATTGACAGAGCCAGGTACATGCTAAATGACAAAGCAAGGTACATGCTTATTGACAGAGCCAGGTACATGCTGATTGACAGAGCCAGGTACATGCTAAATGACAAAGCACGGTACATGCTTATTGACTGAGCCAGGTACATCATGATTGACAAAGCCACTTACATGCTTATTGACAAAGCAAGGTACATGCTTATTGACAGAGCCAGGTACATGCTGATTGACAGAGCCAGGTACATGCTAAATGACAAAGCAAGGTACATGCTTATTGACTGAGCCAGGTACATCATGATTGACAAAGCCACTTACATGCTTATTGACAAAGCCAGGTACACGCTTATTGACAGAGCCAGGTACATGCTGATTGACAGAGCCAGGTACATGCTAAATGACAAAGCAAGGTACATGCTTATTGACAGAGCTAGGTACATGCTGATTGACAAAGCCACTTACATGCTGATTGACAGAGCCAGGTACATGCTGATTGACAGAGCCAGGTACAGCCTGATAGAGAGAAACAGGTACAGCCTGATTGACAGGACAAGGTGCAGCCTGATTGACAGAGCCAGGTGGTCAAGTTGGTATAAGTTGATTTCAGAGTATAAACACACTTTGCCCCTTCATTAGATTGAGACACCTTAAGGTCGTCATGCTCCAATAGCTACCGCTTCCCTCCCCTCTACAGTTTTCCGGGATGAAAGGTTAATCAATTACGAGCGTTCAACAGTTTTAAACAAAGATCACCGTCAAGCGTCAGTCTTAAAGGTACAGCTCAAGGAGATCGCAGAAATGGTCATCCAAGGAAAAGCTGGCTAAACAAAGTAAAAGAATGGACCGGCCTCGATATTTTTGCTGACCTGGAAGAATGGACGGACTTGGTTTAGCGAATTGTCACAGCACCCTTACGACACAAGTTAATGAACTGATGATGATAATGATGATGATGATTCATTATAAACCAGTATAAGCATTAAGCACTAAAAGCAATGTGTGAATGAAAACTCATTTCTGGCTAAGCCTACCTGTCCGTACATTAAACTGTATATTGTAATGCCAAGCGCCCACCAGTCAATTGCCTTGCTGTAAGTGTCATACTTAATTATCTTGACAAAAAGGGAAAACAATTAACAGAGATTTATATTTATATTAGAATTGGACATGTTAGATTTAAAAAAACATTACGAATAGCAAGAAACCTTTTGCCCAAATTTGTAAAACCCAAGCGAGAGTTTAATAAACCTAACCGCCAAGCTCCTGGGGCGACGGAAGACGTAACATTTGCTAAACTACGGGATGTGCGAAAATCGATGATCGATCGTGCGGTAAACAAGAAATGTTTACCAACAGTGCTATGAAGCACTGAGAGGGAAACCATAGCCCACTACCAAGAAGGATCCAGTACAGTTTACACGGATGGTTTTAGGGGGAAAGTCCAAGCGTTGCGGTGCTATGGTCACATTTCCCAGACCAACCGAAAAAAAAAAAAAGCTGGTTAAGTCCAAGTGTTTCGAAATAATAATCTTCAAATACAAAAACAAAATCTTATTAAATACTCAGGAATATTTAAAGATAAAGACACATTCCTCATTTCATATGCTAGGACATAAGGACACATTTGTACAAATGCTCATTCTTCCCTAGAGCTATTAGAGAATGGAATGGGTCGCCTGAGTCAGCCTGGAAAACCAGTGACTTCGCAGAATTAAGGTCATTGGTTAAATAAGCATGACTAAATGCATGATGCGTAGGACGTAATCATCTTCTTTTTTTTTTAAGTATGGTCTGTATTTATATAAGATAAGATAGGATAAGAAGTTTGCGTTACTGAAATGCAGGCAATCAAGAACGTATAGTGATGCACTGAGGAGCTTATCAAGGATGGAACGGTGCACGGTCTTCACTGACTCATTTCCATGCTTGCAAGTCATCGTTGGACGCAGCTTGGCCCAGGTACGTATGGCGATGCAGTGGATTCCATCACAGTGTGGCATCAGAGGAATCAAAAGAGGCGACAGTTTGGCGAAGGTATGAGCACTTTTTATCCCACCAGTGGTAAGCTTATTTTAACGAAGTGGTACTCCACAGATAGCATTATCTTTACGTGTGAATTTTAATTACGATTTCTTACCAATAATCCATAAAGATATTGATTGATATGGAGTTCTAGTGTCATATAAAACATGTATGCTAGTAACTGTAAATATATTTAGATCATTTCATGTTTTAAAATAGGTTAAAAGTTGTCGCAAAAGGGATGCAATTCTCTTTGACAAAGGTCCTTTTCTGTTGTCCCTTATCCTCACAGTATGGAATGTGTTAAATATATGGACAGTCTCGCTAAAAACCTCAACATCCTAATCACTAAGAAAACAATACATTAAAAAAACAACAAAGGTGCACGTTCCATTTCTTATAGTATAAGAAGTGGGAAGCGTGGTCAGGAGGCTTAGTACCCCTGAACTTAACTTGGCTCGAAGGGGGCTCGAGGTTCGACTCCCGATTCGAGCAGAGTTGTGTTTACTGAGCGCCGAAAGGCAGCACGGAAAAACCTTCTCCCAGATACCCACTGGTCCACAAATGAGACTAGACCATAATCGAATTCTGTGCCCCAAACGAGTTACTACAAACTAAAAATAAACATAGTTATCTCTCTCTCTCTCTGTATATATTTATTTATCTTCATGGCTCAGCCATTCCTGACACCACATAGAAGTCATGGAGAGATCACTATTTATTTCTGCAAGTAGGACTAGAGTTACCCCCACGTAACTTATGTGGCAAAAAAAAAAAAGGGAAGGGGGAGAACAAGTAGTATTCACCCGTTACTAAATAGCAGGGCCGGACTCAACCGTTGTGAGGCCCTATGCGAAACGGATTTCGCGGGGCCCAGTTTGGCTAGGGATACGATAATAAGTGAAAATTATGAGTTTGTATTAGAACATAAATTCGTCTATGTATTTTATTCCTTCTTTAAATCGTTAAGAATTACATTACGAGCCTTGCGTGTAGCAAAGTCATACAGTATATCATAAAAATTCTGTTTCCTACATAGATCACGCTCAGTAGCAAGAATTACCAATGTTTCAATCTATCTTTGAGAATTGTTGACCTCAAGTAATTCTTCCTTAGTTTGAGGCGCGAGAAACTTCTTTCACCAGATTACACAATGAAGGGTATTGCATAATGCCGTTTTTTTTTTATCGCGCGTAGGATTGGCGTTTTCCATTTTGAATGGCACCCCAAAATGCCATTGTCTATATTTCAGGGGATTTGTATGAGTTTTCAAAAGAATTTAATAACTTCCGGAGATTACCAGGACTTTTTCGTATATATTGCAACCTCAGGAGATTTCCAGGAGCTCCTGGTAAATCAGGAGGCTGCGGTAAATTTGTTATAAGTTATAAAATGGCTTAAAGGGAAACTCCTATGGTTTTGACATTTTTTTTATATAATATGTGTTCTGATTTACAAATAATGAATGTATCATTCTTTTGTTTAAATTTGCAATAATAACTTAGTAATTGATGTTTTTCTGATGTAAACGATCAGATTTTTACCGGGTTTCTATGTGACGTCACACTAACCTAATAATTGAATCTATTGACTTATTGTATAACGGGAGACCATACAGTAACGTTTACATTCTCGTAAAAGAAATATATGTTCGTCTATGCAGTTAGATCTACAGCTTATAAGCAGAGAAAAAAAATGCGTTTTGAAAGTAGATTTACATGCATGACTAACCACGGTAGTGTGTATTTTCTCGCCTGACCACTCAACGTACAACAAACACTATCGTTGGTGGTTTTGTCATGAGCGACTACACGTAGTCTCGACTAGCCTTACACTGACCAGTTTGTTAGAATCAGTCGGACACACTGAGATGTCAAGAATTTACTGACTAATTTATTATAAATGTTTCTAAGCATTTACATACAAAATGGTAAAATGTTTACTATTACAACTTTTTACGCAGAATTTAAACATGTCAATAACTCAAATTTGAATAACCATCGGAGTTACCCTTTAATTTAATAATTTACACCTAGGATACTAGGATTAGCGTGGGGCCTATGAAAGTGCGGGCCCATTGCGGTCGCATAGTTTGCAGTGGCCAAAAGGCCGGCCCTTCAAAATAGCGGCGTATGCTGCGCCGCAGGTCGACTATTATTTCTTATTTAATTTTATAGGGTTATAAACAATATTTTCGTATGCGTTACCCTGAAGTGTGAAAATCACTTTTATCTTTATCTTTTACTGTGTTGTTTATTGTAATTGAGGCACGGTGGTTGGGTGATAAAGCGTTTGTCTTTCGAGCCAAGAGATCCAGGGTTCAAATCTCGGTGAAGACTGGGATTTTTAATTCCGCGATTTTTAGGACGCCCCTGAGTCCACACAACTCAACCTCCCCATGGTGGACCGCCCTTCCCCATATCCCTGTGACATGAAACACATCATATTTTAAGTTAGAATTTGCATAAATTCGAATACTGGACTGCTATTCTGCCGTCTAACAAAAATCTGCGAAACGGTTCATTAAAACATTAGCTGACAGTTGCAACTAGTGTTCTAGCTACTCGAGACCATTAGATTAGTTATAGAAGGCCTGAACACTGACTTGCAACGGCACAACCTGTGGGCAGTTTAGACCAATATCTTCTTGCCACGCCGTACAAACCTGTGACGTGACAACGAGCTATTGGTCTAAACTGCCCACAGGTTGTGACTTCATTTGGAAAAAATATAGGTGGTTTGTCGTTGTGCTGGCCGTACCTTTAACCGTCAGCCATAGAAACTGATGACCTTTCAATCTGTCTTATAGATCTTATCTTATCTTATCTTATATAATACAGACGTTACTTCAAAAAAGAAGATGATTACGTCCTACGCGTCATGCATTTAGTCATGCATATTAACCAATGACTTAAATTCTGCCAAGTCACTGGTTTTTCTGGCTAGCTCAGGCAACCCATTCCATGCTCTAATAGCACTAGGGAAGAAGGAGTATTTGTACAAATTTGTCCTAGCATATGGGACGAGGAATGTGCCTTTAGATCTTAAGGTCTCAAGAGTTTTTACCTTTTTTTAAAGATAGGCAAGGGATTCTTTTTCTGTTAAGTTTTTGCTTTAACTAAAATCATGAAAAAAACTTGGGCAGGGGGTAGAGTTTATACAATAGCATTCATTTACCTCCGGCGCTAAATAAAAGAGAGGCACCGTGTCGAAGTCTTTCATCCGAGATGAAGCTCCAAACTCCCCCAGGGAAAAGTCTTGCAGAAGTACATGCCCCTGGTGGTCCACCATGACACTGTTCGTGTTGATATTCCTGAGGAAACAGAAGCTCAACAAATGAACAGACCAACGAACAGACAAAAAACATAATTAGATATACATCTAACCGGAGTGGAGAAAAAAAAAGATATTCTATTCTGAGATGGCACCGCCCTGGAGTAGTTCCAGTTTCAGTCCTTGCGATCTATGGGGCAGATGGTGTTCAGGTCATCTGTTACGTAACGAGAAGGGTGCCATGTGGCCAGCACAACGACCAACTGCCTTTACTTTCCCCAACTAAATTTAGGTACCCATTAGAGTTGGTTCGACTCAGGGGCGCCTTAAAAATTCCAGTCTTCACCAAGATTCGAACCCAGAATCCAGAACCCTAGGTTCAGAAGCCAAGCGCTTAACCGCTCAGCCATCGCTCCCCGACCGCCCTAGAATTAAGTGGAAAAAATGTCAACATTTTTTGTAGACCTCCTAAAAAGAACAAAATGAAATTTATCTGGAATCTATTTCACTAAAACTAAATAAATACATAGGAAAAAGATAAAGCACTTTAGAACCTAGAATGAAAAACTTTAAAACTGTGATCGCTATGTCAGGGCAGAGAACTATTCTATTACAAAACTGTGATCGCTATGTCAGGGCAGAGAACTATTCTATTACAAAACTGTGATCGCTATGTCAGGGCAGAGAACTATTCTATTACAAAACTGTGATCGCTATGTCAGGGCAGAGAACTATTCTATTACAAAACTGTGATCGCTATGTCAGGGCAGAGAACTATTCTATTACAAAACTGTGATCGCTATGTCAGGGCAGAGAACTATTCTATTACAAAACTGTGATCGCTATGTCAGGGCAGAGAACTATTCTATTACAAAACTGTGATCGCTATGTCAGGGCAGAGAACTATTCTATTGCAAAACTGTGATCGCTATGTCAGGGCAGAGAACTATTCTATTACAAAACTGTGATCGCTATGTCAGGGCAGAGAACTATTCTATTACAAAACTGTGATCGCTATGTCAGGGCAGAGAACTATTCTATTACAAAACTGTGATCGCTATGTCAGGGCAGAGAACTATTCTATTACAAAACTGTGATCGCTATGTCAGGGCAGAGAACTATTCTATTACAAAACTGTGATCGCTATGTTAGGGCAGAGAACTATTCTATTACAAAACTGTGATCGCTATGTCAGGGCAGAGAACTATTCTATTGCAAAACTGTGATCGCTATGTCAGGGCAGAGAACTATTCTATTACAAAACTGTGATCGCTATGTCAGGGCAGAGAACTATTCTATTACAAAACTGTGATCGCTATGTCAGGGCAGAGAACTATTCTATTACAAAACTGTGATCGCTGTGTCAGGGCAGAGAACTATTCTATTACAAAACTGTGATCGCTATGTCAGGGCAGAGAACTATTCTATTACAAAACTGTGATCGCTATGTCAGGGCAGAGAACTATTCTATTACAAAACTGTGATCGCTATGTCAGGGCAGAGAACTATTCTATTACAAAACTGTGATCGCTATGTCAGGGCAGAGAACTATTCTATTACAAAACTGTGATCGCTATGTCAGGGCAGAGAACTATTCTATTACAAAACTGTGTCTGTCTGGGAACACAAATTTGCACACGTTATTTCTCCTACACCCATTCTCGAATGAAGTTGAAATTTTGCACAATTATTTATTGGCCTGGACAAGACATGAAAAAAAAAAATTAGAAAATAAAAAAATTAGTCAATTAATCACTGGTCATTACTTAGAGATACGTCTAAATATGTAGGGCTTCGTACACTTAGATAATTTACACATTAAATCTCCCACACCCAATCTCGGATCTAGTTGAAACTTTGCAGTACTACACATTGTACCAAAAAAACAACAGGAATCAGTTTAATAAAATTAACGAATTACTTAATTAATTATTAGCAATAAATTATTTTTATTTGATATTGAATACGAGAATTAGCTTCTACATTATTGAGAGATATAGATTATATAGTTATAACTGCGTATTTCTTTCCCTTAGTTAAGTTTTGCTTTTTTTAAAAATAGGATTTTTATAGATTTGACCTTGTTTTGAAATTTGATTTAGTCTTTGGGCGTTTTGTTTTTAAGCGTCGAGGCTTTGACTTAAATTCATGTTACTTTCCGCAGAGGGTGGCTAAAGGGGAATTGTTCTCGTATGGTATCCGAGAGAATTAAAGACGTGTTTCAGTGTGTGTTTAAACTCTTCTCCTCCTTATTAATGCGCGACTCTACGAGCGCAATTATTATGCAATCATATTTCTATGAATTCGTGAATATTATTGGTAGTAATGTTTTAGAATAACTTGATTTTTACCTGACTATAACATCATGTTCGTGGAGGTAGATCAAAGCGTGGATCAGTTCCAGTACATAAAACCTACAGATTAGCAAAACAAAAAAGTATATACACTTTATCATGTAACACTTAACAGAACAAAAGACTCCTTCTAATGTCCTGACATTAGTACTAATACTCACACAAGAAATTGGTAGATTTTAACAGAAATATACCACAAATACAGTAAAGTACAGTAAGGTAAATATTTTATAGACTTGTGATGAATGCAGGCAGTGATCCGACTCGGGACCATCTTGACGACAGATTTGAAGCGTATACAAGACCAGACAGAATAGTTAGCCAAAGCTTATGTTAAGGCAAGAGTTTTTCAAGCATTAGGCACGATTCCGCCACCTATATCGATAACGCAAAACAAGGGAGAGTAAAGTGTAGATGGGGCCAGAAATAAACAGACGCCCACGAAGGGGAAGCGGTAGACTACAGTAACAACGAGCTTGTGGGGCCGAGGCTAATTGTTATACATGTCCTGAACACAGACCAGCAACGTCAAAATTTGCGGGCAGTTTAGACCAATAGCTCGTTGCCACTTCACAGGTCTGTACAGGTCTTTAACATGGTGAACGACTGACTAAATGAGATCACGTTACAGGGGAACATCCAGTCTGATGAGTGTAATAGCACTCAAGAATCGTGTAGCTCAGTAGTTGTTTATACACACCATTTAAAGGACTTCAGTATCTGGTATTTTGTTTTGTCATTTGACATTCAGTATTTTTCTTAGACATGACATGTGGAAGTGGTTCAGTTTCTTTGCAAAGCATCCACACAATCCTGATGCGATGGGCAGGTCACGTCTACAGAATGGAAGACCGCCACATCCCTAAACGACTCTTGTAAGCGAAGGAAAGCGCTCGCATGGTGGTCAAAGAAAGCGCTTCAGGGACACCCTCAAAGCTTCTCTGAAGGCGTTCAGCATAGACCCAGCCACCTGGGAGACAGAGGCACATGACAGAACATCATGGCGTCGCGCTATGAAAACTGGCGCACAGGTTGCTGAGGAAAAAAGAACAACGCTGGCAGAAGAAAAACGCCGGAAAAGAAAAGCAAGGCAAACGACAGCTGGAATAACCTGCCCAGTGTGCGGCCGAACATTCCGGGCTCACATAGGTCTCACCAGCCACCTGAGGAGGCATAAAACCCCAGTGTAAAGCCCTCAGCCCCCTGGATGACAAAGTGGTCATCATCGAACCACGATGCACGAACTATATATATATATATATTTTTTATATATATATACACACCATTTATCTACTTATCCCGCACGGGAGTCGACCGCTTGCCAAACGGGATCTTCTTTAGCGAGCTAAGGGAAGGACTGTCCCCCAACCCGTAAGCGCTATAAAGATTAATTCAGGCGCCTTTACACCCTTATTAGCATAGAGGAAAGTAGCTGGCAGCAGATGGCCTCTGAGGGAGACAGTTGGAGAGCTCTCACAAAGACTGTGGTACAAACATCTGAGACTTGAAAAAAAAACACATTATTGAAGACAGGCGCAGAAGACGGAAAGATAACTTAGATCGACCGCCAGAGGACAAAGGCTTTGTCTGAACGACATGCGGGAAAATATGCAGGTCGAAACTGTGTTTGCGTAGTCATATGAAACACGGTGTTGGCTGGGGTTTAGAAAATGCTCCAGATCTTTTGTTGAATAAAATAAACTCAATTTTATTTAAAAACGACTCTATTTTTTTCGATATCAGTGTACAAGATGTTACAGGATTTCGAATTCTAATTTCAACGCACTCAAATAAACTTGCGGGTGTCATTTACTCTTCCCGCGTCTCTTCTTTCTTCAGACTTTACTTCCTCTTCCTGTCCCACGCGTGCAGTCTAAAAATAAACTCAGGGAATTCGATCATTGTCTAAAAATAGTACTTCCTTTTCCTGTCCCGCACGTGCAGTCTAAAAATAATTTCGGTGAATTCGATCATTATCTTAAGATAGCACTCCTTTTTCAAGCTATTACAATATTCCGAGATTTTCGAAACAATACGAAACATACACCATAATATGAACTCACTCTACAAACTTACATGACGTTATTTACATTCAGTGACCCTTGAACTTTGTTGATATAGTTTAAAGTGCATCGACCTTCATATGGCGTAACAAGATAATAACCTGACTAGAGATGAAGAAGAAAAGTTTATATATATTTATAAATTTCAGAGGACTCCTTCAAAGGAGAGAATAATTACGTCCTACGCAAGTCTATGTGTTGGTCCAGTAGTGCATCCTAATCAGAGACACAATCTGCATAGTCTTTCCTGGCTGATTCAGGCAACCCATTCTACACCCTGATGGAAGAAGGAGCAAGCTCAAAATTGGCCCCCAGAAGTGGTCCACCCAGGCAGGTAAAAAGGCTGTTTTCAATATTTTCAGAAAGAATATCAGAATATAATTCTATCAAAGACTAAGACTAAGACTTAAGACTGCTTTATTGATCCATATGGAAATTTGTTGTGATTACAAGGACTCTTTTCTCAAATGAAGACAACAGAACAGAAACAAACACATAAATAAAACAGACACAATATAAAAAGTTCATTCAGCGATTATGCACAGGAATCTTGGTCCTTTTAATGTTTCCTGATCAACGGCTGGCGTTGATATAATCTGACCGGGTGAGGAACGAACGAGTTTTTTGTACCGCTCTGTTCTTGTCTTGATTGCCAGCAGTCGCCCACCTCGCGACGACTTGACGTAGTTATGATGGGGCGGGAGGCCGCTGTCTTCCAAGATTTTTCTTAGAATTTCTGTTCACAAAGTTCATTCAAATATGGTAAAGTTGTGCTTGTGATTTTTTGACAGTTATCTTATATAATACAGACGTTACTTCAAAAAAGAAGATGATTACGTCCTACGCGTCATGCATTTAGTCATGCATATTAACCAATGACTTAAATTCTGCCAAGTCACTGGTTTTTCTGGCTAGCTCAGGCAACCTATTCCATGCTCTAATAGCACTAGGGAAGAAGGAGTATTTGTACAAATTTGTCCTAGCATATGGGACGAGGAATGTGCCTTTATTTTTGTGTCTTTCAGAGTATTTTATTAAATTTTGTTTTTGTATTTGAAGATTATGGTTTAGTGTTTTATGTATAATTGCTACTTTACTTTTGAGTCTTCTGTCCTGAAGGCTTTCTAAATTTAGTGATTTTACTAATGGTGTTACCCTAGTCAAATGTGAATATTCGTTTGTTATGAATCTCACTGCTCTATTTTGTGTTTGTTCCAGTTTCTTAATGTTTTCTTGAGTTGAGGGGTCCCACACGGTGGATGCATATTCTATTATTGGCCTAACCAAGGTTAAATAACATTTTAGTTTTATGTTCTTATTTGATTTATAGAAATTTCTTTTAATAAACCCTAATGCTTTGTTGGATTTTTTTATAGTTTCATCAATATGTGGATTCCATGACAGTTTTTCATTTATTATAACACCTAGGTATTTTGAGTTTTTAGTCTGTGTTACTGGTTTGCCATGAATAAGATAAGTGGAATTAATTTGTTTTAGTTTTTTTGTTACTCTTAACAGCTGACATTTTTCTGGGTGGAAAGACATGCTCCAATTTGATTCCCATTTCTGTAATTCATCTAATTCTCTTTGTAAAATATCTGTATCTTGTTTTGTTTTTATTGTTCTATATATTATGCAATCGTCTGCAAATAATCTGACTTTTGTTCCTGAACTAATGCAATTTGGTAAATCATTTATGTAAATTAAAAATAGTAGTGGACCCAAGACTGTTCCTTGAGGTACACCTGAGTTTACTGTTATTGGTGTTGATTTAGAGCCATTTATTATTACAGTTTGTTCTCTCCCTATCAGAAAATCTTTAATCCACTGATGCAGTGGACCGTTAATGCCGAAATATTTTAATTTTTTAAGCAAACTATGGTGGTGAACTTTGTCAAAAGCCTTGGAAAAATCTAGTAAGATAGCATCTATTTGTTCACTATTATCTAAACCTTTTGAAAAATCATCAATTAGTCCTATTAGTTGTGTTTCACATGATCTATATTTCCTAAAGCCATGTTGGTATGGGGTGAGGACATTATGTTTGTCTAAGTGGTTTATGATATTGCTACATATTATGTGTTCTAGTATTTTACATGTGATGCTGGTAAGTGATACAGTTTAGACAGTTTAGGCAAATGACAGAGAAGAATGGAGAAAGAAGGTGGACTAATCTTGTGTGGTGCCCCAACCGTCCAGCAGACCAAGAGATAGGTGAAAGTGAAGGAGAGGCTCGATGTAAACCTGGCCTACCTGATGTCATATAATAATTATATAATTGATCTAATTATTCTGTAAGGGTCAATCTCTTATTCAAAGCCTCATGATAAAAAACATTTCCATAAAGGGACACTTCTCCCATTCCATTAGTTCAGTATTCCTTATATGTACACTATTATTGCAGTTCACGCGATAATATGAAAAACTACTTATTAATAGCTGTTTAAAATTATATTCCACTTATATGCATACGAAGCCGATTTTTCCTCTTCAAAATAAAAGTAAACATTTGTTTGTAAATGTAGTTGTTAGAACGTATTTTTGACAAAAAATCTAAAACCGTTTGCATAAATTTGTTACTAATAGGGTAAATGGTTGTCTCCCTTACAGAATAGCCTCTAGTGTTTGTTACTATTAATAGTGAATAGTTGTAAAAATGGTATAAACGTAAAAACTTGCTGGCATAATTGATTTAAAAAATGGAAATTTTCACTTAAAGAAAAGAAAAAAAGTAGCCGTTGCTTCAGAACTTTGAATGGTCTAATCTCATGATGTCGGATTTTTACTATCTACGAGATCTAAACGGGACGGACGGACGACGGACAGACAGACAAACCACACCAAACTAATAGCGTCTATTCCCCTTTCGGGGAAAGCTAAAAATACAAGTTGCAGATCCGTCGAAATTTTGATAATTTTTGTTTATCTCTTTTGTGGGGAGGAGGGGCCCCGCCTTCCCTCCCTCGAAGCCTGCCCTGATATTAAATGATAACTGGTCGAATTTGTCTGAAGAGTACCACAATGTGTCAGAACAAGCTGGTCGTTCAGTTAGTCCTTCTTCAGTTTCCTACAAACTGTTGATAGTTTGTACTTTGTTACAAAGTCGAAGCATGAAAACAGGCTTGACCCCTCCCCATTTATTAGAATTCCGCTAACCGATATCGTGATTGATATAAAAAAAAGGTATACTCTTCAAGTACAAGGACACAATACCATTAGAGTGTACCTTTTTTGTTTTTCATTTGTTTATGTCTGTACTTTAGAAAACATTTTGTTAAATTTGGTGTAACTAAAGTTTTTTTTCAATGTCATACAGCAGGCATGTCAAACATAGGCCACTTTGCAATGTCATACAGCAGGCATGTCAAACATAGGCCACTTTGCAATGTCATACAGCAGGCATGTCAAACATAGACCACTTTGCAATGTCATACAGCAGGCATGTCAAACATAGACCACTTTGCAATGTCATACAGCAGGCATGTCAAACATAGACCACTTTGCAATGTCATACAGCAGGCATGTCAAACATAGGCCACTTTGCAATGTCATACAGCAGGCATGTCAAACATAGACCACTTTGCAATGTCATACAGCAGGCATGTCAAACATAGACCACTTTGCAATGTCATACAGCAGGCATGTCAAACATAGGCCACTTTGCAATGTCATACAGCAGGCATGTCAAACATAGACCACTTTGCAATGTCATACAGCAGGCATGTCAAACATAGACCACTTTGCAATGTCATACAGCAGGCATGTCAAACATAGACCACTTTGCAATGTCATACAGCAGGCATGTCAAACATAGGCCACTTTGCAATGTCATACAGCAGGCATGTCAAACATAGACCACTTTGCAATGTCATACAGCAGGCATGTCAAACATAGGCCACTTTGCAATGTCATACAGCAGGCATGTCAAACATAGACCACTTTGCAATGTCATACAGCAGGCATGTCAAACATAGACCACTTTGCAATGTCATACAGCAGGCATGTCAAACATAGACCACTTTGCAATGTCATACAGCAGGCATGTCAAACATAGACCACTTTGCAATGTCATACAGCAGGCATGTCAAACATAGACCACTTTGCAATTTCATACAGCAGGCATGTCAAACATAGACCACTTTGCAATGTCATACAGCAGGGATGTCAAACATAGACCACTTTGCAATGTCATACAGCAGGCATGTCAAACATAGACCACTTTGCAATGTCATACAGCAGGCATGTCAAACATAGACCACTTTGCAATGTCATACAGCAGGCATGTCAAACATAGGCCACTTTGCAATGTCATACAGCAGGCATGTCAAACATAGACCACTTTGCAATGTCATACAGCAGGCATGTCAAACATAGGCCACTTTGCAATGTCATACAGCAGGCATGTCAAACATAGGCCACTTTGCAATGTCATACAGCAGGCATGTCAAACATAGACCACTTTGCAATGTCATACAGCAGGCATGTCAAACATAGACCACTTTGCAATGTCATACAGCAGGCATGTCAAACATAGACCACTTTGCAATGTCATACAGCAGGCATGTCAAACATAGACCACTTTGCAATGTCATACAGCAGGCATGTCAAACATAGACCACTTTGCAATGTCATACAGCAGGCATGTCAAACATAGGCCACTTTGCAATGTCATACAGCAGGCATGTCAAACATAGGCCACTTTGCAATGTCATACAGCAGGCATGTCAAACATAGACCACTTTGCAATGTCATACAGCAGGCATGTCAAACATAGGCCACTTTGCAATGTCATACAGCAGGCATGTCAAACATAGACCACTTTGCAATGTCATACAGCAGGCATGTCAAACATAGACCACTTTGCAATGTCATACAGCAGGGATGTCAAACATAGACCACTTTGCAATGTCATACAGCAGACATGTCAAACATAGACCACTTTGCAATGTCATACAGCAGGCATGTCAAACATAGGCCACTTTGCAATGTCATACAGCAGGCATGTCAAACATAGACCACTTTGCAATGTCATACAGCAGGCATGTCAAACATAGACCACTTTGCAATGTCATACAGCAGGCATGTCAAACATAGACCACTTTGCAATGTCATACAGCAGGGATGTCAAACATAGACCACTTTGCAATGTCATACAGCAGGCATGTCAAACATAGACCACTTTGCAATGTCATACAGCAGGCATGTCAAACATAGACCACTTTGCAATGTCATACAGCAGGCATGTCAAACATAGGCCACTTTGCAATGTCATACAGCAGGCATGTCAAACATAGACCACTTTGCAATGTCATACAGCAGGCATGTCAAACATAGGCCACTTTGCAAGCGGCCCGATTGGCCACTTCAAGAATTATCAAAAGAATATTAAATTATTAAGCGTTGAACAGTCATGACTGCTTTTAATGTAAAATATTTACTACCAAAAAAAAATCAATTTCGTTGAACGTATCAACTATCTTTGAAGTTATTTTTAAGTTTAGTTCTGATTTGTTAGCTTTTTTATTATTATTAATTGTAAATAATCACATTATAAATAAGGCAATACGTTAGAGTTAGACTTACATTTGTTACAAATCATTTAGTGAAGGTGATTTTATTAAGGAGTGTGTCATTAAAGATGCCGAAGTAATTTGTCCGGAAAAGGTGAAAGCATTCAAAGAAATAATATTAACTAGGAACTTTCTGGCAGAGAAAATAAATGACATGTCAGTCAGCTTGCGTAAATAATTAAAGAACAAAATAATTGAATTATTTTCATTGGCTCTCGAGGAGTCAACTAATGTAGCGGGTGTAGCACAGTTGGCTATATTAATAAGCGCCTGTGACAGGATTTTGAGATACATGAGGAACTAATTGAGCCCTTTTTATGCACAACACCACAACAAGCGAGGATGTTTTTGAGAAATTATAGGAGGTGATATTACAGTACAATTTACCTTTGGCGCACCAACCATAATTGGTGTTAAAAACGGTGTTGATTCAAAGCTGCTTGCAAAAATAAGAGAGACTGAAATTTTAAATTTGCTCATTTTCAGTGCATCATTCACCAAGAAGCATTGACAGTTCCAACATGTGTTGCTATCAATTGTATTCGTGACCGTGGCTTAAATCATCGCCATTTTTAATGTTTCTAGATGACGTTGGACACGACTTTAATTGTGTTCCCTACTACACAGAAGTCCGCTGGCTCTCCTGTCATAAAGTGTTGAAGAGATTTTTAGCACTGCGTGAGGAATTTGTATTGTTTCTGAACATGAAAGGTGAACCTGTTGAACATTTTCAAACTGACGAATGGGCTCAGGATTTGACATTTGCTGGTCACCTTCAAGACTTGAATTTGAAACTTAAAGGTAAAGACAAAATTGTCACAACTGCGTGTGATCATGTGAAGTGCTTTCAAGCAAAACTTACGACTGTAGATAAACCAAATATGGAGAGAAAATCTTGTTCACTTCTCAACGTGATAGGAACTAAAAAGACGAATACAACATTTGGTAAATATGTCTTACACCTGGAATCGTTAGTAGATGCTTTCAATTACCATTTTCGTGACTTTCTTTCATGCGAGCAAGAAGTTTCGTTGTTTGAATCTCCATTTTCATTTGATCATGAAAATGCTAATGATAGAATTGCAGTCAGATTTTTAGTTGAAAGCGAAGTATATAGAAGTGGCTGTGCCATAATTTTAGTTATTCATCTGAACGGTACGTTGAATTTCGGAAATTTGCAACCTTAATTCTTGCTATGTTTGCAAGCACTTATATCTCTGTGAGCAGTTCTTTTCAATCTCATCAATGCGGAAAATGTCAGTGGCCTATAAATCTTCAACCTGACATTAATAAACATGTATCCCAGAAAAGATGTCAGGCATCAGGACAACGAAAATAATGCGTAATCATAATAATTTCTAATAAACAAAAAAATAATAATAACTAAGGGACAGGGACATTAATTATTCTATTCTATTGTATTGTTTCTAATTTACATAAAATTAGTAGGCTATTTTTTCCAACTGATTTTTGGCTTCAGGTCATAGTAAGTTTTAATGCGGTCCATACACCTTAATGAGTTTGACATGCCTGTCATACAGGAAATTACCCAACCTAAAAAATTAGCTGAGTGTTTGTACAATACTCCAGAATGTCGAAAAGCTTCTTTAAAGTACAAATAATGTAAATGCTTTTAAATAGCGAGTCTTTCATATTTATTGAAATCATAGAGCACTATGGTCCAATCTCTTTTGTGCAACAGTGTGTGTGTGGGGGGGGGATATCTGGGAGCAGACACAACTCTGCTCGAGGCACACATCCCACAAACTTGGAATACACTCACACTGCTCTAGAGCAGGGGTCGGCAACCTTTTGAGTTGGAAGAGCCAAAAATTACAATTTACAAAATTTTGAATTTTTTAAAGAGCCACAAAATAAATAATTCTCACACAATGAATTTTTTAAAAAGTGAAAACAATAGAATTCATATGAGTAGTGTTTTTCACAACAAATTAGATATTATATATATGGCATTTTTAGAAAATTATTTTTTAATTCGGCTACAACTAAAGAAGTTAAACGTTTACTTACAACACTTGTACTTTAATAACAAACAATGAAGAAACAAGTGCCATGGGAGCGATGGCTTTGGTTTTAGAAAGTTTGGATACCTTTTGGTTCATACCTTGTTTTTAGCTTCAAACACGACTCTAAATTTTCAATTGTTAGTTGGCTTCTTACTTTACTTTGACTTTTATTCATGCAAGAGAACAAAGGCTCACACGAACACGTCGATACAAAGATAGTCAGCACTCTAAATGCCAACAGCACTCTAAATGCCAACAGCACTCTAAATGCCAACAGCACTCTAAATGCCAACAGCACTCTAAATGCCAACAGCACTCTAAAATGCCAATTCTTCACCTCACTGTAGCAATCTGGAAGATTATTCCATGCGCCGAATCAACTGGGCGGCATTCCTTTTAAAGCTGTCCACTTTAGCTGCTTTACGTATACATTTCTGGACCTCCAACTTGCTTTTCACTTTTCCACCCCACAAAGCTTTACTTTTTAAATCGATCAATTGCATTTCTAGAGATCCAGTATCAATTCCAAATGGATCAATGTGGATTTCGTTACTATTTGTGGTGAGATGGTGTACTAGGAATGCTTGAATGGTTTTGTTGGTTTTTAACTGTTCAAATCTGTCAAGAAATTCATGTATCATTTTTGTTTTATAACTGTTCAAAAGTAATTTGTGTCAATAGTTGCACTGATTTTATTGCGATACTGCTTTAGACATTAAAAAAAAAATCTTCGAAATAAACTAATTCTTCTACCAAAACAGGCTGGGTTTTTTTCATTGTAGTGTTAGATTCAGTTCATTTCCTTTCGCTCTTACTTCCACCATCAAGTACAATTTCGGCAACCATTTGTCGTTCTCTTATTCAGGGTGATTAATGCTTTTTTTCATTTAGGAATGTTTTTATTTCATTCAAGCACAAAGAAAAACGATTCAAGCCATCGCACTTCATTGTAAAGAAGGAGGTCGGAATACTGTAACTTAAACTGAGGATGGTAGAGTGCTTTTGATAAGATGATATTTACCATCTTGATTATCAAATTTATAACCTCAACTATGTCGGTCAAAAATGTTTGGGCGCAGAGCGCTTCTTGGCTTATGTGAAATGTAAGAATTCGTTGGTTTATTTGGCTGGAAGAATCGTTGTTGCTCCTTAATTTCTTACTGTCATACTTCTGGCTCCATCAGTTGCTGTGTAAACGATTTTATTTAACTCGATCTTATTGTCTTCAAGGCATTTCTGCACGGCATTCGCTCTATCTTCCCCTCTAGTTTGGACCTTGGGAAGACATATACCAGACAAAATGGGCAACTTGTGCCGTGCCTTTTATGCCGCAAGACTAGCAAGTGATAAGGCAGAAGAAAGTTGAATATCTTCCATCTGGAAATATGTTACATTTGAAAATATTTTGGCTATTCTATCGTGTACTGTTTTAGCGGAGAGTGGCATAGCTTTGATTTGTTTTTTTTTTCAAGGTTTCTGTTTTTTTATTTGTTCTTTTTAAACCAAGAAACAGTTTTTCAGATGCACGTTGGAAGCAGTCTTTGACATACTCACTATCTGAAAATGGTTTGCCTTTTTGGGCAATTTCTATTGATACCGCAAGGCTCGCCAGATTAGCGTTACTTGTAGGTTGCTTCTAACTTTGAGAAGATCTTTCGCTTCTAACTCATTTACTTGAAACAACGGACTAAACGTCACAGCCAAAGCAGGTAGTGAAGATGCCGTTTCGTCTTGCGTCGAAAGCAAATTAAAACCTACAAAGAAACACCCGACGACGGCGTCATTTGGGAGCTTCCGACGACTAACGACACGTGTAATGGGGGGTGTTATAAGGCTGAGAGATAGAATCGGTGCCTATTCTTCGTTAAAAGATTCAGAACTATTTTGAAAAATGTTTCGATAAAATAAATAATATTTGCGTATGTCACTTAGGAGTTCATTATGAAATGAGAGCCGCAGGTTGCCGACCCCGGCTCAAGCTTTTTTTTTGTATTAAATTTGGTTGGTTTGACATCTAGAGATTGGAGTACAAAATTGAGGTCTATCGTGTCTTATTTAGTCTTAGTAATTAACTGGCTTCAAGTGTAGACTTTCTTGAATAAAAGTATAAAATTATTTTAAATCAAGTACACCTATGTACGTACGTCAGTTTGGAAGGCTGTGATGAGTTTCAGAAAGAATGGTCTCCCCTCGATGTGCGACCAGATTTTCATTTCCTTTTGTAGGATGTCTTTTGACTTGTCGCCCTTTCTACTGCATTTCACCCACAGCCATTGATCGTCTGCAAACCGCCATCTTGCCATATAGATCTGCAACGATCGTTTGTATATAGCTGGCATATGAGATAGTTTCGAATTTTAAATTAATTCTAAAGTTAAAAGATTTCTTGATTACATTTTTAGTCCAGGCGTATTGAAAAAAATTATTCATGCAAAGAAAAACTGAAAATTATATGACTATAAGTTTCTCTTCTTTTTCATTGCAACAACACTATAGCACTGGAAATAATTAACAAAGGGTGACGCGGGCGAGTTTTTGGTCGGATGTGGTGGGTGATGGCTGAGGGATCACTGGTAAAAGTTTAAGAAGCTCTGCTTCATGGGGCCGCCCCCCAAACATAAACAAACTGGGAAAAAAAGTCACTGACGCACAAGAGAGCCATTCGAAATGATATTTCCCCATTGACGAAGTCGTAATGAAGCTAGAGGCGCCTTATAATTAGAAATTAGAAGCTGCATCAAATAACAAGGGCATAACGTCACATTAAGCTTACAGCGGCATGGCTTCTCAAGTCTAGAATGTAAGCGAATGTAAGGACATCTGTTGCGTGGACTGCCATGTGATTTTGTTCCGTTGTTTCCACTGCAAACTTTTGTTTCTGGAAAGGAAACAAACTCTAAAATATTGGATTTACTTACTCCTGGTTTTCGAAACGAATAAAGAAGCCAAAAGTCAAGTAACAATGTCAGTGACGCACTCTTTATTTAAATAAATAAATAGAAGTAAATTAAAACAAGAAAAATATATAAAATACTTTATAGAAAAAAAAATAAATCTTGTATTAAGCGTTGTTGTATCAATTAGTTTGGATCAGTCATGTCATTCAATTTTTAATAGATCTAGATTAACAATAATAAATCTGTGCGATTAGAAATATTTGAACCAGTTTTTTTTTATCTAGAGCAATTTCATGCTTTTAGCTTTCTCAATAGGCGATGCTCCTATCACTTGTCTGGACTACGTGAAGGAAATGGAAGAAGTAAGAAGGGGGCATCTGGTTGATCGCTTTTTAGATGTATTTCTAAAACTAGAAGGTGAATTCCAATTAAAACTCGAGGTCTAAGGCTTCCTTAAGCCGTCAATCAAATGCTCTAATTGCTGTGCACAGAATTGCTTTTAAAAATATTAGGGCTTATATTTATCTATTGTTAGTTTCAAATTCACTCTACAGAGTATAAAGGGGACTAATTCAACTTACACTGGTACTACCTTACCAATCAAGTACAATTTATTTCCCTTGTTCTCGTGTTCGAGATACTAAACAAAATAAATAATTACCGATATTTAGTGAAATAATTTTTTAATTTTTTAAAAATTGATTCTCGTGTTGTCAGGTAAAAAAAAAATAATTGAGCAAAATTTCGGCTTGGTCCGAGATTGGGTGTCGGAGAAAGTGCATGTACAAACTTTTTACCAGACAGACAGACAGACAGACATAGTGAGTTGACATCAACTTTGTAATAAAAATTAGAAAAAAATCCGTGAGATTAATTTAGTGTTTCTATAAATAAATTAATTAATGACTAACATGTCAGCTGAAATATATACAAGTGCGCGCTCTTTCCATGCGCTGTTAGAACATCGAATAGGTTGCTTGAATTAGCCAGAAATACCAACGTAGGCCACAGAAACAGATGACCTTCACATCATCAGCGCTATAGACCACAAGGTCTGAAAGGGGAACTACCAACGACTCTGTAGATTTTAAGTCTCTACTTAATTTTCACGACTAGATTGACACATGGATACGGGCAGGACGTATTTATCTTTTTCTTTTGAGGTAACGCTGTATAGCGCAGCATAGTGTGAATGGGGGGATGGTGCGCATGCGTGTTGAAAGAGGAAGATAGAGAGAATCTTATCTTATATAGTATAGACGTTACTTCAAAAAAGAAGATGATTACGTCCTACGCGTCATGCAGTCAGTCATGCATATTAACCAATGACTTAAATTCTGCCAAGTCACTGGTTTTCCTGGCTAGCTCAGGCAACCCATTCCATGCTCTAATAGCACTAGGGAAGAAGGAGTATTTGTACAAATTTGACCGAGCATATGGTACGAAATACATTGTATAGACTTTGTGTCTTTCTAAGTATTTTATTAAATGTTGTTTTTGTATTTGAAGATTATGGTTCAGTGTTTTATGTATAATTGCTACTTTACTTTTGAGTCCTCTCTCCTAAAGGCTCTCTAAATTTAGTGATTTTACTAAAGGTGTTACTCTAGTCAAATGTGAATATTCGTTAGTTATGTATCTCACTGCTCTATTTTGTGTCTGTTCCAGTTTCTTAATGTGTTCTTGAGTTGAGGGGTCCCAAACCGTGGGTGCATATTTTATTATTGGCCTAACCAAGGTTAAAAAACATTTTAGTTTTATGTTCTTATTTGATTTATTGAGAAATGGAGTCATGTAAACTAAGATCTATAGGACATATTTTTATTTGTTGAATTAAGATTAAAGTCCTCATTATATGCTATATATACGAGTCTGTTTGGTGTATAATTAAGAGTCTCATCTGCTCGTAACGTCTGTAATTTATAAGAAGTTTTTTTAAATGGGAGGGAATGGACGATTTTAAACACTAAGTAAACTTCGAAACTCAATGTTACCCGTTTATATCATCCCGAAAGGATTTAAGCCACTTCGAAACTATTTTGTAGCATAAAATGTAGCATAAATTGTAACATAAATTTGTAACATAAATTGTAACATAAATTTGTAACATAAATTCTAACATAAATTTGTAACATAAATTGTAGCATAAATTTGTAACATAAAGTGTAACATAAAATTGTAATATCAATTGTAGAATACATTTGTAACATGAATTGTACCATACATTTGGAACATAAATTACATAAATTGTAACATACATTGTAGCATAAAATGTAGAAAAGTTGTAGCATAAATTGTAGCCTAGTTTGTGCGTTTGTGTTTTCAACATAAACTTTTAATAAATGCTTGTTTGTTGTTTGTTTTTAAGGCCAAAGACGAAAAGAAAAGTAGTTTTAGTACGAATTGAACGGGACGCCATATCAGTTATATATATTTATAGCTTTTATATAGCGCTACTTTCATGCTTATAGCATGCTCAGAGCGCTTTGGTCCAATCTCATTTGTGGACCAGTGGGGGGGGGGAGGGGGTATCTAGGAGTTGGTCTTCCGTGCTGCCTTTAGGCGCTCAGTAAACACAACTCTGCCCGAGTCGGGTGTCGAACCTCGAGCCCCCTTCTAGGTAGTCAAGCCAAGCCAAGTTCAAGCGCACTTAGCCTCTCGATATCAGATATTCACAACAGGCCTATATAACGGGTGTCTGCATCCGTCACAGAAAATATGGTACCAGCTTGATGTGCTCGGCTTTGCCCTTCTTCTGTGAGTAATAGTTTAACCTATTTAACATGTAAATCATAAATTATTAAAAATATATAAACTCATCACTTTTTCATTTCCTCTCTTTTAGTCAGGTCATTGACCTTAACAGCTAGCCTAAACAATGGCACACGCTCACGCACAGGAATAAAATATTAATTAAAACCTTTCAAAGACTCACCGTCAATACGTCTTGGACAGACGAAATCTCTAAGTCTGCCTGGAATGCTGTTGATAACGATGGGTAGCTGTGATGGCGAAATGTAAGAGTTAATTACAGAGTTAGAACTCGAGGTCAAAGGCTACCTCAAGCAAATACATTAATCACTAATCTATTGAAATGCTTTAGAAAATAGAAGGCTTTCTACTTAACTATTGTTAGTTTCAAATTTACTCTACAAAGAAAAAAAGGGGACTAATTCAACGTACACTGGTACTACCTTACCAGTCAAGTACAATGTCTTTCCCTTGTTCACTTGTTCGAGATACAGAATTAAGATTCACTAAAAAATAAGTTACCGGTTAAGGCCTTGCGATCTATAGGGAAGATGATGTTAAGGTCATCTCCTTCTTTGGCCAACGTTTAATGAGCAGGACGTCATGTGACCAGCACAACGACCAATCGGCTTTACTTTTCCCAACTAAAGTCAGGTACCTAAGAAATCGCGAAATTCAAAATCCCAATCTTCACCGAGATTCGAACCCAGGACCTCCAAATTCTGAAGCCAAGCGCTTAACCCTTAGCCACCGCGCCCCTACTAGTGTACATCTTATCTTATCGTATAAACTACAAACGTTACTTCAAAAAAGAAAATGATTATGTCCTACGCGTCATGCATCTCGTCATGCATGTTAACCAATGCCTATAATTCTGCCAAGTCACTGGTTTTCCTGGCTAGCTCAGGCAACCCATTCCATGCTGTAATAGCGCTAGGGAAGAATGAGTATTTGTACGAATTTGTGTTAGCATATGGAACGAGAAATGCGCCTTTATCTTTGTGTCTTTCTGAGTATTTAATTAGATTTTGTTTTGTATGAGTAGATGTACTGAGTATTGGATCAGCAAGTGTACATGACGATGCTTATAAGTAAGGTGGTATACATTATAGCCTTGGGTAACTTTAGCTTGTAAACTAACAAATAACATAATTTCATGTTTAAATTCTGTTTAAATAATTCTACATAGCTTAATTAAGAAATAGATGTTTACAATTTTTATTGTTTTAGGGTATTTTTACAATAAGGAATTTTTTTTTTAAAGTTAACAAAGGAATTTCCTACATCAAACTTGGATAAAAAAAAAAGCCCCTCTTTTTTTCTCTCAAGTGGGCGTGTTACCCCACATCCAAATTTAAATAAAATTAAGCACTTACGTTAATTTTATTCAAAATTATCACTTCATATATACATAATAATAATAATAATAATAATAATAATAATCTTTATTGTCCATATGGAAATTTGTCTTACAATTTGTGCATTACACCAAACAAAAAACATTATAACTATAAGAAACCAAAGTGTACATCCACACCAGACGCACTCATAATTTACATATGACAAGGTTTATATCAGATTGTTCTTATTTAATGATTTGATTGTCAGGGGAACAAAAGAGTGTTTGTGTCTGTTTGTCTTTGCCATCGGTGTCTTGTATCTCTTTTGTGATGGTAAAATCACAAAATCCTGACACAAAGGGTGATATTTGATATTTCTATATAGAAAATATAAAGACTATAAAGAATTTTGTGTTCTATACATATACATCTACCTTTATATAAGATATACATTTTAACTATTTGTCAACAAGAACGATAACTGATTCAAAGAAAAAACCAGGCAGGGCACTATTTGCCTCAAAACATGATAGTTTTCATCATCCGAAAGCCTCTCGCAAAAAGGGACGTGGGGAGTCTTTTACTTAAAGGGGGCGTTTTACCCCACCCCACCCTAAGATATACAGCCTGTAATGAGTGCTGACCAAAGAGAGGACATGTCAGAAAAACAGACATATGGGAGGATATCATAAAAACAGACATATGGGAGGACCTCAGAAAAACAGACATATGGGAGGACCTTAGAAAAACAGACATATGGGAGGATCTTAGAAAAACAGACATATGGGAGGACCTCAGAAAAACAGACATATGGGAGGACCTCAGAAAAACAGACATATGACAGGAACTCAGAAAAACAGACATATGGGAGGACCACATAAAAAGACATATGGGAGGACCTTAGAAAAACAGACATATGGGAGGACCTCAGAAAAACAGACATATGGGAGGACCTCAGAAAAACAGACATATGACAGGAACTCAGAAAAACAGACATATGGGAGGACTACATAAAAAAGACATATGGGAGGACCTTAGAAAAACAGACATATGGGAGGACCTCAGAAAAACAGACATATGGGAGGACCTCAGAAAAACAGACATATGGGAGGACCTCAGAAAAACAGACATATGGGAGGACCTCAGAAAAACAGACATATGGGAGGACCTCATAAAAACAGACATATGGGAGGACCTCAGAAAAACAGACATATGGGAGGACCTCAGTAAAACAGATATATGGAGGACCTCAGAAAAACAGACATATGGGAGGACCTCAGAAAAGATAAGAACATCTTAAAAGGTTAAAAACTATACCAAGGTCAAGAAATTGTTTAGTGACTGTGGGCTAGTGACACCACAAGAAGTACCACTCACATTTCATCTAGCCTTACACCTCGCAACGTATCACCTTTTATATCTCTCCGAGACACCTCTCAAGTAAAAATAAAAAGGACAATTCAAGCCATTATATTTCGGTCTCGAGACCGATTGTAGTTCATTATTACTAAAATGTATTAAAATTTCGGTAAAGTCGATCTTAAAAGTATCCAAATGTATGCATAGATAAGCTACTCATTTACATCTACTTTCGAGTGATTATAAATAAAATCACTAGTGGTTTAGAAGCACAAACATAGGGGACAATCGGACTTAGAATTAGAGTAACATTTTACGTAATAACTGAGTTACGTACCCTAAACGTTGAAATAGCTCCCTTCTTAGGCTGAGAGACATTCCTGTCGTAGTTGTCGAGTTCAGAGAAGACATGCTTCCAATAGACGACTGTCACAAATTCAAAAATTATAATTCATTCACATGGTCTACGAAACAAAACAAAACGAAACAAAACAAAACGAAACAAAACAAAACAAAATTACGCAGAGCGAAAGTGTGGATGTTACTACAAAAAAATTGATCTATCCGGTTTTTACAAAGTCTGTGTGTCTGTCTGTCTGTAACAATTTGTGTACTTGTTATTTGTATAAGATCTGAACGAAGTGGTCGTCTCCTTTCCATTAGGACTAAAACAGAAAGATTTAAAAACTCCTTCATCCCACTTTCGGTCAGAGTGTTACAAGATCTGCTGTCGTCATCGAGAAGTACATAGAAGTCCAATTCATAAAGCGCTGGTTGTGAGTGCATATATGTTTCGTCTGTGAATGTTGTTCGTATTTTCATCTATCTTATCTTATCTTATATAATACAGACGTTACTTCAAAAAAGAAGATGATTACGTCCTACGCGTCATGCATTTAGTCATGCATATTAACCAATGACTTAAATTCTGCCAAGTCACTGGTTTTTCTGGCTAGCTCAGGCAACCCATTCCATGCTCTAATAGCACTAGGGAAGAAGGAGTATTTGTACAAATTTGTCCTAGCATATGGGACGAGGAATGTGCCTTTGTTTTTGTGTCTTTCAGAGTATTTTATTAAATTTTGTTTTTGTATTTGAAGATTATGGTTCAGTGTTTTATGTATAATTGCTACTTTACTTTTGAGTCTTCTGTCCTGAAGGCTTTCTAAATTTAGTGATTTTACTAATGGTGTTACCCTAGTCAAATGTGAATATTCGTTTGTTATGAATCTCACTGCTCTATTTTGTGTTTGTTCCAGTTTCTTAATGTTTTCTTGAGTTGAGGGGTCCCACACGGTGGATGCATATTCTATTATTGGCCTAACCAAGGTTAAATAACATTTTAGTTTTATGTTCTTATTTGATTTATAGAAATTTCTTTTAATAAACCCTAATGCTTTGTTGGATTTTTTTATAGTTTCATCAATATGTGGATTCCATGACAGTTTTTCATTTATTATAACACCTAGGTATTTTGAGTTTTTAGTCTGTGTTACTGGTTTGCCATGAATAAGATAAGTGGAATTAATTTGTTTTAGTTTTTTTGTTACTCTTAACAACTGACATTTTTCTGGGTGGAAAGACATGCTCCAATTTGATTCCCATTTCTGTAATTCATCTAATTCTCTTTGTAAAATATCTGTGTCTTGTTTTGTTTTTATTGTTCTATATATTATGCAATCGTCTGCAAATAATCTGACTTTTGTTCCTGAACTAATGCAATTTGGTAAATCATTTATGTAAATTAAAAATAGTAGTGGACCCAAGACTGTTCCTTGAGGTACACCTGAGTTTACTGTTATTGGTGTTGATTTAGAGCCATTTATTATTACAGTTTGTTCTCTCCCTATCAGAAAATCTTTAATCCACTGATGCAGTGGACCGTTAATGCCGAAATATTTTAATTTTTTAAGCAAACTATGGTGGTGAACTTTGTCAAAAGCCTTGGAAAAATCTAGTAAGATAGCATCTATTTGTTCACTATTATCTAAACCTTTTGAGAAATCATCAATTAGTCCTATTAGTTGTGTTTCACATAATCTATATTTCCTAAAGCCATGTTGGTATGGGGTGAGGACATTATGTTTGTCTAAGTGGTTTATGATGTTGCTACATATTATGTGTTCTAGTATTTTACATGTGATGCTGGTAAGTGATACTGGTCTGTATTGTTATTGTTACAGTAGTTACGCTGAGGTTGTCATTTGTAGTCAAACTGAATTTCCATTCGATTGGATCAATAAAAATTATCTTATCCTATCTTATCTTTCCATTCTTGGATGAAGTTCAAACTTTGCACAATTATTCATTGAATCAATTTAAACAAAAACAAATTAATTAATTAGTGGTTATAAATTTTGTTCCATATTGAAAAGGGGAAATAAATCTTTAAGTATAGAGAACTATGTAAATGTGCAGTTCTTTCCCTTATATATATATATATATACTTTTTTACAAACTATTTTTATATATTTTGCTTTCTTTTCCGACTATCTCCCCTTCCCCAAGAAATTGATCTAATTATATTAGTTTTAAATCGCGCCGGACCTGACTCTATTACGTGTGCTAATTAGCAAGGTCAATATATACCCATGTTGGTAATACTGGATTTCATTTTTTTTTGTGTGTAAGTTATCCTATTGTAACTTACTATGTAAAGTTAGCAAACAATTTCTAGCCAACAGAAAGCCTAGTCGACCGATTCCCTGATACGCTTATATTATTCTATAGCAGGGGTTCTCAACCTGTGGATCGCGACCCTCTTGGGGGGTCGGTTGACGATTTGCCAGGGGTCGCCTAAGACCATCGATAATATCGATTGTTATTGTCTACTCTTCTATTGCTGTATGTGTGTGGGGGGGGGGGTAAAAAGGGGTAGCCGAGCATAAAAGGTTGTTCTATAGAGATTTCCATAATTAAATTAAACAGTGGGATATGTGGCTGAGAGGCTAAGTACGTTTGAGCTTGGCAACCTATAACGGAGGGCGGGGGGCGCTTGTGGTTCGACACCTGACTGGAGCAGAGTTGTGTTTACTGAGGGCCTAAAGGCAGCACTGAAAACGTTTCCCCTAGATACCCTCTTCCCCTCCCATTAGTCCACTAATGGGATTGGACCGTAGCGCGCTGAGCTATAAGCATAAAAGTTGTGCTATATAAAAGTTATTTAAAAAAAAAAAAAGAAGTAATCTTCACTTTGTTGACTCTTTAGGTTTTAAGGGTTAAAAGAAACATTACATTTTGTAAGCATTACAAAACAGTACAAGATGAACAGACGAGAATGTAATATGAAGAAATATGGAGGTAACATAATGGAACCTAAAGAAAAATGTCGGATTGGTAGGGAGAGATTTTGAAAAAAGACAAAATAAACAATGTCAAGGACAATGCATTGAAATATATCTGTTGCCAAATTAAGACTTAAAATCACAATGTAACCAGGGGCGGACTGGGTGTCATAATCGGCCCGGGCATTTCTTTTCATCCGGCCCATAAATTGTATATTATATGATGGGCATCCAATTCTAGGTCTACCTATCCTCAAAATCATTATCCATGCCGCGATGCAGACGTGATTTCAAAAAAGATTATTACTATGGTCCTATCAGCCCGTTTGGGTACCGGCTCACAGGGCATTTTCCCGAATGCCCATACGGCCAGTCCGCCCCCTGATTGTAACAATATGGTACCAATAGAAAAAAGTTAGCAGGCCGAAGTGGGTCACTTGATCGACTGGAACATAACACGAGAAGTGCAAAACAGCGAACATAATGTCAACTATACTTTCTAAGAAATTATAATCGGCCATTTGTGGGGTAGCCGAGTGGTTAAGCGCCTGGCTTCCGAACCTGGGCTCCTGGGTCCGAATCTCGGTGAAGGCTTGGAATTTTGAATTTCTGGAAGCTCTAATGGGGTACCTGATTTTAGTTGGGGGAAAGGAAAGGCGGTTGGTCATTGTGCTGGACATGACACCCTGCTCGTTGACCGTTGGCCAAAGAGACATATGACCTTAACATCATCTGCCCTATAGATCACAAGATCTGAAAGGAACATTTACTTTAACTTTATATGTGCTGCTCAAAAGTAAAGTAGCAATTATACATAAAACACGGAACCTTAATCTTCAAATACAAAAACAGGATTTAATAAAATACTCAGAAAGACACAAACATGAAGGCACATTCCTCGTCCCATATGCTAGGAGAAATGTGTACAAATGCTCCTTCTTTCCTAGTGCTATTAGAGCATGGAATGGGTTGCCTGAGCTTGCCAGGTAAACCAGTGACTTGGCAGAATTTAGGTCATATGCATGACGCGTAGGAAGTAACATCTTCTTTTTTGAAGTAACGTCTGTAGTATATAAGATAAGATAAGGGAATTCATGACTTTAAAACTCAACGCTTGTTAATGATTAATCGTTGACTTGTAGCTCCAAATAACTAGTACAACTAATTGTATGCAGGTGTGTTATATTTTCAATAAATAGTCTTAAAAATAACTTGAACAATTGTCTCTTGTAAACAAAACAAAAACACACGTCTTTACTCTTTCGTGTCTCTAGATCAGCGGTTCTCAACCTTTTAAGCTCGGCGACCCCTTTTGACAATCCACCACTCTGCCGCGACCACCCCCCCACACACACATACAGCATTAGAAGAGTAGACAATAACAATCCATATTTTCGATGGTCTTAGGCGACCCCTGGCAAATCGTCAATCGACCCCCAAGGGGGTCGCGACCCACAGGTTGAGAACCCCTGCTCTAGATCGTCTGCCCATTTTACAATTGCATTACGCTAGACACTATTATGATTTCGTCATCCTCACCGCGTAGCCTCCAACCAATCGCTAGCTTCTTCTTACCGTCACCTTGGAAACACACACACGGAAACACACACCATAAAAACGCTCCTTATACGCTCAACCTCAAAAAAAAAAAAAAAAAAAAAACACTCACTAAGCTATCTCGGACTGATGGCAGACCTTACAAAAATTGCGAGGCCCAATTAAATGTATGCTAGAGAGCCCCCCCCCCCCCTTTTTTCAAACTTTTTTTTTTACAAAAGCAACTATTTCTACTAATTAGATCATTAGCCTGTATATCAGCAATTAATATACAACATGCATAGTGCGCCGCTTAAATGCAATAGGCGCCAGTGGGTTAATTAAAATTACGTCAATCGTACGATGCACTAAATATGTTAACCCTTCAACTCCTACATCTTTAAAAGCCCGTGACTAGAACCATGACTGATAGTGATATGCTAAATGTACATTGCGGGGCCCCCTGCCATGCGCGAGGCCCAATATCGGAGCAAACGGTCAAATCGTCCCAGGTCCAGCCCTGCCTCGGACTGATTTATAGTTGCTCAACTAGGTGAAACGAAAGATCGTCTGCGCTGGTGTTCGAATTAAATTCGTCACGACACGATACAAGCTAGTATCATCGTTTAGAAATAAAATTGTACCATCTTACCTTGCGTATACACCGGAACCAGGTTTGTATCTTCTTGGCGACAAGGCTTGCCGGGGAACAACACAGGAACCAACGAGAAGCTGCCGTCTGCTCACAGTCTAACTGGATTTAGATAATAGACCTCAAAGCATTGAGATACACGCTGCTTTAGTCTATAATATTTAAAGGGAGTTAATGCAGTCTTCTAGGAAGACTGATATTAGAATAGGTAACTGTAATTTTATGTTTTGCCAGTCATTTAAATTTTGCCCTTAGTGTCAAAGGATTGCCCCACTTGTTGTTATTCCCTACCAACTATAAGAAAAATACTGTTGAAGAAGTTTAATTCAGCTTACAGTTTAGATTTGCAAAATATAAGTAAACTATTATATATACATGTATTTACGTCCATTGTTGGGATTTGTTCCCCTATTTATTGTTATAAATCTAGATATTTGTCATATCTGACAATGGACAAAAAAGAATCAGGGGATTATTTTAAATTACTTCTGATTTATTTTTCTATTGTAAACCTGCCAGTTGTGTTAGTCACATGGTCATGTACTTTACATTGCTTATCTTATATAATACAGACGTTACTTCAAAAAAGAAGATGATTACGTCCTACGCGTCATGCATTCAGTCATGCATGTTAACCAATGACTTAAATTCTGCCAAGTCACTGGTTTTCCTGGCTAGCTCAGGCAACCCATTCCATGCTCTAATAGCACTAGGGAAGAAGGAGTATTTGTACAAATTTGTCCTAGCATATGGGACGAGGAGTGTAACTTCATCTTTGTGTCTTTCAGAGTATTTTATTAAATCTTGTTTTTGTATTTGAAGATTATGGTTCAGTGTTTTACTAAGGGTGTTACTCTAGTCAAATGTGAATATTCATTTGTTATGAATCTCACTTCTCTGTTTTGTGTATGTTCCAGTTTCTTAATGTTTTCTTGAGTTGAGGGGTCCCAAACGGAGGATGCATATTCTATTATTGGCGTAACCAAGGTTAAATAACATTTTAGTTGTATGTTCTTATTTGATTTATAGAAATTTCTTTTAATAAATCCTAATGCTTTGTTTGATTTTTTTATTGTTTCATCAATATGTGGATTCCATGACAGTTTTTCATTTATTATGGCCAAACAACACAAGACTCAGATATTTTACAAAGAGAATTAGATGAATTATTGTTTTGAAGTAACGTCTGTATTATATAAGACAAGATAAGATAATGTACGACGATTTGAAGTAAGATCCGGAACTTTAACATATATTGACGTCAAACACGTCTCGTTTTATGTTACAATTTGATCTGAGCAAATGAATTGACTGATAGAGGGAATGGGCATGAAAAATGAAAAAAAAGGGAGACTATCCATTTCATTATAAGAATCGTGATACTTTATTTATGGGTTATCTTTCTTTACATCAATGCGATTCTCTGCAACGGGGAATTCTTTGCAAACTCATTACAGTTTCCATGGTCAAGCAGGGCCTGATTTAACTAAGTGGAGGCCCCGGGGGTGGGGGGGGGGGGGGAGAAGTATTTTTGTGGAGATCCCGTGGCAGTCTGCTCGCTATTAAATCCGACCCTGTGGTCAGGTTTAATATAGATCTCAGAGGATTATCTTTGGCCGACTAGACACAGTTGGACCGACTATAAGTTGTTCTCTGCGGCAGTGATGACATAGGTTACACATAATTTTACTTGTATGATTGTAGGGAAAAGAATCACTATTCATTAATTGAGACGATTACTGGCTTCAATCATGTCATAGGCCAGTATGTCTGAGCTAGTGGTTAATAATAGGAACCATCTATAACAAAATGTGTACCAATGCTCCTTCTTCCCTTGCGCTATTAGAGCATGAAACGGGTTGCCTGAGATAGCCAGGAAAACCAGTGACTTAGCGGAATTTAGGTCATTGGTTAATATGCATGACTAAATGCATGACGCGTAGGATGTAATCTTCTTCTTTTTTTTGTGAAGTGACGTCTGTATTTTATAAGATAAGACAAAAAGCTCATCTTCGTTGCGAATATGAATCTAAATTCATCTTAATAAATTATATTTATAGTTCTCTAAAAGTTTACATTTGGAGTTTATTTCCGTTAACACTGGAATACAAAAAAAAATTTGCATAATTAATTATCATAGACACTCCCATGCTAAAAATACTGTAAGTGTAAAATATCCCTTTACCTAATGGCCGCCTGAAACGTGAAGCTAAGAGTCTGGGTCTCTATAAATCATTCGTTGTAGTGCAATGAACTTTTGTATATTGACGTATCGAGTGTAACAGTCATTTTCAGTATAAAACTTGTGGCCAGGCTTTTCACGCGATCAAAGTCAAAAAGCTGTCTAACGTTCAAATGACTTTCTCTGTTTTACGTGTGCCCATCTATGTAGATGCTCATGTTCACGTCTACTGTGTCCAAGTCACTGTGTCCAATCTCTGTGTCCAAGTCACTGTGTCCAACCTCTGTGTCCAAAGTCATTAAGTTCAAAGTCACTGTGTCCCAGTTACTGTTTCCGAGTCACTGTGAGCCCACATCTGTGTCTAAAGTCACTGTGCCCAAGTCACAGTGTCCCATATCGGCGTCCAAAGTCATGCAAAGTCACTGTGTCCAAGCCATCGTGTCCAATCTCTGTGTCAAAAGTCACTGTGAACAAGTCACTTTATCCTACTATTTGTGTCCAAGTCACTGTGTACCACGTACTGTGTCCAAGTCAGTGTGTCCTCTCTCTGTGTCCAAAGTCTCTGTGTACAAGTCAATGTGTACAAGTCATTTCACCCTACCGACTGTGTTAAAGCCACTGTTCCCTACTCATTGTGTCAAAGTCACTATGTACCACTCATGGTGTCTAAGTCATTGTGTCCATGTTACTGTGTCCAAGATAGTGTGTCCAAATCTTTTTATCCGACCGACTGTGTCTACGTCATTATATTCCACTCAATGTCCAAGTCACTGTGTCTAAGTAAGTCTCCGTGTCCTATAACTGTGTTGCCTTATTAAAATGCAAAGTAACTCTAGAAAAAATATTTCATTTTTGTCTCAAGAATGTTATAGGGCAAGGGCAGGTCACTCTATGACAAAACACACTTTAAAGCATACGACACTAATCCAAATGTTAGGCACAACATTTTTTTTTTCTGCAAACTTATTAACAAATAAAGAAAAAAGAAAGAATCTTTATTTTTTTTGTTTATTTTAATTTAAATTTTTAAAATTAATTATGCTAGAATTATTCTCTTGCGGCGATCCGCGTTCAGTTAGGTAATTAATCAGGGTCAAAGATTGCACTTTTAATTATGGGTCAATAACTCCCTTCATACCTGCGTGACTTATGCAGTTGATTCCACGTGTCTACCTGCTGCATGGTAAGATGGATGACAGTCATTAACTGGATATGAATGGACTCTTTGGACTAAGGAAATGAGAGGGGGCGCACATGCCAGAAATACTATGACTATGGTCAGTGGCGTCACTAGGGGGGTGCGGTCTGCAACGGGTGACACCCATCCTAGTGACGCCACTGACTATGGTAGCTACTGAGCGTGGCGATAAAGGAAGCAGTACGAAATGTTTCAGAAAGTACTAACCCTAAAGAAGTTTTAGTTAAAGCCTTATCAGCGGTGGCTGAGCGGTAGAGCGTCTGGGTTCCGAACCGAGAGTCCCGGTTGTGAAGACTGGTTTTTAATTTTTTTTAATGGATCTTTAGGGCGCATCTGAGTCCATCTCTAATGGGTACCAAAATTACTAGGGGAAAAGTAAAGGCGGTTGGTCGTTGTGCTGGCCACATAACTCCCTCGTTAACCGTGGGCCACAGAAACAGATGATCTTTACTTCATCTGCCCCCTCGTTAGGTCTGAAAGGAAAACTTTACTTGTATGTATCCTTAACCAGAAACGTCTAGCTACCCACCCCCCCCCCCAACATGGGGATCCATATTATGTTCCTGTTTAAAAGAGGCCTGCCGAAGTTTGTTTCCGGCAGAGCCGGCCTTAGGCCACTGCAACCTATGTGACAGCAGTGGACCTCGCACTTTATAGGTCCCGCGCTAATTCTATGTGTAAATTATTAAATCAAACAAAAAATCTCCTGAAATTGCAAAATATACAACAAACACAAAAAGTCATAGAAATCTCAATTTCTAAAATCTCCTGAAAACTCATAAAAGTCTCCTGAAATATTGACGGCATTGTCATTTCGGGGTGCCATTCAATATGGAAAACTCCAATCCACGCGCGAATAAAAAAAAAACGGCATTATTCAGTACCCCCAACTGTGGTATCCGGTGAAAGAAACTTCTCGCGTCTCAAAACTAATCCAGAATAACTTGAGCTCAATAATTTACGAAGATAGATTGAACAATTTGGTAATTTTTGCTATTGAGCGTGATCTATGTCGGAAACAGAATTTTGATGATATACTCTATGACTTCGCTATATGCAAGGCTCGTAACGTTAAAAAAATTTGATCGTGATTTTGTACTTAGTAAATAAATAAAATGCAAAGACGAAATTATGTTATAATATAAAATCTTAATTTTCACAAATTATCCTTATCCCTACCCAGACTGGGACCCGCGCTATCTGTTTCGCGCAGGGCCCCGCAACTTTTTACCAGTCAGAGTGAGTTGATATATGCTTTGTAAAAATCGTCGAGTTCCTTTAAAACTGATGTTTTGTGGCAGTGTTGGCAGGCGTGTCGAGAGTCGGAAAGCAACGAGTCAAGCGACGGATCTGGTCCGAGGGTCTTAGTCTGGATACCTCTGGATACCTAACGATCTTTTCCCTTTGCAACTTCTTGTGTGACTAAAGAGGCCAATCCTTAATACACAGCTGCGATCGCAGGTTGGGCATATATAATCACCAGGCGCCGTTGCATTTTCACCCTTCTTTCTGCTTCTGTTGTGTATGACATCTGCAATCTTTGACCCTTCCTTTATGCTCTCTCTCCATGTGGATCTGTCCAGTGCCACCTCTTTCCAGTTGCCAGTGTCGAGTTTGAAGAGCTTCATGTCGCGTTTGCATACATCCGTATAACGTAAAAGTGGGCGACCAGCGGCTCTCCTGCCTTCTATTAGACACGTTACAAACGTAGCAATACCACACAGAGTTACTTACCTTCTCCATTCCATCATGTCCACTGTAAGAGAAATACGATACAGATAGTTAAAAAGAACTACAAAGACTCACTACTTGTGCTGATATTACTGAATAGAACAGACGGGATTAATTATATTGTAAGTTTCTTTTCCCTATTATATTAAACTACGTGCTTCAATACATTCAAAAACAGCTTCATTCAAGACCTATTTTAAAACTGATTAGTTTGCCTTTTAAACTGTTGTGTAAGCACTATACATTTGTCAATAGCCGCAATCCCCTATACTACAGACATTAGTTCAAAAAAGAAGATGATTACGTCCTACGCGTCATACATTCAGTCATGCATGTTAACCAATGACCTAAATTCTGCCAAGTCACTGGTTTTCCTGGCTAGCTCAGGCAACCCAATCCATGTTTTAATAGCACTAGGGAAGAAGGAGCATTTGTGCAAATTTGTCCTAGCATATGGAGCGAGGAATGTGCCTTTACCTTTGTGTCTTTCAGAGTATTTTATTAGTTTTTGTATTTGAAGATCATGGTTTAGTGCCTTATGTATAATTGCTACTTTACTTTTGCGTCTTCTATCCTATCCTATCTTCTATTCCATATTAGGCGTATATATAGTACACTATATTGTTTAAGTAATAATATAATTTATGGTGGCCGAGTAGACGAGCATTTGGCATGCTCTCTGAAGGAGATGAGCTCAATACACAGCAGCCATCAGTCGGATCCCTGGTCGCCTGTAATAATCACATGATCCACTAAACATTACCTTCACGTTAATTTCCAACTAAAGACTGTAAAGTTTTTCAACACGGGTGCCGGAAAATGTCTAAGAATTTTTACATTAAATAGGATTATACAAAAGTTTAATACAAAACTTAAATATTTTAGTAATGAAAAATAAAAAGTAAAAATTTAGATTCTTCGAAAAGTCGTAATGGAATCTAGATAGCTAGTAAGCTTGTAACCTTTTTAGTTAATTGGCCAGATATTTAATTAGGTAGTTAGCTGGTTATCTTGTTAACGTATGCTTGCTAGACATTACGAAAGTTATTTTGTTGGTAAAATTAACTAGTTGGCTTGCTATCTTGGTAATCTTAGTAGCTAGTTTGCTAGCTATCTTTTTTTGTTAGCGAGTTTGCTTGCTATCTTGGTAATCGTGTTAGCTAGTTTTCTAGCTATCTTGCTATCTTGTTTGCTAGTTTGATTGCTATCTTGTGTGATGGCTATCTTATTAGCTAATAAGCTAGTAATCTTGTTAGTCTGCGAGCTAGTTTGCTAGTTGTGTTTTTTTGTCAGAATATAGAAGGTATGCAAAGTAGCTCAACCACTTTCACATGATCAATTCTAAAAATAAAGTGGCAAGAAAAGAAATTGGTACGTAGGGAAATATAAATAGCATTGGGCAAAACCCACAATCTAAAGGCTACCTTACGGCCAGTTAACGGATGTAAAGGTAGCCCCAAGTTGTCGAACTAATCGCTTTAGGTACACCAGCAATATCTCCCTTCTTCTGTCACCTGAAAGATAGAATCAAAATAGAGCATCATGGCGCCGCGCTGCTGTGAAAACAGAGGACAGGAAAACAACCTTGGCTTTAAAACAGCGCATGAGAAGAAAATCAAGGCGACTTGCACAAGTTCCAGATGGAATAGCTTGCCTTGTGTGCAGCAGCTAATTTCGGGCCCACAATGTCCTCACAAGCTACCCGAGAACGCACAAATGCAGTGCAAGGCCCTCAGCCCCTTTGGTGACAAAGGTGGTCATCGTTGCATTACGACGGACGATCTGAGTATATATTGGCAAATATTGCTAACCTATTTCCTAGTTCTATTTTTAGCTATTTTTCTCTAAGCTAGTTTTGTTTTAGGTGATTTGCTTGTTAGCTAGTTTCCTTGTTAAATTGTTGGCGTGTTATCTTGTTCGTCTAGTAAAGATACTTATCTAGTTATCTGTTTAGCTATTTATCTAGTCCACAGAGAATACTTTTACGACAACATCTTCAACTTAAAATGTAGTTGAAGTTTTAAATTTAATTCCA